>CM061268.1:45201622-45771622 GCA_030848825.1 Tadarida brasiliensis
GAGGGGCTGGGCAGGGAGGGATTCTCACACTGAGTGTGTTGCTCCTGCCGAGAGGGCGCCTCCCCTCGATTTCCCACGTTCTGCCACTGGCACCCGCCAGTGGAGTCACCCTGAGGGAGAATCTTTGAGTCACATTTCATTCAGACTTCTGAAGAAAGGGACCTTGGGCTCAGGTGGGGACACACATACTTGAATTTTATGGATGAGGAAACTGAGGCTCAGGGATGGGGAAGTGACTAAGAAGGAGTAAAGCCAGAAGGGCCAGGAACATGGACTGGCTCTGGGGTCTCCCCCTCCTGTATCCACGACGGTAAGAGCTATCATTTATTGAGCTCTATACACGTTTCCCGCACTGATCCAGACACTTGCTAACCCAGTTCTACCAACCCTAAGAAGCATGCGTAAGACTATTGTCACCTCCGTTTCACAGAGGGGACTGAAGCATGGGGAGGAGAAGTGGCAGAACAGGAATGAAAGCCCAGGCTGTTCAACTCCTGCAGTGCGTCTCCAAGACCCGCGGAGTCCTGTTAGTTCTCTCCTTTGAGAATTTCTTCCAAGTGACCCTTCCTCATTTCTGTGAGCATTATCTCTGAGTAATTGTGATATGATAAATATGTTTGGTCTTTGTCTCCAGTTCCAGGCACAGAGCTCCCCAAACTCTTTGAATTTTCTGAGTGATAGCAGTGTCTATTGTTATTTATGAAAGCCCTTTAAAATCATACCTGAATGTATGCTAATTAGGTGACTTCAGGTGGGGTCTCTAGAAAGAGAATGGGGCTGGTCACTAGACAGAAAAAGTGGTTAGGGAGGGGTTGAGAAATTTTAGTCCCATTCCCCAACCTCCAGGGTGGGGTGTAGGGCTGGAGATTGAGCTCTGTAAAAACTCCGTGGGAGCTTCTGGTTGGTGCATAGGGTGCTGGGAGGATGGAATACCTGGAGCATGGGAGTTCCATGACATCCCCCCTTCTACACCTTGCCCTAATCCATTTGGTTATTTTTGTGTTGTACTCTTTATAATAAACTGCTCAATGTAAGGTGTTTTTCTGAGTTCTGTTTCAGCAAATTAAAAACCCAAAATTTATAGCTGGCTGGTCAGAATCACAGGTGGTAACCTGAGACTTGTGACTGGCTTCCAAAAGGGGGTTTTGTGGGACTTGGCCCTTTAATTTGTCAGATCTTACACTGACTCCAGGTAGATGGTGTCAGAATGTAATTGAATTGTTCTACAACCAGTTGTTTTCAGGGACTTGGAGAATTGGTTTGTGGCAGAGGAAGAACCTCAGAGGTGGCATCAGAACTAGGATTTGCCAGACTGGCCCTGGCTCATGGAAGCATGTGGTTTGGGAGGAGAAAGGATGAAAGGGTGGAGGCTGAAGAACCTTTGATTCCTGGGTGGCGACATGGTCACTCATGGTGTGAAACAACAGCTGTGCTGCAATTACTGAAGGTTGAGGAAAAGAGTGAAGAAATAAAATGGAGTCACTATAGCCAACCTGCCAAATTACTAAAATCAGGTAGGTTGAGACATGAGGAAGAGATTCTACTCCTGTTCTAACTAGTCTGGGAACTAAAACTATCGAACTTTCCAGTCCCGTGTCAATGCCTAGATATACATAAAACTCCCAGATAACCTTCTGGTTACCCTCTGAAGGACTAAGGAAAGAATGTTCATGTATCCAGATCACCTGACATCTGTAGAAAGGGGGGTGGGGAGAGGATTCTAGGGAAAGTAACCTCACAGGGTGATCTGATTATAAATTCCTAACTGGGCCCTGGCCAGTTTGGCTCAGTGGTTGGAGCGCTGGCCTGTGGACCAGAGAGTTCTGGGTTCGGTTCCCGCTAGGGGCACGTACCAAAAATAATAATAATAATAATAAAATAATAAAAATAAATAAATTCCTAACTGGGCAAGTCATGGTGGGTAGTTATGTCCCAGCCATATAACTTTTTAGCAAAAAGTTTGTCTTGCCCTGGCCAGTTTGGCTCAGTGGTTAGAGCGTTGGCCTGTGGACCAGAGAGTCCTGGGTTCGGTTCCTGCTAGGGGCATGTACCAAAAAAAAAAAATAAAAAGTTTGTCTTTGCCTTAAGCAATCTCTGTCTGTTGTTACTATGTATCTAGGTTAACACACCTTTGAATTGACCCATAACCACCCTCAAGAGAGCACATAATCTTGTCAACCATCCTGTAATCCAATCCCTGCTTTGCTTTCCTCACCTCCAGGAAATCTTCCTTACTTTCCCTACTTAATTTCAAATGCATGAAAGAAACGGCAAAACTGTTACTTTCCAGAGCATCTGAGATCTTGCTCCCCTAGCATATGTCATCAGTTTGGCTCAAATAAACTAAAAAATTCTCTGTAGGTTTAAGCATTTCTTACATCAACACATCCATTATCCAGACCATTGGTCAACTAGAAGATTACCATCTCTGGATCGATCCAAAGGCCAAGAATGCAGGACTAATTCTTCTCAAGAATGTACTTTTTACTATAAGAACTCTCAGCTTTTTTTTTTTTTTTTTTGGAACACTCTGGGTATTGCCCAGTTGTTTTTTCTGAATGCAAAATATATAATCTCTTCATTCTTGCCATCTGTAAAAGCTAAAATGAAAGTGAGAGAGTGTTGTTGGGTTGGACCTTGATGCTGCATCAAGTGTAGAGTTTGGTTGGTCTGAGCTTTGGCCACTAGCCTCAAAATCACCCCCAAAGGGAAAAATTATATGGTGACAACAGAGAGTACCTCTAAGACTCTGGTCACCAAGAGGTGGTCCATGCAAAGAGAGGACAAACCCAAGAAACTATTAAAACCAGGGGGTAAGTCCGCTTGTTGTTCCCGGCGTGGCGGCGTCCTTGTCGATTCTCTGCACTATGTCTGGTGCCCTCCCGAAGGTACTGCGCAGCGACTCCTATGTGGGACTGAGGGAGTACCGGGACCAGCACTTCTGGGGTGAAATTGAAGAACAGGAGAAATTACTGAAGAAAAGCTGTATGTTGGAAATCTTTCCTTTTACACAACTGAAGAACAAATCTATGAACTCTTCAGCAAAAGTGGTGACTTAAAGAAAATCGTTATGGGCCTGGATAAAATTAAGAAAATACCATGTGGTTTCTGCTTTGTGGAAGCAGATGCAGAAAATGTCATGCGATACATAAGTGGAACTTGTCTGGATGACCGGATGATTTGCATAGACTGGGACTGCTTTAAGGAGGGCAGGCAGTACGGCTGTGGATGGTCAGGAGGCCAGGTGCGAGATGAGTACCTGACAGGACTATGATGCTGGGAGAGGAGGCGATGGAAAACTGGCCCAAACTAGTCAGTAGTTAAGAAATCCCATCATGAAAAATTCACTCCTTCAGCCTGCTGAATTTGATGTACATTACCCAAGGTCTGCAAATCTGCCATTTTTACAAATCTTTGATCAATGTCTCTACTAAGCTAAGCCAGAAGCCATTCGTGGTTTTCCTCTGAAAATCATTAAAGGAAAAAATCCAAAAGAATGCCTTTAATTCTAGTCTTATAAAATTGGCCATGTGTAAGATTACCAGAATGATTTTCTTACCAGGTCCAAAATCGTGTTCCTTGGCAACAGAGTTTATCTATAGTGTTGATTTATCAGCCGAAGACACCACACTTCTTTTAGAAAAATTGGAAAAATTTTAAAATTTTGTTTACCATGTTTGTGTCTAAGTAGGTTCCTGGTCTACATTGGGGCCTGGAATTACTATTTAAAAAAATTTAAGTTCCTGCCCTGGTCGAGTAGCTAAGTTGGTTAGAGCACTGTCCTGATACGTCTAGGTTTTGGGTTCGATCCATGGTCAGGGCACATATGAAAAGCAACCAGTGATGCATAAATAAGTGGAACAACAAATCCATGCATCTCTTCCTCTCTCTCTCTTCCTCTCTCTCTCTAATTAAAAAAAAAAAATCAACCAATAAAAAGTAAAACAAACAAACCACAGAAACCAGGGGGTATAATGTGAATTGAGTTTTTTGGGAAGATCAACATCATCAAATTCCTGAAGAACTTTACTGAAATGGGTTGGGAGGGTGAATACTTTAGGGGCAATATCTTTGCTTTTAAATGATACAGAATGGAAGAGCATATTTGGGTTGACACAGAACCCACAGCTCACTATGGAACAATCGTGTTGCCAGATTTGTTTACCCTGGACTGTACAGCAATCCCTCTGAATGTCAAGCAGAACGCCGCAGATGAAGCAGCTGGTGTATTTTGTATGGAAGCCAAGTGGGACTGGCTTAATGATGACTCATCTCCGCCCACTGACTATGTCCATTACCCAGGTCATGGTAAATGCTGTGGCTCAGTGGGCCCCTTTTCCATGGGCACCACCTTGGCATTGTCCCCCATGTAACTTTACTGCTGCAAAATCAAGCAACAGTCACCTATGGTAACCTCCGAAACTGTGAATTAAATCCACAACTCCAGTCAGCAGCTGAGAACTGATGGGGAAAGGTCTCCCTCTTGTGGACTTTTAGGGAGTACTAGAGAGCAAAGAATCTTGAGACTGAGGCACAGGGCCTGAAGAAATAGTATTTTGTGACAGGAAATTCTGACACAGTGTATACAGACCCTGAGTGGCAGAGGCAGAGGCGAGGGGGTGGGCTTTAGATTCAGGATCCTGGGTTGGAATCCTGGCTCTGCCACAAGTTGTGGGACCCTGGACATGTCACTTTCTGGGATTCAGTTTCTTCCTGTGTGGCATGGAGATAATAATAATACGTGTTGTGAAGCAATGAGAAAAAGAGAACTCAGAGCAATAGGTAATGCAGAGGAAGTTGCATATTCGAGATGTATTGACTGTCATTAATTTAATGAGCTCCAGTTCCCAGCTCTTACAGGCTTCCCTTGCCCCGTTCACAGTGTCCATTGTTAGGGCACAGGGACTCTGGCTGCAATGAGGTGAAGGCCAAAGGAAAAAATGTAGGAAACTTTGAAAAATCCTAATTTTGCCCCTCGGTGGAAGATGTAGGGAGCATTTATTTAACAGACAGACACTTAGTTCCTTTTATTGCCAGGCAATCACACATTTATTCATTCAAAATACACACACACACACACACACACACACACACACACACACACACTTCACTGAATTCAGCCTCCCTAGAAAAGCCTTGTGGTCATCTATTGTTATTCTAGCAGCCTTCGGAGGACCTACCAAACTTTTTTTTTTTTTTTTATCCCCACCCGAGGACATTTTTCCATTTTTTGTTCAGATAGAGTGGGAGGGAGAGAGAGGAAGAGAGAGAGAGAGAGAAACATCGACGTGAAAGGGACACATCGAGTGGCTGCCACCCGCACGACCCAACCAGGGCCGGGGACAAACTGCAACCGAGGTACGTGCCCTTAGCAGGAACCGAACCCGGGTCTCTCTGGACCGCAGGCCGACGCTCTAACCGCTGAGCCAAACCGGCCAGGGCTGGACCTACCAAACTTCTCATCAAAGGATTCACTCTTTTAAAAAAATATATATTTAGCCCTGGCCGGTTTGGCTCAGCGGTTAGAGCATCGGCCTGCGGTCCAGAGAGACCCGGGTTCGGTTCCTGCTAAGGGCACGTACCTCGGTTGCAGTTTGTCCCCGGCCCTGGTTGGGTCGTGCGGGTGGCAGCCACTCGATGTGTCCCTTTCACGTCGATGTTTCTCTCTCTCTCTCTCTTCCTCTCTCTCCCTCCCACTCTATCTGAACAAAAAATGGAAAAATGTCCTCGGGTGGGGATAAAAAAAAAAAAAGAAAAAAATATATATTTATTGAATTTTTTTTTTAATCCTCACCCGAGGATATTTTTCTGTTTATCTTCAGATAGTGGGAGAGAGAGAGAGAGAAACATCCATGTGAGAGGGACATATTGACTGGTTGCCTCCCGCATGACCCTGACCAGGGCCAGGGACCAAATGCAACCATGGTACCTGCCCTTGACTGAAATCAAACCCGCCACCCATTGGTCCATGGGCCGATGCTCTACCACTGAGCCAAACCGGCCAGGGCTATTTATTGAATTGTAAAGAGAGGAAGGGAGGAAGAGAGAGAGAGAGAGAGAGAGAGAGAGAGAGAGAGAGAGAGAGAGAGAGAGAGAGAGAAACATCGACGTGAGAGAGAAACGTTGGTCAGTTGCCTCTGAGTGTCCGAACTCGCAACCTACATATGTGCCCTGACTGGGAATGGAACCAGTGACCATTCAGTGTATGGGTTCAATGCTCCAAGATTCATTCAATAAAACCAATTCTCTTCTGAAGGGAGAGGAAGAAATTCTGGGTCTAAAAAAAGATACATAATTTATAAATTTCTCTATATCGTTATACGAGTTACTGAGCAATTCTAACCAGTCTGATAAGAAAGTGTGGGGAGCTGTGGGAGCAGAGAGGAGGCTGGTTGCCTGGCAATGAAGACTGTAGTGCAGGTTCCGAGGAAGTGACCTATGTCTACACCGGGGCCAGAGGAGTGCCTACGTGCAGAAAGACCAATGCCCCAGCAGAGGGACTGCTTGCACAGTCCTCTGGTCGGAAGGGCTGGGCAGGCTCAGGAACTGAGAGAGAAGACGGTAGGATGGGAGCCATGGGGAAGTCAGGAGTTGAGTGCTGAGAGCTGAAACTGGAGAGACTGGCAAGGCTAGATTAAAAGGGTTACATTAAAGAGATTAGTCTCAATCTTCAAAGGAATGGATGCATTTATTATGAATTTCATTTATCATTCATTCATTCATTCATTCATTCATTCATTCATTCACTCAGCCAGCCATTCCTGTGATGAACACCTTTAGAAGTCTATTCTAAACCTAGGGACCAGGACCCACAGAGCCCCATTAAGACACTGCACCTCCCTCAGACCCTCCCTCATGGACTTGTGGGAAGAAACAGACATGAAGGCACAGATCTGCCATAAAGGGCTTTGATGATCTGTTTACTTGGTACTGTAGGGATCAAAGGAAGAAGTGGTTGATTCCTGCTGGTTAGGAAGTAAGGGTTGGTGGGGATAAGAAAAAGTTTTCTAGTCTTGAAAAATAAGTTAGTATTTCCCTGGAGAACAAGATCGGGAAGAAGTTTCCCTTTATGTCCCAATGCTTGCGATGCACTAACCTTCTTTCAGAATTTATACAACATGTTTCCAGCTTTCTCAGGGCCTTTGCACATGCTGTTCCTCCTACCTTAAAAGATCTTCCCTTCTTTTTACTTAATTAGCTTCTACTCATTCTTCAGCTCAATTGTGATTTCCTTGAGGATACTTTCTTTGATCTCTTTAATTCTTTTCTTCTTTTCTCTGTTCCTCCCCTTCTCTCCTCATCCTTTTTCCTTTATCATATTTCTATTTACAGTTATAGTTTTACATTTATTTGTGTGCATACTTGATTCATGCCTATCTCCTCCAATAGAGTGTAAGCTTCATGGGGACAGGGACAATGCCTGGTTTTGCTCCCCAAAATACCCCCACTATTTACCACAAAGCCTGGTAATGTCTCAATAAGGATGGTTGAATAAATTAGAAGTGAGATATAAGCAAGTGTTTTGGAGGCAGGAACTGCACCAGGTGTTAGATCCGTGGGGTTCAGACCAGACCTGGGTTCAGCAACCTTGGTACTTGAGTTCTGGCTAGGAAAGAATTCAGAGCCAAGACTCAACCTATAAGAGAACATTTATTTGGAAAATCAGAGAGGTAGAAGAAGTAATTCATAGAAGAAATGGGCTTAGGAAACAAGTTATAGAGGTAAAGGAAGGGCGATTGGAGCTTAGAAGTGAGGAAGGTAAAGGTGATGTGCCTGAGGGGAGAGGAAGAGGGAGGATAAAGGGAAAGGCATGCTCCTGGGAGGAGAGCTGCTGGGTCCTCCATCCTAAGGGTTTTAAGGGTGGAGTTTTTAGGGGAGGTCCTAGGGGAAGATCTTAACAGAATGTTCAGTAACTTTCGGATCATGGTCTCCACTGATTCATTGGTCAGCACCAGGGCAGGGGGTCTTGAGGTAGTGTTGCTTGTCTGGTTTTGCTGCTTTTCTGGGCCTGGAGCTGAAATACAACTGAGGCCTAGGTGTTATCTCTAAGGAGGAAAGGTGAGGGGGTCTAAATGAAATGACCAGTGATATGCAAGATCAGGGAGTCCAAACCTCATGACTAGGGGAGGAAAGGTCACCCTGGGGACAAGATCCCACTCTGCTATTGTTCGTTGCTAGACATCCAGAGCTTTCCATCCTGGTGACCTTCTGTACCTGGTCCATCTTCCTTGCTCTACCCATGTCTGTTTAACTGCCTACCACAAAAGGACCAATGCAGAAAACACCATGCAACAAAGGGAAATATTCAAAAAATTTAGATTAAGGGTGATTTGGGGAGAAGATGCAGGGGAGGTGGGTAGGCGGGGACCAAATCTCAAAGAGTTTAGTTACAATCTGGACAACTGAGTCATTAAAGAATTTTATTAGAGTTTGTGTTACTAAGCTGAAGCCAGACAATGAATGGGTCCAGGCTGCCTGTCACTACTTGAGCCAATTAAACAGAGACAAGGCTGAGTAGTATATGAGCATTTATTTCAATATTACCGGCAGTATGGGAGAACAGTGGGCATCCCTGAAAAATCTGCGCTTTGCTCCCTTGGATAGCCTGTCCTTTATCTTATATTGACTGGGTGGCTCTGCAAGGAAGGGCAGGTAGGCAAAAAAGGAATAACAATGGGCAAAACGGTTACAGATTACAGGGTTGAGGAATAACAATGGGTAAAACAAAATAGTTAGAGATTACAGGCCCGGGGGAAATAATTCGGGTTGGGGATTGTAGGTTGAGGACTACAAGGGTTGTCTGCCTCCAGGACTCCAAGGTTGTTAGTCTTTCCATGGTGTTGAGCAATTTTCCCTTGTCCTCAGCTAAAGAGATTGGACAGCATTCCTGAGGTAAACTCCCAGGGTGTACAACTCCCAGCCAGGTCAGAATGGGCTTTCTTTAATCAGAACAAAACAATCATGATTAACAGAGCAAGAAGGTTTAACATTTCTTATAACTATGGCCAGTACCCCGCTATGATCAGTTCTCTGTTATTCTCTCCTGCCCCTTTCAAAGCTAGGGAGCTTCAGTGAGGATGGGCCAGGGAGATCAGCTGCTGAAAATGGTGATAGGTGAAGTTAAAGATGGTGAATTCTGAAACGTGGGATTGAAAGGGGCATTCAGCAGGGGGAATAGATAGAAGAGCTATTAGGAAAGCAAAGCAGTCTCAACACAACCAACTGGATGGTACCGTGGATGAAAAAGGGGTTCTATGGAAAGTAACCTCATAGGGTGATGTGAGCATACATTTTGAACTGGGTAGGTCGTGGTGGGTAGTCATAGCCCAGGTATACAACTTCTTTAATAAAAGATTTATCTTTGCCTTAAGTGAGCCCTGTCCTTTGTTTCTGTGCATCTAGGTTAACACCTTTGAAATAAACCATAGCCACCCCAAACGATCCTGTAATCCAATCTCCGTCTTGCTTTCTCCCACCTCTGTATAATCTTCCTTAATTTCAAGTGCATCAAAAGAAGCTGCCAAACTGTTATTCTTTGGAGCCTTGGAGATCTTGTTTCCTGGCACATGTCATCAGTTTGGCTCTAATAAACTCCTAAAATTCCTCTACAGGTTTGGACATTTCTTACATCAACTCTGTGGGGAGATGGTTCTTGATTCCTTCCAAGTAGCCACCCAGCTCCATAGATAAAGGAGTGGAAAAGTAAGCACTTGAGTTAAAGACACTAGGGTTTCTGGTTTAGGAGCCAAGCAGATGGAGCACAGGTGCACATTTTAGGCTGGGGCAAGAGCCGGACAGAGCTTCCTCTGAGGCTGAAATTAGTGTACTTCTACCTGTTCTTGTTTTTATTTTATTATTTTTTAAATCCTCACCCGAGGATATTTTTCCATTTATCTCCAGACAGAGTTGGGGGGGAGGGAGAGAGAAAGAGAAATATTGTGTGAAAGAGACACATCGGCTGGTTGCCTTCCACACGACCCCTACCAGGGCTGAGGATGAAGTGCAACTGAAGTACGTGCCCTTGACTGAATCGAACCCGCGACTCTTTGGTCTGTGAGTTGACGCTCTAACCACTGAAACAAACCAGCCAGGCAATTCTTTTTAATTATTTATTTATTTATTCACTTTATTGGAAACTAGTGTACTGCTGTCCAGGTAAGACAGAGGTAAGCAGGATTACATGCAGGTGGGAGGAAGCAAGGTGGGGATTCGATTACAGGACAGTTAATTATGTGCTCTCTTGCCGGAGGTTGTGCCTTCCAGGGGCATCACTTCTGGCATTTCAAAAGTGTGTTAACCTAGATGCGCAAGAACAATGAATGGGGCTGGCTTAAGAACTTTCATAAAGAAGTTGCAGGCCTCGCCCTTCCCCTTGTGGGTTAGTGGTTAGAGTATTGGCCCACGCACGGAAGCGTCAGGGGTTTGATTCCCGGTCAACTGGGGGTGAGTGTGGGAGGTGGCCAACTGACTTGTTTCTCTCACACTGATGTCACTCTCTCTCTCCCTCCTTCCCTTACATTCTCTCTAAATATCAATGGAGGAAATATCCTTGGGTGAGGATTAACAAAACAAACAAACAACAAAAAAGTTACAGGCCTGGGGCCTAGACTACCCGCCCCCTGACCTGCGGGGTTAGGAGTTTACCATATATTACAGCACCACGTGTCCCCCACACTTCCGATTCCTGTAAGGGGCAAGAGGAAGAGGACAGGGGATGAGAGCATTTCAAAGTCCCTATGATCTCTGTCAGGTGGGAAATGAGATCACGAAGGCCTGGGTCGTGCTGCCTCCTCCCCGTCTGCCCAAGTCCTCGCCCTTCAAGTTTCAGCTTGGCCACTTCACCCCGGGATTCCCCGGCTCTACCCACAACTCGCCCTTCAGGAGACAGCTGCTCATCATCAACCCCATTAAACCCAGAGTGATGGGGCGGAGACCTTCGGTTGCAACATTTCATCCGCACTCCCTGGCATGGTGCCTGGGGCGCAGTTAAGGCTCACGGCCTATTTGTTCAGAGAGAAAGGAAGGGGGCCCAGGCAGGGGTCTGGAGGAGAACTTGGCAGTAGAGATGAGGGCAATGGGAAGAATATAAGGAGAAAAAAACCAACATTATGGACAGGAAAGACTGGGAATCCAATTGTTAAAAACAGAAAAAAAAATCTCAAACCTGAGTAAAGGTGAACTCATATGCTATTGTACTGATGATAATAGCAACCCTTATAGGCTAAGTGGAAAAGAACTTTGTTGTTTGATCTGATTAACAGCCCCTTTTGGAAAGTTAGACTTAACCCCTTCGGCTGACCGTTAGTCTTGTAGTAGAGCCTATTGACCTTGAACCAGCCATATTTTTCTTGTATCTCATTTAACAATTTGACCTACATACCCCTTTTCCCTCCCAGCAAAACTTGCTTCCCTCAAAGAAATGTTTTCAGCTGGGTCTCCTGTAAACTAAGCTCCCTTGAGGGGAAGTTTGAAAAAAACTTTCACTCTTGCTTGCAATCAACTAGTCTAAGTTGCTTTAAGAAAGGCATTGCTTTGCTTTGTGTAACGCCACCCACACCTGTTTGTTACACCAGTGTAACAAAACCATCTTGGACATGGAAGAGAGAACAGGAAAGCTTTCATTTTTTCAAAAGCCCAATTTTCTTGAAACTGAAAAAATAATATATGCACATGTTAAAACAATTTTTTGAAAAATCCTCACCCCACGATATTTTTACATTGCTTTTTAGATAGACTGGAAGGGAGAAAGAGAGAGAGAAACATCGATGTGAGAGACACATCAATTGATTGCCTCCTGCACGACTCCCACCGGGGCTGGGGAATCAAACCTGCAACCCAGGTATGTGCCCTTGACCAGGAATCGAACCCATGATCCTTTGGTCTGCAGGCCGATGCTCTAATCGCTGAGCCAGACCGGCCAGGGAAAAAGAATTAAAAAATTTTTTTTTCAGGAGAATGCTTCCTTCCTACCCCAAATCCTGAGACTTTCCCTTTGGGAGAAAACCATGACTCCTTCTTTGTGTGTTTTCAGAATGTTTCTACCATAAGTGTGTGTGTGTGTGTGTGTGTGTGTGTGTGTGACAGAATGGTGAGTGGGACTTCTGATATCTCAATATTTTGACAAAAGCTCTCTTCTTAGACAATACACACCCCCAGAGGATTACTTAAACTTTGACTGGACAGACCCTTTGATTCTCACCCTAACATTAACCTTCAGTCTACATTAATCAAGTCTAAAAAGTCGATGAGAGTTAAAGCATGGGGGCAAGTGCTATGGTTTTCTGAGTTTGCATGTGTTTGTGTACCTGTGTGTGGTGAGGGGGGATGGTGCCGAGAGAATCACTCAGTGATTGGGAATCTGGTATCTTTCTCGCGGAGAAAGGCTTGGGGAATTGCAGACATGTATACCCAATGCAGGTACCAGAGCAAAGGGTGAGGAAGAGTTCTTGGAAGAGCTTGACATGTGGCAGTCTGCTGCCTCCTTTCCACCTGTACGGTTTTAAGTGGGGAGGCTGGCTGGAGCAGCCCTCAATGGTAGAGCAAGCAGAGAAGGCAGCAATGGGGTAGTCTGCGCGCTGATAGCTTGATGTGACAGAGTCAAGTGGGCGCTGCAGAGGAGAGCTGAATGTGAAGGAACCTCGCCCACAGGGGTACTGGGTGCTGACAATGAGCCTAGAATATGCGTCACTGGAGAGGAACTGAGGAGGTGGGGTCTCAGGAGATCAGCAGGAGGATACATACTTCTTTCTCCATCTCGCAGGTCAGAAACTGTACAGTGTTGAGAGCCCTACCAGGTCTCTGAAATCCACAAATGTCCCCAGGAGAGAGCCAAATTCTGACACCTCCATGCAGGCGTGGGGAACATCGGGCCCACGGGCTGTATAGGGCCCATGAAATCAACACCAGCTAACATCACACCCCTCACCAAGCTAGTTTTTAAGTTGATAATTTTGTATGGCCCTCAAATGATGTTGTAAATATCCAAATGGCCCTTGGCAGAAAAAAAGTTCCCTGCCCCTGACTGGGTGTCAAGTGCTCAGTTGCAACAGGATAGTGTTACACACAGAAACACCTGGTGGGGCCTCTGGGGGAGCCAGCTGCAGGAGGTGAAGGAGGTAGATGGAAAATAGAAGAACTGTCCATGTCTGCTTTCATTATTACAAGTTCCAAAGCCACAGAACTGGCCTGAGCTGGAAATGCAAGATGAGTAGGGGGAATTTTGAATCGGAAATGTTTTATATTTTGATTTAGGCAAGACTGAATTATGTTAATACATAGAAGGGAGTTCAGTTTTCATTACCAATGTGAGACATTTTCTATCTACAAGTGACCAGAATCTGTGGGATCTGCTTGAGCCGTGATGGGTGGGGCGGTGTGAAAAGGGCACTGGATACAGAGTGCTCGAAGGCTGAGGCAGGAAAGGAACTCAAGGCCCGTCACCTTCACACTGAGTTCAGTTCATTCAGTAAATTCGTTACGTGTATAGTTACAGGCAACAGTACAAAAGACACAGAGGAAAAATGATACATTGTTTTTTTTCACTTAGCAAAGTGTCTCTTCATATCAAATTAGAGAAAGTTAACTTCTGGGTGGTCCAGGGAGCCATTTAATCACAGGGCTCCCAGAGGCACACGAGGACCCTGCACACCAGCCTCACATGGCCCCTTGGTGCTGCCTGGCAATTCTGCTTTTCTCTAGTCAGCTTGCTCCATCTTTTTCTACAATAACTAACTGTCCCATAACTTTGCAGGTCTTCTCATATCTCTGATTCCTCTGTCCCCACACCACCCAGTCTCATTTAAGGATTTCGCCTTTTATTTCACAGATAATTTAGGATCCATTAGACAGAAAAACCCTTGTCTTTGTTATAACAAATTAAAAGCCTTCTTGCTTTTGTAGCAATCCCCTCCCTTTTCTTTTCTGTTACATCCTTACAGCCACAGTAAACACTTATATAGCTCTGTACTATGTACATCTACTCTTACACTATTTTACAGATGATGAAACTCAGGTGCAGAGAGGTTCAGTAATTTGCCTAAGGTCACACAGCTAGCAGTGGTGCAGACCAGTTCGGAGTAGAGGAAGCATTCCTCCTTCTACCAAAGGCTAATAGTTTTATATTGCTCTCTATCCCATCCTACTCATTCTGCTCAGGGATCTCACTGAGTCACATCTTCCTCTCATACTTAACATTAAGCTCTGCTAAGAGTGGAAACTGAAAATAGCAGCAGCTTTAAACCAAGTCAACACTTACTCCTCCCCTCACAGAGACATAGCCCATCCAGGACTTGTAAGACAACACTATGATCACCAGGGACTCAGGCTCCGTTTATTTCGCCCACCGTCCTCAGAATGTGGCTTCCTCCTCGTGGCTTATGCTCCAGCGGAACACCTACATGTCAGCCAGCAGAAAGAAGGAACGGGCTGGAGAAGGGAGCCCCTCCCCACTAAGGATACTTCCTGGACCTCACACACATTTTTACCTTTATTTCTAGGGCCAGAACTTGGTTGCATTATTTCAATCAGCTGCCAGGGAAACGGAGAAATGCAGTTGTTGTTCCAGGAGGCAGTTTCCTGAGCTAAAATGCAAAGGTTCAACCACCACAGGCTATGGGGGAATGGCTATTGGAGGACAAGAACAGTCAGCTATGCTCTCCTTCTGTGCCATCTTCAGCCTCTTCTACTCAGCTTGAAAACCCAATTGATACTCCATCTTTTGCCCTGGCCAGTTTGGCTCAGCGGTTAGAGCATAGGCCCGCGGGCCAGAGAGTCCCGGGTTTGGTTCTTACAAAGGGCACGTATCTGGGTTGCAGTTTGTCTCTGGCCCCGGTTGGGGTCGTGTGAGTGGCAACCGCTTGATGTTTCTCTCTCTCTTCCTCCCTCTCTCCCTCCCGCTCTATCTGAAGATAAATGCAAAAATGTCTTCAGGTGAGGATAAAAAACAAAACAAAACAACAACAACAACAAAAAGCTATGGTACATATATACCATGGAATACTATGCAGTTGTAAGAAAGAAAGATCTCTTATCCTTTGAGACAACATGGAGGGACCTGGAGAGTATTATGCTGAGTGAAATAAGCCAATCAGAGAAAGACAAGTACCACATGATCTCACTTATTTGTGGAATATAATGAACAAAATAAGCTGATGAACAAAACAGACCCAGAGACATAGAAGTAGGGTTCAGGGTTCAGACTGAGAAACCTCAGAGGAGGGGGGTGGGAGGGAGAGGGGAGAGATAAACCAAAGAACTTGTATGCATATAAGCATAACCAATGGACATAGATAACAGTGCTGGGGTGGGGGGTGGGATCGGGAGGAGGGTGTCAGTGAGGGGAAAAAAAGAAACATCTGTAACAAAAATAAATTAATTAATAAAAAGTAAATAAACAAGTAAAATTAAAATCCAGTAAACCAAGATAAAACAAATGCAATTCCTCCCTGGACCTAATTCATCCTCCTCCGACCATCCCCATTTCTCTGGCCTCTGAAACAGAGCACATCTCTTAAGAGCTGTCTCCACTTCCTCACCTATTTGTCCTTCAGAACACTCCAGTCTCATCTGGACCCCACCATCTACCAAAGCACCTAAGGCACCTCTGATCCACATTAACAGATCACACGGATACTGTCAGTCTCTTCCGGATCTGCAGCAGAAGAAAGTGCATTGGCTTACCCTCTGTCTTCACGCTTTCTTCTGTCTGCTTCTCAGTTTTGACTTTCCTCCTTGTTTTTCTGTTCCTTCTCCGCCCCTTTGCTGTTCCTTCTCCTCTAACTACTCTCCAGATCCCTCTAAACGTTGACTTCCTGTCTTGCCCTGCAGGAAGCCGGGCTGAGTTGGAGGTACTGCGAACATTCACCCATTTTCTGATTTTACCTGGGGGGTGGAAGGACCTTTACAAGCTACCCGCTAACCCAGCCTGGCTTCAGTGCAGGGTTCAAGGTGCGAGGACAGTAATCCAGGCAGATAGCAAAAGCATGATTCTGCTCTCAGCTTCACCTAGCACCCAAAACTCTTGATCCTGCTTGTGACATCCAGTCTTGCCCTCCTTTAGGATGGCCTTCCTCGCTTTAGGATATTTCACTGTAGACCCCAAACTCTGATGTAAACAACTTGTAATGCACCTTCATTTTGCCTTGGGGGGAGGGGTTCCCGCTTAACCGAGGCACCTAATTTCAGCCTTTATCACCTAAAAGTATAAGCAAGTCCCCTGTCTAACATAAGGACATGTGGAGGAGGAACAAACTTTCCTCTCCCCTCAAGTTCTGTGGCTGGTCTAATAATCAAACAGACATGAGACAGATTAGCAAGAGAAAAGAACCAAATTTAATACATACATATGTATGGGGACCCCCCATACATGAGAGAGTCAGAGACCCCATCTTGAGCTAGGGATGAGGTCATGCACCGTGGGGGCTTCAAAGGGTCATTGCAGGGTAATAGGAGCAGATGTTTAGTAAGTAAAAGTTTGCCTGTCATATAGGTTATCTCTGATAATCTCTTATGGGCAAGACCTCTAATTAAAATTCTTCTAGGCAGTTAAGTTTCTCCTGAGCCTGTGGCTAAAGTTGCCTTTAGCTCAAAACAATCTGCATACCACAGAGGCACATCTTGGGGTGACTCTTTCTGGACCCTCACAGACATATTCCATAACTGGATCGTTTGCCTGTCTGTCTCAGAACCATACTTTTGGGTATTTCCTTCATCTTTCTTGTCTCCCTTGAATCTAAGTCAAGAAGAAAGTACATTCCTTTTTTGAAACAGTTCTTTTTCTTTCTATTAAAAATATATCTTTTATCTATTCCTCCTTTGTGACATTGTCTGAGAGGTTACCAGTAGCCAATAATAGACTTTCTTTTGGTTTTTACCTGCTACAGAACTCCAGCCAAAAGCAGGCTTCCTGCTGTAACGTCTCTGCTTTAACTTTCATGGGTTAAAGTAGACACCTTACCCCATGAATCATTCAAAGATACTTGAGAGTCGCTGGGGCTGAGGCCTGTCAGCCCTGCCTCACTCCTGAGCTGGCTGTTTTCCAAGACTGGGCAGCTGTGTGGTATGGGCAGGGCAGGTGACCTGAATTTGCCAGGCTTGTCCCAGCTTTTCTGTTGAAATCTAATTTGTCCCTCTCACCATTTCTTTGGATGCAAAATGGTTGAGTTCTAATTTTATTTTATTTTTTATTGTTTTATTTTATGACCCACCCCTCAATTCTAATTTTCCATGGCTGCAGTCAGAGATGTAATTTACAGTCTGGAGTGTGTGTGGGAGGGGATTACAAAATCAGATTCTGGGGGTGGGCTGTATAGTATTTTAGCAGCTAAGAATGGGAGAAGGAAGCCTGGGTGGACCAGAAAATTTAGTCATATCATCACAACATGACCCTGAGACAGGCACTATTATTATCCCTAGTTCTCAGGAAACAGACTTAGGGAGATGAAAAGACTTGACTCAAAGTCATACAGCCAGTGAGTGATGGAATCAAAGCTGGGGATTTGCTTTCAGGTTGTCTGAACCCCGGCCATGCTCTCAGTGATTCTAATCTCTGCCCGCATTCCATGGTGAAAATCTTGCCAGTCATGCAGGACTAGGAGATGTTAAGATATCAAGATGCCTCTCAGACTGGACGTTATTGCAAAGGTGGGAAATGTGTGTGACATTGCAATGCCTACCGCTAACAGAATGAGGAACTTTAAAACAAATAAACAGAAAGGTGTTCTCTCTACTCCTTGGCCGGTTAAGGCAGCTGGAGTTGTAAGAAATGACTAAAGACGTGGTCTGATTCCTTAGCTTAAGGATGGGGCTTTGGCTTCTGTCCCTGGATGCACAGAACCCTGTCACTATAGCATGAAGACCCACATTAGGAGTATGAATGGAAGGTGGTGATCTGAAGAAAGTTAATTGGTACAAAAGCCAGTTGCTTGTGGGAAACAGTCATGTTGCAGGACAATTTTGAATTTACTCTGTTTCCATACTTGTATATTAGTCAGGATCAGTAACACTAGCTACTTTAAGAAGCAATCCTAGAATATCAGTGACTTAACACAACGAAGGGTTATTTTTGGCTGTCATTGTTCAAAGTGGGTCTGTGGTGAAAGTGAAGTGAGGGGGCCCGGGAGTCAGAGATTCTATCGTAGTCAACTCATGGCGCTGAAGTTCCCCTGGACGTTGAAATTCAGGTAAGAGACGGGGGGTGGGGGGAGAAGGAGAGAGAGAGATCATGCCGATGATTGTACACCAGGTCTGAGACTAGTGCTTGTTGCTACAGCCCAGATTTCCTTGGCAGGAAGTAGGGCAGGGATGCCTGGGGAATCAAGTTTAGCTGTGTGCCAAGACAGGAGAGGAGAACAGAGATCTCGTAGAGCATCGTGTGGCCTCCTTCACAATGTGTAATTCTTTTTTTTTTTTTTTTAAATATTTTTATTGATTTTTTTTTAGAGAGAGAGGAAGGGAGAGAGAAATAGAAACATTGAAGTGAGAGAGAAACATTGATCAGCTGCCTCTTGCACGCCCCCTACTGGGGATCAGCCCGCAACCCGGGCTTGTGCCCTGATCAGGAATCGAACCAGGACCTCTCAGTCCATGGGACAACGCTCCATCCACTGAGCCACACCGGCCGGGCACAATGTGTAATTCTTTAGTGTCAAGTCTATCTTTTTTTTTTTTATCCTCACCCGAGGACAACATTTTTTCATTTTTTGTTCAGATAGAGTAGGAGGGAGAGAGAGGGAGAGAGAGAGAAAGAAACATCGATGTGAAAGGGACACATCGAGTGGCCGCGTCCTGCACGACCCAACCAGGGCCGGGACAAACTGCAACCAAGGTACATGCCCTTAGCGGGAACCGAACCCGGGTCTCTCTGGACCGCAGGCCGATGCTCTAACCGCTGAGCCAAACCGGCCAGAGCCTACCTGCCCTTCCTTGCAGAGCCACCCAGTCAATATAAGATAAGCGACGGGCAGCAACTTTGACATTTCATCTCCCTATATCCCTAAATGTTATTCATTACCAAGTCAAGTCTATTCCCCTCCAAAATCTATCCAAGGCCTGCCAGTGCCAACCCCTCTGCAGCAGCGGACTGAGCCAAAGCCCCTGTCATCTCTCTGCTTAGATTGCTTCCAGGGCTCCTCACTGGTGTCCCCACTTTCCCCCGGCCCCCAACCCCGTGGTCTATTTCCCATAAATGCTCTGAGTCTCTTCCCCTCCCCCCACCCCTGGCCACTGTTCTCTTTGTGCTCAGCCACATGATTGTGGGGCTCTGTGAGCACCCCGGCACTCTGTGCATTTGTACATAGATGGAGTTGCTTCTTAAAATAATTTCCTTTCCTTTGACCTTCTGGCAAACTCTACTCATCCTTCAAATCTTAGCCCAGGCTCTGGCCAGTGTGGCTCAGCTGATTGAGTGTTGTCCCTTGCACCACCCCATGCACTTAAAGGTTGCTGGTTCGATTTCCTGGTCAGGGCATATACTCAGGTTGCGGGTTCAAACCCAGTTGGGACCCCTACAGGAGGCAACTGATCAACGTTTCTCTTGCACAACGTTTCTCTCTCTCCTTCTCCCTTCCTCACTCTCTAAAATCAATAAAAATATATTTAAAGAAAAATCTTAGCGCAAATGCCTCTTCTGTGCTCTGTGCCCTGCCTGCCAACCCCAGCCTCATCCTGGTGATTTCATGCAGAGGCTCATTTAACGTTTGTTTGAACACACAGGTGAACTTGGGCAGGACGAGGACCGAGGAGGGAAGGCCTCATCGTGCTGGGTCTGAGGAGCATCGGCCCCTGTGACGGGCTGGGGTGTGATGGAGGACTTGTCTGGGGGGTGGGGGGCGGGGGAAATGATACAGACATAAGTGACGTAAGTGACGTGGTATTAGGGGCCAGCATGTGAGCTCCAGGTGGTGGCGGGCGAGCTGTCCTGCAGCGGAATATGATCTTCTCAGGCCAGAGATGCTGGGATAGGGTTAACTGTCCCGGCAGAGCACACACTGCTCAGGAGACCCAGGCACAGCTGTGGCCGCATTGAAGCGGGACCCCAGAAGCAAAGACAAAACAAGATGGAAAGCCTTGGTGTCTTAGCCTCTCTGGAGACTAGAGCTAGGGGGAAGGTAGATGGGAGGACCAGATGGGATTTGCCTGGCTCTTAGGGAGGCAAGAGTCCCTCAAAATCCCACTCCATATGTCCACTGGGCTCTGAGCGAGGGTCTCTAGTTACTGAGGTGCAGAGGGTCCTGAATGAGGGGCTCCAGGTCACTGAAGGACCCTAGTCACTGGGGCCTGATCGAGGGGCTCTGGTCTCTGGGAGTCACGAGCTATAGGTTCTGGTCATGGAAGTGGCCTGAGAGTGACCGAATGACAGGCCCTAGTGGGGCTTGAGTGAGGTGTTCTGGTCATTGAAGTCCAAGTGAAGGTTTCTGGTCATTCTGGGGCTTAAGAAAGAGGTCCGGTCACTGGGGACATGACCTAGGGTCCCTGGTCACTGAGAGGCCCTGGTCCCTGGGTGGCAGGATTGGAGTCTGAGTGAGGGTCCTGATCCCTAAGGAACCTGACCTGGGGGTCATGGTCACTAAAGGACTGGAGCAAGGACCTCAGATCACTGATGTCTGAGTGAGGGTCCCTGGTCAAGGCCACTGTATTAACCCTGAGCTGAAGGACATGGGGAAGGCTTCCCAGTGTCCCCAATCTGTCATGGCTCACAACAGCCAGCAGATGGCACTGTGGCTTCACACACAGCCTAGAATCCGAGATGGGCAGCTGGCAGGCAGCCCTTGGGAGAAGCTCAGCTGAGACAGGCTCAGGTGCAGCCCCCACCAGCTGTGGGAGCTGCCGGGTGGGGAAGGTGGGGTGTCAGATGGACTCTGACTGAATTCCCTGGGGTGATGCCAGGCAGATCCCCTGGAAGCAGAGAGTTTGGTGCCGTGGGGCAGGAGTCCTGGGTCTGTTCCAACGCCAGGAGCCAGGACAGGCTTGGTCAATAGCTGTGGCGCTCAGAACAAACTCTGTTCCAAATCTTGCCTAACACACCCGGGTGCACTTTCACCTGGGCCCTGGTTCAGCTTTCCCTGGCCGCAGATGTAAGACAAACAGGATCCACCTTGAACATTAGAACTGCTGTTTCCCAGAACATTCTGTGTCCTTTGACATCCAGACAAAATTGGAGTCTGAACCTTGTCAGTAGCCAGAATTTGTCACACTCAAATTGAAACCTCAAATCCCAGGGCTTGGCCATATTCCAGACCAGGTCACATTCCAGGGCCTTGTCATACCCCAGATATAGTCACAGAGTAGGGCTCTGTTATCCCTTGAATAAAAGCACATCCTAGGACGCTGTCCCCCTTCATGTACAGAACTACTCAAGGCCTGTCCTGTCAGTCTGTATATACTTCACCTCCCAGGGTCCTGTCACAGCCCATGCTTGGCCCAGAGCTGTGAAAGTATCAGGATGTGACAGCTGGGCTGTGACAGTGTTGGGTACCTGACCACACCCTGAACTGTGCCTGGATTTGAGTGATGGCGGGCCCTGGGCTGTGACTTCGTCCATGGTTTTGCAGTAAATGGTCCCCAAACTTGCACCTGTGAGTTTGGCCACTGTCAACAGATATTCAAGGTTAGCTTCGTAGCGATCATGGTGGCAAGTGCTGTGGCAGATACCGAGTGCGTGAAGCAGCACTTCTCCAACTGTCTGCTGAAAGACCAGTTTTGTTTCTTAAATTTCCACCTTGGATCCATTGCACACTGACACTTTTATTTTATTTTAATCCTCACCCGAGGATATTTTTCCATTGATGTTCAGGTACAGTGGGAGGGAGAGAGAGAGAGAGAGAGAGAGAGAGAGGAACATCGATGTGAGAGAGACACATCCACTGGTTGCCTCCCACACGACCCCAACCAGGGCCAGGAATCAAACTGCAACCGAGGTACATGCCCTTGACCGGAATCAAACTCGAGACTCTTTGGTCTGTGGGCCGATGCTCTAACCCCTGAGCCAAACCGGCCAGGGCTACACACTGACACTTTTATAAAACACAATTGCATTGCTAGAAAAATGAAATAGAAAAAGAGACGTACAAAATATTTTTTAAAAATACATGTTTCATTTTGGAATAATATTAGATGTACAGAAAAGTTGCAAAGAGAGAGAATGACTGTATAGCTTCCACCCAGTTTCCCTCAGTGTTAACATCGTAGATAACCGAGGTACACTTGCCCAAACTGACAAACTGACGTTGGTACAGTACCATTAACTAAAATGCACTTCGATTTCAGCAGTTTCCTGCTGATGCTCTTTTTCTGTTTCAGGATCCGATCCAGGATACCACATTGTACTGAGTGCATTTTCTATTGGATTCCAATGGTGTATACATATTCCATCCAATGGTATAAAAGTTTCTAAGCACTTGCTCTTCATTTCTGAACTTATCTCATCATGAGTGTGTGGCCTGCACTGGTCCTCAGGCCACACCTTGAGTGGCGCTGGTATAAAGAACAGTCGCCATACTCACGGGGGTGCAGCAGGGGGCAGCGAGAAGGGTGGGTGCATGAGCAACTAGAGCAGAGGGTGCAGAGGAAGGGAAGATGGTAGCTATATGGGCTGGCCTGGCCTGGCCTGCATGGAACAGAATAGTGGGAATGGGGAGCTTTGGGGCAAGAAGTCCCACAAGATGCCCAGTGAGGCCATGACCCTGCCTTTGTGTGCATTGTAGTGAACATCAGTGCAAACATCTGCAACTTCCAGCAGGTCCTGATGACGACTGATGAGCTCATTGAGCTATTCAGTGTCTGGGTGGAGAAGTGAGGACTTGACAATGTTGTATTTGGGCCCAGAGATTCCGAGGTCTGACCCAGGCCTCTGCCAGTCCAAGGACGCTGGTGAGTCAACAGAGTCTTAGGAAGACTCAGGTCCAGCACTGCTCAACAGGAAACCAGGAATCACACAGGCCCAAGATGGTAACCCCCCTAAGGGAGGAGAAGAGACCAGGGTGAAGTGGCTGTGCCTAGGCTTCAGGGCCTCCCTTCATCCTGACCACAGTGTGATCTGGGCCCTCAGCAACTGGGTTATGTAAACACTCCAAGCCTTAGTCCCCTCATCTATGAGTCGGGTAAATAATGCCCTCGGGGAAGATTCTGAGTGGTTTGCGGGTCACATGGAAGTGCTGCTATGAGACCTGGCACGGGGCAGGAGCTCCCCTTCCTGCTCAGGACACCCAGCTTGGGTCATCAGTTAGCTCGTCTTCACCTCCTTGTCCTCGAGGAGCTGGAATCGAGTTTCTAGTAGAGTTGGCTGGCCCAGGTCCCATCCCAGGTTCTGCCAGCCTCCTCTTTGCAGCCATGCCCACTCTCCCTCAGGGGTCAGGAGGAAGCCTTGGGCCTTCTCTAAGCCTCCCCCCCATCACCTCTGAGATGCACAGGTGGCTGCCGAGCACTTTCCACCCTTTATCGTCACTGCTTACCGGCTCCCCTCTGAATCTGCAGGGCCTTTGAAGCCTAGAGCTGGACATTCTCCTACTATCACTCTGGCTGCCATTACTCATTTACAATGGAAACAACTTTTCCTGGAAACAACCCACGGGAATGCAGAAACTGTGCCCGTCTTACTCTCCACTCTATTTCCAGCTCCCGGCAAGTGTCTGGCACATAGGCAACATTTAACGAATATTTGTTGAATGAATAATTGGGAGAACAATATATAATTTCTTTCCTTAAATACTTTAAACTGTAGTTAACAGAGTAATACAGAATGTACAGTCCAGTGGCAAAATAATCATTGCCTGGAAAAGATGGTCCTGATGGACCATAAAAGCAGAACCAGAAATTATTGGTAAATGAAGAAATTTATTCTGTACATAGTTTGGGAAAACTGGTTAGTACTGAAGGAAAAATAATAAAAAGATCTTTTCCTCATATTGTAGACCAAGAACTTTCTAGATGGACTAAAGAGCTTAAAAACTCTGGAAACACAAAACTATTTATCAAATCTCTGGAAGGAAGTAATTTTTCATCTTAGAAGCAATATAAGCAGTCACAAAGGGAAAGGTTAACTGACTTAACTATAGAAGTATTTGAGCCCTGGCCGGTTTGGCTCAGCGGTTAGAGCATCAGCCTGCGGTCCAGAGAGACCTGGGTTCGGTTCCCACTAAGGGCATGTATCTCGGTTGCAGTTTGTCCCCAGCCCTAGTTGGGTGGTGCGGGTGGCAACCACTCGATGTGTCCCTTTCATGTCGATGTTTCTCTCTCTCTCTCTCTCTCTTCCTCTCTCTCCCCTCCATTCTATCTAAACAAAAAAAACGGAAAAATGTGAGGATAAAAAAAAAAAGAAGTATTTGAAACTTTGGCATGTTAAAAAAATAAAATAAAAGGTAACATTGTCCTGGCTCGGCCCACGGACCAAAGACCCGGGGTTTGATTCTGGTCAAGGGTACCTCAGTTGCAGTTAGGTCCCTGGCCCTGGTTGGGGTCATGCGGGAGGCAACCAGTCAATGTGTCTCTCTCACATGGATGTTTCTCTCTCTCCCTCCCTCCCATTCCATCCGAAGATAAATGGAAATGGAAAATTTATTCTCAGGTGAGGATTAAGAAAAATTTTTTTTTCTTAAATAAAAAGTAACAAATAAATAGGCACACAAGCTAGGGAAATATGCAGGCAGCTGTAGCAAGAACTTCCATAAACTGATTTTAGAAGAATACAATGAGGCCTCAATGCATAAACAGTCAAATGGCGTCCAAGAGGAAAGACATGGCATGGTGCTTACTCTTGATAATTAAAGATAACTCCTGGAAGGAGAGGCCCATGGTGGCCAAAGAGTCCGGGAAGCCCTGGCCCATGATGACCAGAGAGTCTGGGAAGCCCTGGCCAGTGTGGCTCAGACGGTTGGACCTTGTCCTATGCACC
Organism: Tadarida brasiliensis; assembly: GCA_030848825.1. Classification (NCBI taxonomy): domain Eukaryota; kingdom Metazoa; phylum Chordata; class Mammalia; order Chiroptera; family Molossidae; genus Tadarida; species Tadarida brasiliensis. The sequence goes on from CM061268.1 coordinate 45,226,509, forward strand.
AAAGAGCTGCTGATTTGATTCCCAGTTGGAGGTCGATGTTTCTTTCTCGCTCTCCCTTTCCCTTCCTCCCTCTCTAAAAATCAATAAAAAATATTTTTTAAAAAGACTCAGGGAAAATCCCACAGGTGAGGTGGAGTGTGGGCTTGTTCTTGAAGGTATGGATTTTACAGAGATGGAGGAAGGAGGTGTCACATATTTGGGTGGCATTTCCTGCCCACTAGCCTCTCCGGGCTCCCCTCTGACTTTGCAGGGCTTTTGAAGCCTAGAGCTGGACATTCTCCTTACTGTCACTCTGGCTGCCATTACTCATCTACACTGGAAACAACTCTTTTCCTGGAAACAAACCACACAGAACCTCGGGAGGTCCAGCAGAGGGGTGTTCTGGATGGAGAATTCCATGGCGGTGGAGCAGGGAGCTGGCCAAGGACCCTGACTTTCTTCATTCCCCTCACCCAGTAACCTTGAAGTTTTCTGACTTAAACGCTAGCTGCCTGCCTACCTTTGCCCCCAACTCCTACGTGGGGTTAAGCTGTTCCCATTTTCCCCCAGCTCTCCCGGGAATGTTGTGGACAGAACTTCCTTTAATTTCTCTGAGCACAATTCAAACTGGCATTCTTTAGTTTAGAGTCTTTTCTTTATACAACTTAATATGTTTTTATTTTATTTATTTTTTCTATTTATCTTCAGATAGAGTGGGAGGGAGAGAGAGGGAGAGAGAGAGAAACATCAGTGTAAGAGGGACACATCGACTGGTTGCCTCCTGCACGACCCCGACCAGGGCTGGGGAGGAACCGCAACCGAGGTATGGAATCGAACCCTCGACTCATTGGTCTGCAGGCCAACGCTCTAATGCTGAGCCAAACTGGCCAGGGCTTAATATGTTTTTTAAAATTAAGCAAGCCATACTTATTAACTGGAGAAAGTATAGCTATAGCAGACATTTCTGAAAGTTTTTCTGAAGAATAGAGGGGAAGAAGAAATAGAAAATAATAATAGTTTACCAACAGTCAAATTTCCAAGCACAGTGTACAGACCCCACCATATGGAGACTGCCCTGACACTAGGCTCTCTGGGCACTGAGGCTGGCTTCCTCTGCTCCAAGTTCCAGACCTGGCTAGATCTGGGCACCTGGATTCCTTCCACATTGGCGACGTCTTCTGACATCATGGTGGCCTGCAGGCAACAAGAACCAGATTCATATTTGCAGCTCCCTCCTGCTTGGCCTCCCCCTTGGCTCTCTTTCTGGTCTAAGGAACATGATTCACCCTCAGCTGCGTGCATCAGCCATTCTCAATTTTTCTCCACCCGCCACATTCGATGGACGACATCCATATTCATACACACTCTCAAAGGTTAAACCTAATTTTATCTAAACCCGGGAAGATTTTTGCAGGAAATGAAGGCCACTGGTAAAAATAACTATTCTATCTCAATGCAATACGATGATTTGAAATTGGCACGGCCGTTGGTGTGTTAACAATCTGCCCACTTCTGGCTGCTGCATTCATAACACAGGCTTTGGAGAAGCAATTCCTAAATGCTGCCAACCTTCCTCTCTCAAATTAGTGGGGGTGGCGTTATTTTAGGGGCAACCTTAGTAGTGGTTATCACTAAGCCTCATGCATGTATTTGGTATAGCAATTATGTTCTGTTGTACATCTATTTTCCCAGCTAAACTTTTTTTGTTAGTTGCTGGATGCCTAGTGCCCAGCACGGTGCCAGACCTTGATCAATGGGCAGTGATTGAGTGAATGAGTCCGTGGACCCATTTTGCTGTGAAGCCTTATGCCTCTTGCTCTGATTCTAAGACATCTTGCCTTCCTTCTATTCCTTTCCCTGGCCTGTGCTACGGGTGGCTCTCTGAAGCTGTGTTTTCCAAACGTAGCTTGCTATCTTAGAGTCTTTTCTTGTTTGGCCTGTTTGCACTAGTCTAGGATCCCAGCCCTGGTATCTTGGCCCTGTTTCCTGGGCTCCTTACCCACATTTTGTCTTTTCCAGTCATCAGGAGCATTTGAAATATGCTCAAGAACTTTATGTAATTTCTCCAACCTTCTCCTTCCCCTAAGTGTTCTGACTTTTCACCTATTTTCCGACTCTGACAGTGTATGTGTGTGCCTTTATCCACCTCTTTTCTAATCGCCCAGAGCACGTAGCCCAGGCCTAGATGCACGTAAGGCCCATCTCCTTGGTAGCATGTATCACACTTTTTATTAGATAAGTAACCGTGAAGTTTGTCTGACATCTGTGTCTCCTATCTGGAGGTAAATTCTGCAAGGACAGGGATTCTGACTATTTTACTCATTGCTGTGTCCCCAACGTGTAGCACAGGGCCAATACACAGTAGAGCCCAATAAAGATGTGTGATAAGAATGAATAAACAAATAATGAATGAATGAATGAATGAATGAATGAATGAATGAGTGGGCTGAATGATAGAGCCACTATGATTTTGATAAACAGGGCATGGCTTTGTTTCTCTGGAGAGAAGCCTTAAAGTTAGAGGCTCTGTTTGTGAAAGGGAAAAACAGGCCTTGGGGAAGTTGGTGACCAAGAATACAGGTTAATGCTTAAATGGATGGACCCCATGGGCACCCCAGCTTGGGCCAAAATAGAGGAAACAAATGGCTCTGGGGGGGCTGGGAATGGGAGTGGGGTTAGGGGGCACAATTTCCTATATGCGAGCCTCCAGTCTCTCCCACAGTCATATTCACTTTGGACCCTGTACTGTTCCCAGAGGATTTGGGGTAAAAGTGGAAGTTGGTTTGTTTATCTGTTCTGCTGTTGGTGTGGATTAGTGTGTGGCAGCAACATTTCAAAGAGATTATTGCTAATCACTCCTGATGCATGTGGGCTGGGCCAGGGTGGCCCAAACTGGCCTTTTGGGGGGACAATCTCTGGAATTGCACCAATTAGCCCAGCAGGCCCACACCTCCTCATGAGACCTGGGCACAGCTGTAGTCCCTGTCTGGACAAGGGGCCCAGGGACAAAGCAGGAGGCAGACGACCTGGGGGCAAGAGGCTTTGGCAGCTTCTCTGGGGACCAGGGGGAAGCAGAGGGTAGACCCGTGGTCTGGAGGGACCCGCTGAGCTCTTGTTATGCTCACTAGACCTTAACTAAGGACCTTTGGTCTGGGAGCCTGAGTGATGGGCACCAGGTTCCTGAGGGAATGGGACTAGATCAAGACCGGTCAAAGTCTAAACATGTTAAACATTATGATTGGTCTCCATGTGTCATTCAAAGTAAAACAGTTAAACCATAAAGTAAGTGCAGGAAGGTCAGTACAGCTCAGGGTTATCCCATCATGGTCACATTGGTGTTTTATGGCAAATACTGAACTCTTTAAAAAACAAAACAAAACAAAAAAAACACACAAACAAGCAGGGTCTCTGAGGGGCTTGCCAGAGACATCTGGTCACCAAAGCTGAAGGATTGGCTCCCACCATCAATTCTTGAGTGAGTCAATGGGTCCTAAGTGAGAAGGTCTGCTCTATGAGGGGACCAAAGAGGATGTTTGGGTCTCAGAGTCAGGGATTAACTTCTGAGGGGGCTGAGGGTAGAGGTCCTGGCTTTGAGAAGTTTGAAGAAAAGGCTCTGACCACTGAGACATGACTGAGTGTCTTTGGTCAATAGGAAACATAAATAAGGGGCTTCTTCTTTCAACTCGGAGTTCACACAGGTGGGAAAATGACCCGGTTCCAGGGCCAGATTAAACCACAGTGGCCCTTTGTTTTCTCCTTTCCCTCCTTCCAGCCTGACCTGCATGTTTTCCAGTGACCAGTAGATGGCGCTGCAGCTTCACATGAGAAAGGGCTGTTGGCTTGGTTTCCTAGGTGGGGTCCAGGTGCAAGCAGGTGACACACCGGAGAGAGAGGAAATTAGTTGCTCCCTAGATCAGACTCCCTGGCGGCCGGGACGAGCCAGGCTATGATGGCCAAAGTCGGTTTCCTAAACACAAGCCACCTAGTGGCTGAGTCCTGTTACCACCAGAGCAGTGTGGCTTTTTATATTTGATTCATTCATACGTTCATTTATTTATCAAATGTACACCCAACCCCTGATAGAGACTGTGCAAGGCACTGAGGATGCAGGGTGGTTAAACACAGTCACTGCTGTTGAGAAGTCCCTAGTCTTGGAGGTGAAACTTTATTACAAACAAAATGATCACAACACATGTGATGAAGACTGTAGCACACGGTGTATGCATGCAGTGGGAGTCCGGAAAGGGAATGACTGTAGAGTTTGGGGAGGTGGTGAGCACGAGAGCAGAGAGAGGTGACATTGATGTAGGGTCTTGTATGAACAGGGATTTTGCTTGTTCATATTAGGAACCTTATAACCCATATTTAGGGATATGGTTATGGTCCTTTAACGAATGAAGAATCAGAAGATTTTTCAAGATGGCAGATGAAATATTCAGGTTTCTTTTTTTTAAAAAAATATTTTTATTGATTTTTTTTTTTAGAGAGAGGAAGTGAGAGGGAGGGAGAGAGAAGCATCGATGTGAGTTGTGATTGGCTGCCTCCTGCATGCCTCCCACCAGGGATTGAACCTGCAACCTGGGCACGTGCCCTGACTGGGAATCAAACCGGCAACCTCCCAGTGCACAGTTCGATGCCCAACCAACTGAGCCACACTGGCCAGGGTGAAATATTGAGGTTTCTGATTAATTACTCTGGTAGCCAAGGTATGGGGTGAATTAGAGGATGAATAGACCGCATGCAGGAACCTAGGTAGGCAACCAAGTTAGAATTTATGAGTGTTAAGTAAATAAGGCAGATAGGGAAGATAGATGAGATTTAAGGGGTATTTAGGAGAGAGGATGAATAGGATTTTGTGTCAACGTAGATGTGAAAGATAAGGAAGAATAAAGAATTTAGGAAAATAAATATTAACATTTACTAAGCATTTAACATTTGTGATACTTTATCTCACTAATCATTACAGCACTCTATAAGGTAGGAATCATTACCCTCATTATCAGATGAGAAAACCAGAGCTCAGAGAGGCTATGTGGTTTGTCAAAGGTCACACAGCTAGTTCTGCACCCCACCTAGTTTCCTATCTTCAGCCTTATTCCTCTCCAGACTATTTCTCACACTGCCACCAGACTGAGCTTTAGAAAATCCTTCCTTACAATACTCCAATCGTCCTCTACTGTGTATAAGATAAAATAAAGTCCAAGCACTTCACAGTGGCACACAAAGTCCTTGGCCATCCAGTCCCTGCCACCCTTAGCCTTTCCTTACCCCATTCTAAGGATCAGGCAGACAGGGCTGCTGGCAAGTCCCTAGAGGGCTCCCGTTTCTTGCCTGCATGCACTCGTGTGTGTGTGCTGTGCTGCTGAAGCACACCCCACCCGGAAACCTTCGCCCATCTGGTCCTTTGCATCATAACATCACTCTCTTCCATTGGACTATAAGCACCTTGGCAGGAGGGCCCTTCCTAAGAATATTCATTATAGTTCTCTCTCTCTCTCTCTCTCTCTCTCTCTATATATATATATATATATATATATATATATATATACACACACACACACATTTTTATTGACTTTTTTAGAGAGAGAGGAAGGGAGAGAGATAGAAACTTCAATGTGGGAGAGACAAATTGATTGGCTGCCCTGTGCTGAGGATCAAGCCTGCAACTCAGGCACGTGCCCTGACCGGGAATCGAACTGGGACTTCTCAGTCCATGGGACGATGCTCAATCCACTCAGCCACACCTGCTGGGCAATCATTCCAGTTCTTTTGTAACAACAAAAATACCATGACTAGAGGATTGGTTAAGTAAACTATGATTAAGCATTAAGCATTCTTTATAATAAAATATTCTACCGTCACTATAATGAATGAGAGCTCATGCCACCCTTCCTCAAATCCCACCCAGGATCCGTTGAGAGAGGATAGAAAGACCCAAGCCTGATTTGCAGAAAGATCTGCACAGTGGTTAGGAGGAAGGAAAACCCATCATTCATACAGCCTGGAAGATGGGCGTGCCATCGCTCAGAATTATAATTGAATAATCATTCGCAAAATGCTGTCTTCTTGTGACCAAGATTCTTTTACTATCCAAGTCAGGGACATTTGTACTAGGGGGTTGATAATGATTCCATTAAAACGGACACTGGAAACTGCTCACTTCACATTTCTCATGACGCATAGCAGATGGGGTGGGGGGAGCGGTCCTAGTGTTGACTGGGATGATTTATCTTGACTGCTATTGGACAAAAATGCTTCCCTCCACTCCCAGCGGCTTATTTTATATGGAGGGAGCGTCTCTAGAGTGACACTCTTGGCTTCTCTCCTCAAGAAGAAGTCGTTGCTTATTCTAACGACAAATTTGAGAAGCACAAACTGAGCGTGTTTGTTCAGTTCCTCCATTTCTCTCTTTGGGAGTCAGCTGGCCACAAAAACGTGTATTCTGTGGGGATATTTTAAAGGGACTTGCCCCGGTGGGGAGACCTAAGTTTTCTGTCCTGATCCATGAATGGGTGGGTGAGCCTCTCCCTATTTCTGGGGTTCACTATTAGAAAGTTCATTTATCCAGTTGTATATGCCACCTTCTCCAATATTAACTTTATCATTAATAAAAGGAATATATTGCCTTCTATCTTTTAACTGCGTTTAAACTCAGGAGAGGGAAAGAGGAGGTATTTATTGAGGATCCATAGAACTTGAACATCTGATTAACTGGACCAGGAACCCTAAGAATAAAAAGGCCTGGCCGGTGTGGCTCAGCGGTTGAGCGTCGACCCAGACACCAAGAGGTCACCGGTTCAATTCCCATTCAGGGCACATGCCCAGGTTGTGGGCCCAATCCCCATTGGGGGGCATGCAGGAGGCGGCCAATCGATGTTCTCCCTCATCGATGTTTCTATCTCTCTCTCCCTCTCTCTCTAAAAGTCAATGAAGAAAAATAAATAAATAAATAAAAAGGAAGTAGGATTTGGGGACCCATCTGACATGTGAAGAAGCTTTTGGTGAGACCAGGGTTCATAGCTTCAGGTTTGGGCTTTAGAGTACTTATATGGAAGAGAGGATAGTATATGTAATGGTATGCTGATCCATGTACCCATAACCCACCTTATCAATAACTGGAAGTCAATCTTATTTATCTGTATTCCCTAACCTGCCCTTTAGCACCAACCTCCTCCCACATCCATCCTACCTTATTTTGAAGTAAATCCTCAACACAATATCATTTTATTTGCAAATAATTCAGTATATTTCTCTAAGAGATAAAGACACTAAAAACTTGACTAGTGTTTGTAAGAAGAATTGTGTACTAAAGCACCATGACCTCCTTATTGTGTGGTTAACAAAACTAGAGACATATGGTGCGAAGGATTCAGAGTTAACATCTGTCTGAGCCCATAAAATCGTAATTCACTTCTTTTGTGTGCCAGAAGTGTTTTATTGATCTTATCGGTTATCTGCTGAGATCAGTGGCCAGGGACATGACTGTTCACTTCCACCAGGTTTTGACTACAGTACTCTCCACTGTGTGAGAATTAAAGACACTTAAAAATACACAACCACAATACCATTATGACAGTCAAAACTTATTTTCTATTTTTTAAATATATTTTTTAAAATTAATTCTAGATAGAGAAGAAAGGAGAGAGAGACAGAAACATCAATGAGAGAGATACATCAACGGATGAGAGAGAAACATCAACATCGACCGGCTGCCTCCTGCACACCCTCTGCTGCAGATCGAACCCGGGCATGTGCCCTGACTGGGAACTGAACCAGGAAGCTCTTGGTGCATGGGTCAAAGCTCAACCACTGAGCCACACCAGCTAGGCAAAACTTATTTTTTTAATATTATATAATATTCAATTATCATTCAAATTTCTCAGGTAGTCTCATAATTTTTTTCAGTTTGTTTTTGAAATCAGATTCCAAATAAGATCCAATCATTATATTAGTTTAGAGGTTTCTTAGATCTCTTTTATTTTATTTTCCTTTATTGATTTTAGAGAGGAAGGGAGAAGGAGAGAGAGCTAAAAACATCGATGAGAGAGACATCGATTGGCTGCCTCCTGAATGCCCCCAATGGGGATCTGGCCCACAACCTGGGCACGTGCCCTGACCGGGAATCGAACCGGCAACTTCTTGGTGCATGGATCGATGCTCAACCACTGAGCCACACTGGCTGGGCTCTTAGATCTCTTTTAATCTATACATTTCTCTTCCATAATTTTTTTCTGTGCAATGTATTGGTTGAGGAACCTGGGTCATTCGTCCTGTAGAATGGCTCACAGTATGCATAAATCCTTGTGATATCATTAAAGGTGTTTCTTTGTCTCACATATTGCTGATGAGTTGATAGTTAGATCTGGAGACTTGATCAGATTCACATTTGATTTTTGATTTGACCCCTCTGGGGCAAAAGGGTCACTTCTCTGGTAAACTTGGGAAGAATAAATTGGGCATATTCAACACAACTCCTCTGATTCTTTCTCTTCAGCCAGACTCTCCCAGGATACACTCATTCTGTTCTCCTCCATGAAGTAAAATTTAAAGGGTCTTCCCTGAATAGGGGCAGGGGGTGGGTGGGTCGGAAAGAGAGCTATAGTTTTCTTTCACGGTCTGTGGGGTAGTCTCCCTAATTATGAGGTTCAGTATCAAAACACCCACTTACTACATGATTTAGTCACATTTGCCCATATCAGCGTTGTCAGTAGCACTGTTATTTTGAGCTCTTATTTGCCTTAAACTTTTGCATTATTTCTCAGCTGATTCAGAACTTGGGCAGGGAAACACCACAAGTAAACAGACCAGCTACTTCTATTAAACAAGCTCCCCTGCCTGCCCTGCCCACAGATCCTGCAGGACTCACCACATTCGTCTCATTCCCTCACTCTGGGCAACGGCCTACTGGACCTGACCCAAGGCTATCAGTCAGATGCTCACTCTCTTTCTCAAGAAATTCATCTACCACAGCGAGTGTAATCATTTGACAGTAGGCACTTGAGCTGGCTTGGGATGGACATTTTCCCACCGTGTGCATGGCTGGTAAGTAGGGACAGAGTGCCAGCTTCAGGGGGAGTGGCTGGGGAGGCCCCTGGGCAGTAGGGAAGCTAAGAGATCAGGAGGCCTTTGGGAATCAGAGGGAGAAGGCTGGCTCACTGACCTCCTTGTTCTAGTTCCTCAGGCTTTTGTTGTTGTTGTTCTTAGATTCTGTGAGATGGTCACTTGACTCTAAGTGTATGAGATGGAGGAAATTGTACTCATTGGATGTGCTGAAGAGAGATCACTGTAGTTTTTGGAAGAACTTTCATGATAAGCTCATTTGAAATGTTATAACCTGACGGCGAGATAACCAGAGACGCACAGCCGAATTGTAAAGGAGCACTTTATTTCACCGGCGGGCTGCAGAGGGCATAGTTTCCCCTCAGATCATCAACAGCTACGATTCTCCTTGCTTGTCCCATTTTAAAGACAGAAACTCCCTCCTCCTTTTGCCCCCCTCCCCTCAGGGAACCAGTACAATAGTGGGAGTGACAGAGACTACAGAAGTCAAAATCAGCGTTATTCACGGATGGCACAAGTACCTGCAAATACCTATACTCAGGAAACTGCAAATGCCTCCCAACTCATGGGGAAACTATAATCTTAGGCAAAATTCCTTCCCGTCTAGGGGTAATTAACCTATTATTGGAAGAATATCGAGGAATGTCTATTGGTGATAAAATGGAGTCTTTTAGTCGCCTTAACCAAGGGGCCTACATAAAATGGAATCTAGTTGCCTTAGCCTTGGGGCCCAGATCAGAAATACAAGCCGAGTGTGGGTAAAACCATGACAGGAGAAAGAAAAAGCATTCTCTGATTATCCTGGAGAGCCAGGGAAGGAAGAGAGTACGAGTGTGGGGAGTAGAATCCGTGACATTGATGTGACATTTCCCATGACCAACCACCCGAAACATCAGAGTTCCTACCTCTTGATAAGAAATTTTCAATTTTCTGAGTGAAAATTGGTGAAGGGGCTCTGCTGGACACCAGATTCATGCAGAACAATCAAGGCAGCAAGAGGGAGTGTGGGAGCCCTGAGTGTGTGTGTGTGTGTGTGGTAGGAGTGTATCAGAGTGTACAGAACTTTGGACTTGGAACTGGGGCTTAGAGCTAATTGTAGTCAGATGGTATCTGGTCACTTTGAATGCCCAGCCCCCTCACTCCCTCTTTCAGAGGGCAGTGTCCTCTAATCTACAGGGAAACCCCTGCGCTGCAGTCTTATTGCCCCTCAGCTTTTCCGTCCCTCGACGCTGTGCCATCATCAGGCTGTTTTCCCCCTGCTCTCAGTTTGGCAGCCCCCGGAGCTCCACACTGTAGCCCACTTAGTGTCTCTCCAACACATCAGAGGAGATGAATGGGCAGATCTTTCCTCCCCTTACAGTACTCGCCCTCTAGTCTTTCCAAAATTACCAGCAGTCTTGGTGTCTATACTCAGGTTTCTTCCCTGAGAGCTGAGGCAGTTTCAGAAGGGACATTCAGTGCCAAAGAGGAAAGGATAAAGCACTCCCGACTTAGACTTTCTCTTTACTTCTCAAAGGGATGATGGTACCTACACATCCAATCCTTCACAAGCCCCCTGGATTTTAGATGTACGACCTTTTCTCCTCCATGGGCCCTCCTTTTAAAATGTGCTCCATTGGAAATCTCACTGACTTCCACACCCATCACAGGAAGGGGTCTCACTTCTTGACTCTCTCTCTCCAAATTCACTCCTCTTTTCCTACCTCACAGTCCTAAATCCGAATGTGCCAATTTGAGATGGGCCCCCAGGACTTTAGGCAGTTAAAAATGATGCCTGTTGTCACTCAAGTCTTGGCGCATCGTGTGTATAGGGGTGGGGGTGGGGAAGGGAGAGGAAGAAAAAGAGCCTCCCTGTCTGTAGCTAGCTGTGGATTCAGATCTTCCTGATCAGATGTCCTTTTCAATATTCCTACATGTGTGAGCGGAAATTGTGGCAGTTCATTTGATTAATAGAACTGTTACATTAACTCTTCCTCTGCTCCCAGAAATAGACATTAATTTTTAGAGAGTACAGTCTAAACCATATTGAAAAAGGATATATTTCCTCAATTAGAAGGGTGTCTCTACTTTTTCCCAGAGTTACTGAGCCCCATTATTGTGCAGAAAAGAGGTCTGGTTTCTTTCCTGCTCTGCTGGGAAGCTATTGAAATAATAAATAAGCTATATTATCCTTTAATGGCTCCTCCTTTTTGTTAATTCAGGAAGGGCTCCAGACTCAAACTGTTTCAACACTCTGCTTTGGGGAGTGGGTGGCTGCCAATTCTTTTACTATTAACCAACCTTCACTTAAGTTAAAGGTAGTTTCTGTTCTTTGCAACCAACTGATCGTTGTCTAGAAGAGAAATGGATTCTGGCAAGGAGGTTCTCAGCAACAGAGCCTCAGAAGGATATGGATACTGTCCCCAGCATCGCTGCCTGGTGTCCGGTGCTGAAGACTCGGCCTGGGAAGAGCAGTGTGGTGAGGACTAGCCAGCTTGCGTGGGCTTCTGTTCATTGCAAAACAGTGATGCCTGAGTGGGATCCACTATAACAGAGGCCTGGGGAAATTCTTATTCTTCCATGTCTGTTGGAAAATGTTAATTAAAATATCAGTACAATTCTAGGCTAATTCGCCAAGGGTTCAGACTCTTCTGGTGGAAGGTTTGGGGTCAGTTCAAGACCCAAAGAGCCTGGGCAACATGAGATGTGTTATAGGAGACAGACTAAATAGAGACCAGCTCTACTTCTTAAACTCAACCATCGATTTCTTATCCAATTGGCATAGTGGAATTTAATTTCAACTTATTTTTCTTTTAGTTTGTATATGTTTAACTGAATCTGTTTTCTGAGTTTCTAATTCTAGGCTTAACTGACTTCCTCCTCTCTCTTTTGTTTCCCTCTTTCTCATAATATTTGATGTTTCAAATCTTTCCTGTTTATTCCCCCCCCCCTCATTCTAAAGGTCCCAGATCGACTAAAAGGAGGAGAGGGGAGTCCCTGACTTGGACTCAAGCTTCTGGCAAAGACTAGGTCGTGCAGGCTACTTTCTCAGAGACCCCATGAGACAGTTGGGGGCAGGGGTGTGTGTGTCTTTCTGCACGTGCCCCCCCCCCCCCCCCCCCCCGGCCCAAAGATCAGGTCTGGCAAAGTTTGTGCTGCACAGAGTTAAGCTGCAGGGTTCTCCTATGGTAACTGCTTTTAGTTTCAGCCAAGATGCTACGGCTTTGGCCTCTTGGATCATATTACAGAGGCTTGCGGCCTAGATCTAGTCTGGGATCACCGACAGGCTTAAACAGTTCGGCCACAGGAAAACCTTAACGTTGCCTCCCCCAACAAATAAAGGCCGGTGACAACCTTAGAGCAGAGGCTTATTTAAAGAGGATGGAAATAGATACAAAGCAAAGCAGTGCATTTATTCCTCTCATTTCTCAACCTTTGTTGAGACCTCACTGTGGTCTGAAGACTGTCCTTCAGGGTGGGCAGTCTGGCAATGAATGAGATGGTGGCTCCTGTTTGACTGGTTGTGCTGGCTGTAGGGAAGGCCAAGGAGCACCAGCTAAACAAGCAGGAGTCAGCACTCCAAATACTGCAGCCCTGGCCTGTGACCCGGCTCAGCACACTGATGGTGTGGCCCCTTCTTCTGTCATTGATTCTCAGTGGTCTCTCACCAGAGGTTGCTATATCAGAAGGAGAGGCTTAACTCTTATGAATGTTGAAGGCCACTTTATCTTTAAAAAGGTTAAACAGTCTCTGTGAGCTGCTTTTGAGAAAAACTTTGTTCTGCAGGGGTCGTCCCAACCCTAAGTCTTTGCACAGATATGAGAACTATGTAAAAGTAACCTTGAGAACTGTTGAATCTTTCTGCAAAGTTGCTAATTGCTAACCATGGTATCTGCTTCTGTACGTGCTTGCTTGCCATGGACTGCAAAAACTCTGCCCTTTATAAGCACCCCCCTCCCTGAGTTCGGGACTGCTTCTCTCCTCTGCAAAGGTTGCGAACAGTCCCTGCGCAGGTAATGAAGCTCTTTCAATTTGGCCTCTAGTGGAGCCTGAGTGTTTGCTTCTTGCGGGTTACAACAATGAACACATTGACTCCCAAGGTTATCATTAGAAGCACGATCCACTTCTTATTGGTGCTCTACCTTGCTTAGCAATGTGAAATTTATTTTGATATTTTATTTTATTGATTCCAGAGAGGGAGGAATGGGCGGGGGTGGGGCGGGGAGGGGAGAGAAACATTGATGTGAGAGAGATACATCAATTGGTTGCCTCTTGTACATACCACGCCCTGACTGGGAATCAAACCTGCAACCTTTTTGGTGTACAGGATGATGCTCCAACCAACTGAGCCACACCAGCCAGAGTGCAATGTGAATTTTTTTTTTTTTTCAAACAACACATTTGGACTGGGCCCTTTCATGTTCTAGGCTCTTCTGTGCTGGACACTTGTTGTTAAAACTAAGAACAAAGATATCTGTGGTAACCAGCTGCAGATAAGTGCAAGGTTACATTTACTTTTTAATTCAAAATTGCATGCTCCAAACTAAACATTTTCATCTTTCTCGTAACCCCACATCCTTTTTCCAGGGTGAGGCAGGCTTAACAGTGAACATCCTGCTCATTTTCAGTGCCATACAGACAGAAGGAAATCTTGTTACTTCATCAGTGTTACAATTTTTATAACACTTCCCCCAAAGGATAAAATCAGTGACAACAATAGTCCCATAACCAAGGTAACCATGTTGGAAGGTCTATATTTTTGAGAGTGCTGATCCAAGACCTGAAGCATAGAACCATTTCAGAAGCTGCTGTCCTGAATCCTTATCTACCAATTTCAAATGGCCCCAAATGCCGATGCAAGAAGTCACTTCTCCATATTGATCATTTCATTCATATTGATCATTTGTCGTCAAGATGTGACTTTCAGGTGAGATGGAAGATTGCTTTGTCACATCTCCCAGAGAAACCTGACATATTGTTATTAGTAACATTTGGGGTGACTCACCACCTCCCACGCCACGGAGCAGCAATAACTAGAGGTGTTCATTTTGGCGGCCGTTAGCCACACGTGACTGTTAAACTGTTGAAATGTGGGTTGTGTGACTAATAACTGAATTTTAAATTTTATTTAAGTTTTAAAAAATATGTTTTTATTGATTTTTTAGAGAAAGAGGAAGGGAGAGAGAGATAGAAACATTGATGTGAGAAAGATACATCAATCAGCTGCCTCCTTCACGCCCCCTACTGGGGATGGAGCCCACAACCCGGGCAGGTGCTTTGACTGGGACTCGAACCCAGACCTTTCAGTCCATGGAACTGATTCTCAGTCCACTGAGCCACGCTGGCGGGGCAAATTTAATTTAATTTTTATTTCATCCCCCTTTATTTTTTGAAATTTATTTTTGTTACAGATGTTTCTCCTTTCCCCCCCTAGATACTCTCCTCCCTATCCCCCCCCCCCCCCAAGCATTGTTGTCTATGTCTATTGGTTACGCATACGTGCATATAAGTTCTTTGGTTTATCTCATCCTCCCCCCACCCCCCTCCTTTGAGGTTTGTCAGTCTGAATCTTACTCCTTTCTATGTCTCTGGGTCTATTTTGTTCATCAGCTTCCCCTCCCTCCCTCCCACTCTATGTGAAAATAAATAGAAAAATATCCTCAAGTGAGGATTAAAAAATAAAATAAATAGAAATTTAATTTAACTTAATCAATTAAACTTTAAACAGCCACATGTGACTCGTGACTATCCTATTGGAGAGTGCAAGACTAGGGAAACCCTTAAACAAATTTAGGAAAATGGATTTGGGTCACCCTGCTTGTATCTGGCTTTACCAGGTGGCACTCCACTCTGCTTTCCTGAGGCTACTTGACCTAATTCAAGTGCAAAGAGCAGGTTCCATTGTTCCTTTGGGAATTCACATTGTAATTCTACAGTCTCTGTAAGCACAGCGGCATCCAAACATTACAATTTTCTGTCCTCGTATATTTTCCCATTCTAGTTGGAGCCATATAAGTGTATGGTCTCCTTAATATCTTGTACAAATGTTTCAGATGTGGAAAGATAAATGAGTAAATATTTATCTTCTCTTCTTTCTTCCTTCCGTCCCTTCCTCCCTCCCTCCCCTTTCTTCTTTCTTTTCCCTCTGACTCTCTCTCTCTCTTTCTCCTTTCTCCCCCACCCCCTTTTTGTTAATCCTCACCTGAGGATATTTTTTCCCATTAAGTTTTAGAGAGAGTGGAGGAGGAGGGGAGAAAGAGAGAGAGAGAGAAACATTGATTGGTTGCCTCCAGCACGCACCTGACCAGGGCCAGGGGTTGAACCTGCAACCCAGGTACATGCCTTTGATTGGGAATCAAACCCACGACCTTTCGGTGCTCGGGCCAATGCTCTAACCACTGAAGCACACCAGCCAGGGCTCTTCTCCCCGCTTTTGACATAAATCTTTAGCCCACATCAATAGGATGGCCCCAGCCTCATCCCACATTCCCGCTTCCTACATTAGCTTCCCAAGCAAACTGACCTCTGGCTAAATGTACTTTCCTGGGACACAGCTCCAAGACCAGCTCCTCTTCTCCCGAAGCAGTCCTCTGCACATTTACGGAGCAGGAGTGCCATGCTCAGTGCTCTCTCTGGCTTAGATGTAACTGAGTGACAGGAAGGACATCTTAAACCCTGTGCCCTGCCCATGTCAATTAATATTTCTTCCGCCCAACTCCCCACAATAAGGAGCCATGATTAAGCAGCAGCTCCCACAAACAGGCAAGTTGGATAGTCAGTGGTAGATGGAGTTTGCATAGTATATTATCTCCAGGGCACTCGGTGGATCACTGTGATACCATCACACGTAACTGGGTGGGAATTTGATATCAAAAAGCTGGGTCACCAGTCTCAAGGACCATTCCATCAGTCCCAGGGATCGTTCGTCCTCTGGGATCAAACGGGTAAGCTTGTAGACCTAATAAAACAATGTTTCCCTTTTTAAAACCTTTCAACCACCTGACCTGGCTAGCTTAGTGAGTGGACTATTATTATACATACGGTCTGATTCTGAGAGCCCTCTTTTCTGTTTCCACATAACACTGAACCCAAACCAGGTAAGAAACATCCACTATGGTACTATGTATTGTGCAATATCACTAAACCCTGCCGATTGCCTTACAGTGGCCTGGGGTGGAAGAGCCAATGCTATTCTTTGCCCAGGACGGGCTCACTTCTTTCCCTGCCTTTGTTAAACAGAAGAGCTTCTTTAAAACATTTTAAAAAGTGATTTTAAAAATTGATTTTAGAGAGAGGAAGGGACAGAGAGACAGAGAGAAAAACATCGACTGCTTGCCTCCTGCACATACCCTGACCAGCTAGGGGATTGAACCTGCAACGTAGGTATGTGCCTTGACTGGGAATGGAACCTGCCACCTTTTGGTGTACAGGACAATGCTCCAACCAACTGAGCCACACCGGCCAGGGTGCTACTATCTCTTCTTTAGACATAAAACAAATGATAGTTATTTTTCAAACAAAATCTCATAATTAAACACCATCCATCTAATGTAGTGCTAAATCATGTAAGTGATGTTATTCCCCAGTTGGGGTAATAACAGGTGGCTCACAATGACTTCTCCTTCCTTGGGCCCAGGCCCAGACACACAGGGGGATGTTTGTACTAAAATAAAAGTAGTTGCAGGGCCCTAGCTCTATCTAATTTTCTGTAAGTCATCACCCGTCCGAGATTGCTGCCCATGGCATCTTGGTCAAGGCCGTCTTTGGTGCTCCATTTCCTCTCTCAGTCTGGAGGGCCACCTCTGCGAGATAGGGCACACCTCATGATATGCCCTGCCCTTTACTGTGTGGGTGACCAGACGTGTTCCTGGATTGGAGGCTGTAACTGAGAAACACTGTGTGGCTTAAGGTAGAGGGCCGCAGTGGCACTGGTGCCTCCTCCGTGATTGGCAAGAATGCCAGCCCAAGTTCAGGTGGGGCCTCCCACATCAGGGCCCATTGCATTCCTCCGATTACAGAAGAGGTTCAGTGCAGTCTATTCAGTACCTGCTTCTAGGCTTTTGCCTTTGGAGAGTTCCAGGACATTTTTTCAGGAGGAGCCCAGCTCCCACATCCTGACAATTGGCTCCAGCAGCAATCAGGTACTCCCAAGTTCTGGGCTCCTGCCAACCTCGGTCTCATCTCAGGCGCATGGTGTTCCGACGTGCCAAGGGTGCCTTGGCTAAAATAGCCATCCACAGTATGCCGATTGACCTACTTAGTTGGTAAAATTGTTTTTTTCTGCCCCTCACTTCCTGTCGCACCAAACTTATAGCTCTTTTTTGTTTGTTTTGTTAATCCTCACCCAAGGATATTTTTCCGTTGATTTTTAGATAGAGTGGAAGGGAGGGAGGGAGAGAGAGAGAAACATTGATGTGAGAGAGACACACCAACTGGTTGTCTCCTACATGACCCCCACTGGGGCCGGGGATCAAATCTGAAACCCTGGTACGTGCCCTGGACTGGGAATCGAACCTGCAACCCTTCGATCCTCGGGCCGGTGGTCTAACTGCTGAGCCAAACAGGCCAGGGCCTTATAGCTCTTTTAATTGCACAGAGCTCCCTCATTGTGTGGAAAACCTGTACCCTTTCCGTAGACAGGATGTTGATCACAAAGGGTGGAAGGCAGTGCCTGTCCACTGAGGCTCATTCCCTGTTAAAGGCAGTTCTGCGGTGCTGCACGTGGTTACTTTTGATTCAAAGGTTAAATCCCTGGGGGGTGCCCCAGTTTGTCTGGCAGCTGAAAGTGAGGCTCAGGGTCAAGGATGTTTCTTATACAATTAACTCACATAATTTTTTCCCCATTTAATAGCCAAAGACTGTTAGGCTGTGTTGCTATGTAAGAACAAGGGTTCCAGCTTACAAAACATACCAGGAACCCCTGGTGACTTTCTCCACTGGCATCCGGTAGTAAGCCAGCAATTGTCTTTGAAAAGCAGCAGATTTCTCAGCTGCCAGAGCATTGCCTTAGTCCCACATCCTAAATACTTTTGTTATATTTTTTCTTTAAGGATCTGCCATTTGACTCCCCTCCCCAGATTTTCTTGGTGGGAGAGGCAAAAAGCACAGAGACCTCAAGTCTTATCTTTCTTTCTAATTTATAGGGCCCAAGGGGTAGAGCTGACTAGACTGGCTTGTGCTTTGTCCAGGGCCAATCACAGAGGCTCCCCTGAACTCATTAAAAGTATGCGGCCTTTTGGATAACCCAAGATATGGAGTGCATAAGAACTCCAAGGGGGAGCATATGCTGACTCTAAAACCCCTACACTCCCATGAGCAGCTGTGGGAGGTATTACACATGGTTCACTACCTATCACAGGGTCAAGTACTGCTACTCCAGGAAAGCTCTGTCTGCTGGATCTCTCGTGGCTGGTCCCCAGACCTGAGGGCACATGCTCATCTCCACCCAGGTATGATGTTAAGAACTGTAGTGTCTCAGACTCTTTTGTTTCAGGGGTTCTTTGCAGCATCTATAGGGGACACCAGATCACTGAGAAAAGGACAAAGGAAACAAGGATGCATTATGACACCATCTAAGGCACTGGAACCAGATCTACCCCTTTTCCTTTTTCTTCCTTTCGCTTAAAGGCAAGGGAGCACCCAACTGTTCTTGATACAGGTGGAGACAGAGGCAGATATATTCAGGCAGGTCCAGCCCTGTAAAAGGTGCAGTGGATTTTTTTTTTTTCCAATAAAGCCAATCCTTCATAGTATGCTACGTTCTGAAAAGGAGTTGTGCCAGTGTATAAAAGGAACCCTCGACAAGCAATTTTTTTTTTTCTGGAATGTTCATGTAACCCAGTGGAAGGTAAGTGGAAAAATTCTCAGGGGGCTTCTGAGAAATAAATGTCCTAAATTTTAAAATGGTCCCTTCTTTTCTCTTGATCTTGTGCAGAGATATGAGGCCTGGAACTGCTGTAGTCACTGCTCCCAGCCAGGGACACATTGTAGAGAACTAGATTTGGAGCTGTGACCGACCCACATTCAATTATCACCCTACAATGGTCTTTTTCAATTATGTTTGGATTGAATTTCCTGTTTCTAAGAATTGTTTGAATTGGGTTTTCTGTTCCTTCGGCTTGAAAGCATTTTAACTGGCACATCCTGACGGGTGTCTCTGGGCAAACACAAACCCACTGGAAGAGACAGTGATTCCCATCTGGCTCCGGAGGGAGTCCATTGTCTTGTGTTAAGCAGAGAGGTCAGGTTCCATGACCTTGTGTTTTCAGAAATTGGTCATCAACTTGATATCATCAATCTCTGGCAACAGTTGCCCATCCTCTGATGTACTTCTGTGTAAGTCAGATCTCGGGGACTTCCAGACCCATTTACCTATCCTGAGTGACACAGTTTCTTCCGCAGTTGGTATCAAGTGGCTCTCACAGACGGGGTGAGCAGAGAGAGCATTGGTATCAATGGATTGCCTGCACTTCGAAGCCTACTCTTGGTTTACCAAGTATTGCTAATGACAAGGCATGGGATTTTTTTCCCACACTGAAGACATTACAAATTCATGACCCACATCATCCACTGGACCCTCTGTGCTCACTCTCTTCCCCTCTACAGTAGCAATTTCAAATCTCCTTCATTTGCAGCAGATATTCCCACCTATTTCCAGAAAAAAGTAAAAACAAAACCAAAACAAATAAAAAAACATCAGGCAGCAGCCACAACCTATCTCTATGAAAACAAAGGCATACCAGCACCTACTCTAATCCTCATAAGGGTTTCAAAGGGAGTAGTGTCCTGCCTGTCCTCCAAGGTTGGTGTGCAGGAGCTAGGGGCCCTGGGTTTACCTATGAAACCCACGGAAAGGGAGGAAAGAGAAATAGCAGCAGAACAGGGTAATGCTACTAGAACTAGAGAAGCAGGAAATGAGGCCTGCAGCTAAACCCTGGCGATGACTATTCAGAACATACCAGAGGATGCCACGCCTGCGGTTCTCATTGCTCAGTCTTCCCAGCCACAAAGCCAGGCCTCGGGCACACAGTCTTAGGTCTGTAGCGGAACTTTAGGAACGTCCGAGAACCTCCCGGTCTATGGCACCCAGGCTGGGGGCGCAAATACAACCCTCAGAGGCATGGTAGGCCGAAGGCGGTTTGCTGCGGAGGCCCCTCTGGTAATCCTTTTGCTGGGCTAACACAAATACTGTCGTTTCTCTGCCCACTTGATGTAGACAATAAAATTTTCCATGGCTCGCCCTTTCTGGTGGAGAGTGTGTTCCAGAAAGAGGCACACCAGGGAATTGGGGCTGAGAAGAACTCAAACTCAGAGTGAGAGAGTTTGCGGGATGGTGTGGGGCCAACCTGCTTCCCCGCTGGTCCCCGGGGCGGGGCAGCAGAAAGGGGAAAACTTCCTAAGGACCCTGCCGCCGACATCCCGCCCCCCGCCCTCCCTCTTGCCGCCCGAGAAGGCCAACTCCGCCTGCCTGAGTCACTGCTGGAGCTGGGGAGGAGCCGGGGAAAGGCGGCCCCAGCCCAGAGCTCAGACGGCGGTCGCAGGGAGAGCAGGCCTGGGATCATGGGGGAGAGCGCACTGGAGCCAGGGCCTGCGCCTGGAGCGCTGCCTGGGGGCCCCGTGCACGCCGTGACGGTGGTGACCCTGCTAGAGAAGCTGGCCACTATGCTGGAGACGCTGCGGGAGCGGCAGGGGGTTCTGGCGCAGAAGCAGGGCGGCCTGGCCGGCTCCGTGAGCCGCATCCAGAGCGGCCTGGGCGCGCTGAGCCGCAGCCACGACACCACGAGCAACAAGCTGATGCAGCTGCTGGCCAAGGCGGAGCGCGTGGGTTCGCACGCAGATGCTGCCCAGGAGCGCGCTGTGCGCCGCGCCGCCCAGGTGCAGCGGCTGGAGGCCAACCACGGGCTGCTGGTGGCGCGCGGGAAGCTACACGTCCTGCTCTTCAAGGTCAGTGACCTCAGGCTTCCCCCAATCCTGGGCCTTTTCCCGCCTCTGGGCCACCATCTGGGGGCTCCCCCCTTCCACCCGCCCACCACACCCACATTCCTGACCCTGCGGGTGGAACAGACTTCCAGAGCAGCACCCGCTCCCCACACCCAGCCCATCCCTCCCTCCCACGCCTGAACCCAGTCTGGCCAATCAAAACCCGGCCAGCTCTAGCTCAGGACGCGCCCACAGAATCTGCTCCAAGTCTCAGCCTATCCCTGAAAGAAAATAACGGTGGTGGAAGTGCATCCCCACAGTGCACCGCCCCTCTCCAGTTCTTGCCCCTTGGCCCCCATCCTGGTCTCACGCCCCTAAGCGGGTGCCACCTGTTTTACAAACTTCTGCAGTTCGTCCTGCCCCTTACTTTCCCACGCCTGCCATTACTTTCCCACTCGGGCTGCGGAGGTTAAAGGTGGGGCGGGTTCCCCTCCTATAGTTGGGGAGTGAGGCTCAGACTGATGCGGGGTAGGGGGCTGCCAGGGTCAGTGTCGTGTCCATCCCATGCAGGAGGAGGCCGAAATCCCAGCCAGAGCCTTCCAGAAGGCTCCGGAACCCTTAGGCCCGGTGGACCAGTCTGAGCCCAGCCCAGAGCAGCTGGAGGCTGAAGTTGGGGAGAGCTCGGATGAGGAGCCGGTGGAGTCCAGGGCGCGGCGGCTGCGGCGCACTGGGTTAGAGAAGGTACAGAGCCTGCGAAGGGCCCTTTCCGGCCGAAAAGGTCCTGCAGCGCCAACGCCCACGCCTGTCAAGCCACCTCGCCTTGGGCCTGGCCGGAGCGCTAATGGCCAACCAGAAGAGACCCGGCCTGCGCTGGAGTCCAAGCTGGAGCCCGAACCTCCGCAGGACGCCGGGGAAGATCCCGGGAGACCTGGGGCTGCCGACATGGCTGTGCTCCAAATAGAGAGTGCGGCCTGATGACTGGTGCTGACTGCCTCCCCTGTGCCTATGCCTAGTCCCAAAATAAATCTTCCTCTCAGAATGCAGCATTCACGCCCAAATAAGGAGTGAATCGTGCATCCACAGCCCAGCTCTGGCCCTCCCTCCCGGGCTCCTTCAGCCCAGCACCCTTTGTCCTTGGAGCAGCCACTCGCACCTGCTTGTACTCACCATCAATAAAAGTGATGTTACCTAATCCCGACTCCACAGGAAGGGGTAGGGGGAAAGATGGTGCAAGGAGTAAGACAAATATTGGCACCAGGAGTGTGGCTTCAGTTTCAAACCGATCACTGTATGATTTCTCTAGTTTCCACGGAATCCTGGGCTCTAGTCCGGTGGCTCCTAGAATATTCTGCTGGCAGCTTGCTCCTTCAGGGCTTCCTCCTGGGGACACATCCAGTTCAGCCCCTGCTGTAGGTGCTCGGTAAACGTTAACCTGTGGTTTTCCTCCTAGTCTCTTCTTCCTCTGCCACCTCCTTAAAGTTGGGTTTCCCAGGATTCTGTTCTTCGCCCTCCTCTCATCCTGGGTACTCCTGGGTGAACATTCACCTCTACCAGCCATACACCCCAGACCAGTGCCTTGAGCTGCTTTGGAAAAGTACAGCAAATTCAATGTGTTCAAGCTGTCTTCTACCTTCTAATTAGGTTCAATATCAATTCTGCAGCTATTTATCGAGCACTTACTATATATTATTCAAAATTGCTCCTCCTCTTGTGTTTTCTTTACCGGTGAGTAGTGCCATCATCCACACAGAAATCTGGCGGTCCTCATGGACTCTTCCCTCTCACACTCTCCTAACACATGGAAACAGTTATCCTGTTACTTTGACCTCTGCAATCTGTCCACTTTTCTTAATACGCATGGCCACTGCTCTATCTCAGGCCTTATCTTTCACCTGACATTCACATTATTTGAACCGCCAATCTGATCCCATCACCCTCCTGATTCAGACCCTTCAGTGGCTCCCCATCACCTTAGAATAAAGTCCAAGCTCTTTAACATTACCCTCAATGTCTTTTTTTTTTAAATTATTGATTTAAAAAATTTTTAATCGATTTTTAAAAAATTTTTTTAGAGAGGAAGGGAGAGATAGAAACATCAATGAGAGAGAACATCAATTGGCTGCCTTCTGCATGCCCCCCCACTGGGAATTTGGCCCACAACCTGGGCATGTGTTCTCACTAGGAATCGAACCTGAGACCTCTTACTGCGTGCATCAATGCTCAACCTGTGCGCCACACCAGCTGGGCTACCTTCAGCATCTTTATATAAGCTTTTGGTAGCCTCACTTCTTGCCACTTCCCTTCATTCTGTTACATTGCACTGAGCTATGTGCTCTCACTCTCATCCCTGCCGTCCTGCAAAACTCAGCAAGGTACCCGTGTCAGGGCCAGATGCTTCTCTTCCTTGCTCCCAGCACTGCCTGCACACCTCAGTCTTAACTCACGAATTGTGACTATTTTCAGTTTCTCTCCCCCACCTCACTAGCCTGTGGCTCCTTTGCAGGAGGGACAATTTTCTTCATTTCTGTATTTCCCGCACCAGTAGGGCCTCGTAAAGCAAGAGCATCACAGAAGAGAGAAGCGGGAAGGATTGGTTAGGGATGGGACCATGGTCATCCACCCATTCATTCAGTCCTTGTCCTATGAAAATATTTTTGAGTACCTCCTGTGATCCAGGCTTTATGCTAGAACTTATGAAAAGCAAGATGACAGTCCTTTCTGAGGCCTTCAAGGACCTCAGAGTTTATCGAGATACAAACATAATTATGATGAATGATGTAAGTGCAGTGATGATTAGGCACAAGGTATTTTTTAATTTTTATTTGTTAATACTCACCTGAGGATATTTTTCCTATTGATTTTTTAGAAAGAGTGAAAAGGAGGTGGGGGGGGGGGAGAGAGAGAGAAACATCAATGTGTCTGACTGATTTCCTCCTGCATGCGGCCTGGCTGGGATGGGGATTGAACCAGCAACCCAGGTACGTGCCCTTGACCGGGAATTGAACATGGGACCCTTTGGTGCAGGGGCCAACACTCTAACCACAGAGCCAAGCAGGCCAGGGGTAGATATGAGTTCTTTTGAGAGGAAAGAGACACAACCTAACCCGAAGGACAAGTGGAAGATGTTTAAGGAAGTGTTCTTGGAAAAGATTGTGGGATGGAAAACAGGAATGGTGAGGGGCAGTAGAGTTCAGTGGTTAATAATTTAGTTTCTCAGTTCCCTCATTTATAAAATGGAATAATGGTCCCCCCTGCTGGGCTGATGTGAACATTACATGGCATAAATGCCTAGCACAGTGCCTGGAACCTAGTTAATTTTAGCTATAGAATTCATTCATCCGCTCATTCCACAAATATTTACTGAACTCCAAGTACCTGTCAGACATTATTTTAAGAGCTGGGGATACAGTAGCACGTAAGGAAGACAAGATCCCTGCCTTGGTGAACCTAGTAGGGAGAGACAGGCAATAAACAAGTAAATGTCTAAGCCAGATAAAAACAAGAAAACATCTGAACTAGAGGGGCCTTCTGGATATGGGCTCTGAAGAAAACAGGAAGGGTACAGGTAGCGATCGGGACGGGGAGGACTTTAGATGAGAACTCTAGGGATTTAAAATCGCACCATCTCGGTGTCTCTCCCTTTGGATGTCTCTGTTGCTATTGCTCCTTATGACCACATGATGCCACGGCTGGGGAACCAGTGTCCTGGTTGATGCCTCATCTAACAACCCTGGGGCTGCCTGTCCAGCTCTGTCCCGAACTGGAGGTCCTTCTATGGAGGGCAGCTCTGCAGCAGCTCTGGTCCCTCTGGAGAAATTCAGGGCTCCCCCAGCAGGCTGCCAAGTCTTAGTACAAAGACTATCAGCTTCCCAGCTGCCACTCCTTTCAAGGTCCTGCCATCACAGAGGGGCTGGTCTGAGCAGGCTCAGTTCTCTATCCCCAAGGACAAATAAAATTTTGTTTTTCCAAATCCTTGGAAATCCAGCCAATTACTCTTTTTGACCCACATATAAAAGATGCACATTTCTTACATAAAATGTCTTGATAGTTCATTGGGAATCACATGAAGGCTCAGAGAGCGCAGACTCTGACTCCTGGGAACCTAAAGCCTTGGCTAACTTTGGTGGGAGGGATGATACTTTGTTTTTGTTTTTTATAATTTATTTTATTATTAATTTGTTTTTGTTACAGATGGTTTTCCTTTCTTTCCCCCATTGACACCCTCCTCCCCCTCCCCTTCTCCTCCTCCCCATCCCTGTTGTCCATGTCCATTGGTTATGCACCCATGCACATAGGCTCTGTGATTTATCTCTTTCCCCCGCCTCCCACCCTCCTCTGAGGTCCATCATCCCGTACTCCACCCTCCATGTCTCTGGGTCAATTTCCTTGTTCAGTTTGCTCAGTTCTCCTGTGTGTTGCCGGCTTCCTCCGTTGGTGGGGGGGTCCCCCGGCTCCCCAGCTCCGCCTGGGCTCCCCCGCTCTGCCTGGGCTCCCCCGTGGTGGGGGGGTCGCCTGGCTCCCCCGCTCTGCCTGGGTTCCCCGTGGTGGCGGGGTCGCGGCTCCCCCGCCCCGCCTGGGTTCCCCCGCGGTGGGGGGGTCGCGGCTCCCCACTCCGCCTGGGTTCCCCCGTGGCGCGGGGGTCGCCCGGCTCCCCCGCTCCGCCTGGGCTCCCCCGTGGCAGGGGGGGGGGTCGCCCGGCTCCCTCGCTCCTGGGTTTCTCCATGGTGGGGGGGGTTGCTCAGCTTCCCCAGGCGCCCCTGGCTGCAGGATCTCGTTTCCTTTCAGGCAACAAGGAGGGTCCTGGAGGGCAGTATGCCGTCTCCATTCTGCTGCTTCTTTAATTTCGTAGTTGCAGGGCTTCCAATCAGCTTGATTTCATGCGGTCTTTAAGTGATAGTTATTCTGTGATTTAGTTGTAACTTTGATGTGGTTGTGGGAGGACGCGGTTCCGCGTCCACCTAGGCCGCCATCTTGACCGGAAGTCCTAAACTATCCTTTATTTCAGTTAGTGCCTCCTTCATTTCTAACTGTGTATCCATCATTTCTGACTGGTCCCTTTTTATGCTCTTGAGGCCCTCACTAAGTTCACTGAGGTTCTCACTAAGTCCACTGAGCATCCTTATAAGCAGTATTTTGAACTCTGCATCTGTTAGGTTGCTTAACTCCATTTCACTTAGTTCTTTTCCTGGAGTTTTGTCTGTTCTTTCATTTGGGACCTGTTTCTTTGTCTCCTCATTTTGGCTGCCTCCCTGTGTTTGTTTGTACGTATTACTTAGCGAGAGGTGTGGGGCTAGCTGAGACCAGATGCTGCTTGTTTGAAAGAATTTAGGAAAAGCTGAAGCAGGCTCCAAGACAGGCCAATCCTATGGTAAAGCAACTGGCAATAGCTTAGGTGGGCCTGAAAGTTGGGTGGGGTGGGGCCTCAGGGAATCACCAGGGCGGGGCCAACTGTGTGAGCCAGGTTGCTGGAGTCCCAGAAATGGCGGCATCTACCGCCCCAGGGAAGGGCTCACCAAAGGAACAAAAGCCTCTGATAGCACGTCTGTCCAGGTCTGTCCAGGAGAAAGCTGCCTCTCCAGCCCTTGCTCCAATGCCTAACAGCTCAGTTCTTCCCCATATGACTCTGGTGCCTTTCAGGCTGCCTCCCCCGCGCTGGAGCCTGGAGGGAGCGAGTCCGAGTAAGTCCGTGCGCGGGCCCTTTAAGAGGAGCTGCGGGGGGCTCCAGCCGCCTCAGCCTCAGTTCCCGCTGGTTTCTCCAGCCAGAGGTTATGGGGACTTCTCTTCCTGGCACTGGAGCCCTCAGCTGGGCGCCTGGTGTGGGACGGGGACCCCTCAGTCCTCAGGGAGGACCTTCCCAGCTGAGGTGCCCTCCTAATTTTTATCCGCCACACGTGGGTGTGGGACCAGCCCGTCATGCCTCCGCCCTCCTACCAGTCTCGATGCAGCTTCTTCTTTAATTTTCTAGTTGTCAGACTTCCATTCAGCTTGATTTCAGGTGGTTTTGAATGATGGTTGTTCTGTAGTTTAGTTGTAACTTTGATGTGGTTGTGGGAGGACGCGATACTGCGTCTACCTACGCCGCCATCTTGACCGGAAGTCTGATACTTTGTATTTCTTCTTAATACTTCTACAGCAGCAAATAAAAATCACACTGAAAAAGTAACTTAATTTCTTAATAGTTGTCTTTGTTACATTATACTCTATCATCACTGCTATGGTTATTATTAATATGATTGTAACCCAGAAGCAGTGGAGATACTGACTCAGAGTACCAACCTGTCATCCAGACATATGGTATTTATATGACTGCTATAATCAGGTGGGAGGCACACTGGTGGATTATCAATATGCAGAGATTGGTTCTCAGTTCCTCAGACCAGATGCACAGATTTATTATGCCTTCCAGCATGATTATGCTGAGAGGGACTGATTTGCAATTACCACACTCAGAAAACACAGATTAACTTGAGTGCTGGATTCATTAATTTCCCTAAGAAGTCTAACTGCTAAATGACCTAGAATAATCTGGTTAGCTAGTCAGAACGTATTCAATTCTGCAACATGGCAAGCCAAAGCAAGGTCTTAAAGTGTATGGAAATACAGACTGAGGAACTTTAGAGGGAAGGGGGCAGGGGATGGGGGGATGGAAGAGATAAACAGAAGAACTTATATGCATATATGCATAACCAATAGACACAGACAATAGTGGGGTGAAGGCAGAGGGTGGGCAGGAGGGAGGAGGAGGGGGGTCAAGGGGGAAAAAGGGGACATCTGTAATATTTTCAACAATAAAGATACATTTTTTAAAAAGTGTAAGGAAGTAGAATAATAGAAATGAGATGAAGACAATGGGCTGGGTAATCCGATCTGTATGCCCATTTTCTGCTGTGATATTCCTCCTACATGGGTAAGGATATATACATTCCTGGTAGAAAACTTCTTCCCCTGTTAAATGCTGGAGATCTATATATCTATATCTATATCTATACCTATATCTGTATCTATATCTATATCTATATCTATATCTATATCTATATCTATATCTATATCTATAGATATTTCTTTATTGATTTTAGAGAGAGAGGAAGGGAGAGGGAGAGATAGAAACATTGATGAGCGAGAACATCGATTGGCCACCTTTTGCATGCCCCCCACTGGGGATTTGGCCCACAACCTGGGCGTGTGCCCTGACTGGGAATCGAACCAGCAACTTCTTGGTGCATGGGTCGATGCTCAACCACTGAGCCACACTGGCTGGGCTGTATCTTAGTTTTCAAATAAAGTTATTTTTGTGGTGAGTGTTTCTATTATTTTTGTAAATAGGAAAAAGTAAATATAAAAAAATGTTAAGCAACAATCAATATAAATCCAAGTAAATAAAAGCTGTCAGAAATGAGAATGGGATTTGTGAGTGCAGTGCAGGAAGATTTAGGAGATTCTGTGCTGACACCTGTAAAACTTAAAGGAAAGTAGAAGAGACTGAATTTAGTAAGAATGTCTCATTTGATTTATAGAGAATGATGTCCTGAGACGTGAATTTATTTTTCCAGCATCCAAATCAGGTGCTTTCAGATTGTGCTGAGAAGAAAAAAAAAGTGCAGAAGAGCGATCATCTTTGGTTTGAGCCCGGATCTCTGCCGGCAGCCATTCCTCCCTTGACAAAGCTTTAATAATGCAGTATTTCTGCATTCCAGCTGAGCAGGCTTCTCTTCAGCTTGTCAGCACATATTGGAAAATAAAACCGCAGGCATCCGAGTTTCTTATAGGAAGCTAAGACTTAATAAAGAGGTGACAGGGTGGAGGTGTGAGCGGTGGTGGCATGAATACTAAGCACTGGCTGTCAAAGCACAAATAATTTCGCTGCACAGAGTACCTACAAACCCGGGATATGACTGTGAAATAGAATCCAAAGACAGGCGTCTCCACTGGGGACAACTAGGACAAGATGGCCACACCCTATGTAATATACTCTGTACGCGTTTAAAGCAGCATCTCAAAAAGTAAGCGTGCCATCTTCTGCCTCATTTCCTTTTCATCCCCCTTCTGTTGTATTAAATACATAGCAGGCCATAAGACCGAGGCGGCTGTCATGCCCTGGTGGCCTGTGTAAGCAACCCAAAATCTAAGCCTCAAGGCTGTAACGTTGAAGCCTAAGGACCACCAATCACAAACACCCAATTAAGCTTTAAGCTATAGTCAATAATTTCCTTACTTTGCTTCCACACTTTCTCTGTATGTCTGTCCTATGGTTCCTGTCTGATGAGCGCCCCAACCACTTCATGTTTGTCATTGCCCGATTGGAATGGATAAGTGCACAAATAAACTCTTAATTTTTAAAAAATGTGTTTTTACTGAGAGAGGAAGGGAGAGGGAGAGATAGAAACATCCATGAGAGAGAAACATCAATTGCCTGCCTCCTGCATGCCCCCTAATGGGGATCGAGCCTGAAACCTGGGCATGCGCCCTGACCAGGAATCGGATCTGCAACCTCTTGGTGCATGAGAAGGCGCTCAACCCACTGAGCCACACCAGCCGGGCAATTCTTAATTTCTTTCAAACATGCCTCACTTTATCTTTTAACACTTCTGTACACCATACACACCTCCCTTGTCCCAATTGCCAGTGCTCAAACATTTTTTCTACTCCCTCTCAATTATCTCATATCAGTTATTCTCCTGATATGATGAAGGGCAAGATGAGAAATTTTAAGTTTTACTTATTCTTGAGTTAGAGAGAAGACATTGCTTAGAATTTATAAAAACACTATAATGAGACAAGTTGTAATTCAAACAAATTGTTTGGTAGAGAAGGAGTTCAGTCTATTTTTTTTCTTAGCTAGTAATAAATGTACTTTATGGCTCCTTCTCCACAGCACTTAATATATGAGACTGTTGTAACACTAACTGAACAATTTTTATTGTCAGTCAGAATGAACCCCTTATCAATTTGCATCCAGTAACACAGAACCAGTTATTTCCCTTGTGCAGACTCTATAATCTATACCTCTGCCTATGGTGCATGATGGGAAAAGATGCCAAGTTAATTTAAGGTGATCTTTCTGCCCCATTGATGATATTACATCAACCCCCCACCCCCCCCACCCCCCGGCAAATAACCCCAGGTATGTGTGGAAATATTCTCAAAGGGCTTGGGAAATTTTGTTTTTTCTTTTCAGAACTACTAGTGTCCATCACTGGGACACGTACCTGTGCCTTTGTTATAATGCAACAGGGTCCTGGGAGTTGCCAACAAAAGACATCATCAACAAACAACACCAGAGCCACCAGCAAACTAAAGTAAAAGTGACCAAAAGTATGTGATATTATTTGCCAGAACTGACTTTTAAGACAAGATACAAAACGACAAGAGTGTGCATACGTGTGTGCATTTTTCAGAGGTATTTTTTTAAAATATATTTTTTCTTTATTGATTTGAGAGAGGGAAGGAAGGAGAGAGACATCGATGAGAGAGAACATCGATTGGCCGCCTCCTGCATACCCCCCACTGGGGATTGGGCCCACAACTTGGGCATGTGCCCTCTTGGTGCATGGGTCGACGCTCAACCACTGAGCCACACTAGCTGGGCATCAGAGGTATTTTTTAAATTATTTAAAACTATTATCTGATTGTGATTTAGGTGCAATTACACAGAAGGTGGAAAGAGACAGTATAGATCTAGTGAGGACCCAAGTCTCCATCATGAAGGAAGTTAAAAGGGGACTTACTGATGTAGAAAAGGGCAGTAAGACCAGTGTAAGCTGACCAGGCTTGTCAGCAGTTTGTCTGAAAGCAACGAGGAAGACTTTAAGTCAGAACCTCATGTCCACTTGAGGGTTGTACCTCTCACAACCATAGTTGTTGTGTTAAGGCCGCCTGTCCAGCTTGTCATGGCAGCCAAGTCAATGCCATAGTGCCTGGTTTGCTGGATTGTCCAGCCCAGCCAAGTGGAGGGAACAGAGAGGCTTCTGAGAAGGAAAAGTAGTGAAATGCTTAGGGAAACTCCATGGTACCTGGGTCCCCAAAGAGTGATGTCTGGAGGTAGATATAGTTCTGGAAAGCAATAAGCTCCAGAAAAGGCTTATGGATCATACTGGGGCTACTAATATTTCCAATAATTTTGTTTCTGTTTAACACCCCAGAGAATGGCTAAGGTGGGGGGTGGGTCTCCAGAGACCACCAAATAAAACCCAGAAGTAAATGAGTCCTGAATAGTACTACATTCAGCTTTGGTGGGCTGGAGAGGGTCAAACAAACCATTGTTCTCATGGGGGGGATGGCAGTTGGATGGGACGTAGGAACTTATCCAGTGCACATCTCAAACATAGTAACTCAAAGCTTGTTGCAGATGTGTTCTTAAACTTAGCAGGGACTGTCAGGAAGAATGGGGTGAACAGTGAGTAAATAAAACATTTTTCTGGTCAGGTAATGAGCAACACACATCTCTTGTGTCCAGAGTGGGCGGTGAGGGGTGGCTAACATGTGACCCAGGGTGGGAAGCTGTGGGACATATTAAAAACTTGAACAGCCACTTTATGGATCTTTAACCTTCCCTGAAGCTGCCAGAAGCCAAGGTCTTTCTGGTGAATCAGGGGATACTGCTCACATCCTTTAACGTGGCTCTGAGTCAGTTATTACGTAGGTCCTGGGCCAGCCTGTCAACAAGAGAGCTCTGAGCAGATGAGGAGAAGTAACATAAGACATCGACCCCTTTCAGCCTGTTTTGCTGCTATCCATCCTTACAGCTTTACATGTCTTTTAAATAGGAAAAAAAAAAAAATCACGCCCCTTCATTGCTGTTCCTCTTCCATCCAAAGATTGTGCTATTTGGCCCACAGTTGGGGGTTATCTAACATGCTATGTCTGCCAAGAAGGGAAGGGTCTTGTCAGGTACTGCTTCCTGGATGGCTTTGCCATGATCAGAGGGATCAGGTTGTCTTTGAGTTCAATAGCCATTCTCCCTCACCTCCCTATGGCTACAAGAGACCACAACCCTGTGAAACAAATCACATTTGGGCAACATTAAATGCAACTATGGTTAGTTCTCACAATGTAGATGCCTCAGGTTTCCAGTATACTGTTTCTTTGGGCAAAATGGTTACAAAAACAAAACAAAACAAAAACAAAAAACCAAGAAGGGACTTCTGCTTCAGGTCTTCTTTGGGTGTGTCATTTACCCGTTGCTTCTGGAACCCCTGGGATGCTCTTTTATTGACGGCTGGTCATAAACATGTGATTAACCTACATCTATTTCACAGTCTGGGGCAGCAGTTCTCCACTTGTGGGTCGCGACCCCTTTGGGGGTCGAATGACCCTTTCACAGGGGTCACCTGAGACCATCAGAAAACACATATTTCCGATGGTCTTGGGAACCGAGACACCGCTCCTCTATCCGTCTCCAGGCGGGTCCGCCCACATGCAGATACGCCCACATACAACGTGAGGAACTGTATTAAAGGGTCACAGCACTAGGAAGGTTGAGAACCACTGGTCTGGGGAGAGGACACACTACCATTATGTCTTCACAAGTCTGCATCCTCTTGTAAACAAGGCCAAGTGGTACTGTATTGGGTACTGAAAATTGATGGGCAGTCCTGGTGATTTTCAGCAATACTATTCTGGACTGAGGACAGTATGAGTGTAGCCCCAGCCTGGGGCTGTTTTGGCATGTCCTGCTTTCTAGGGTGCACAGAAAGCTGATGTTCACATGCTGCTGCTGGTATACACTGTAGACAGAAAGAAATGGTCCTTAACAGGGGCTTGGTGCCCAGTGGAACTGGAGTGACCAGCTCATCCTGGTCTGCTCAGGACTGTCTTTATTTTAACACCAAGTCTTGCCTCCCAGGAGACCTTCAGTCTTCGGCAAATTGGGATGGTTAGCCACCCTAAATAGAACTGAATATGGCTCTGGTTAAAGTGTATGGGATTAACAAGCTTGATAAGATTTAGTATTTTAAAGAAACTTCCACATTACTTCTGATAAATATGTTAATCTGTGTTATAAAAATGAGGTTTCCAGTTTCTAAACCACGAAGGGCAATGTGGTGAGAAATGATTGTCAAAAATAGGATATCGAGTTAAACCACTATGAAATTCATTCAACAAATATTGACTACTTACTATGTGCCAAGCACCTTTCTAAACATTAGAAATAGAGAAATGAACAGAATAAAGCGCTTACTTTTCAGAGAACAAATTTTTAGGACTATAATCAGAGGCAGGTTGGCATGCTTCTTCTGAACGAACTGTGGGATAAATGTGCATGATGGTCAACCCTTCTCAATACCATTTTGGTGAGGATACCTGGGAAACCCAAGAGCAAGATTTTTCATGATGTATTCTTCTGTTTTGTAATCTTGATTGCATATCCTATGAGAAAAAAGTTGGACATTCAACCTGAATATATGTATATTTACAAATTCTATGCATGTACTACTGTACTCATATATTAAGCACATACACAAAATAGAAGTGAAGAAAGGCTGTCCTGAATAACCCCTGAGATGTGTGCCTCCAACTTTAGAGATGGCTAACATCTCCCAGGTCAATTTGTAGGTGGTGATGTGGTGATGGCTCGCTGGGAGAATGCAGAAGATGCTGGCATAGCTCAGACCACCTGCACCTCCATGCACTGATTTTACCACACTATGTGCTCTCCTGGGTCTCTAGGACATGCTTGATCATGTGCGGTTCTCCCTCAAGAATATATAAGCTCCTTCTACCTGCTGTCTAGACACCAGCATGAAGCTTCCCACGGCTTTAATTTAAATAAGCACATAAAACCCCACGTGGCAGCGCTTGAGCACCACCTAGCTCTTCCCTGTGAGAGTTAGAAGATGAGGGTCTTAAATTTGTATTTCCCCCTGAAATATGCTTTTGGGGTGTATACAGCCTTTTATGAGGAGCCGGATGACCAGGAAAATGTCTGTTAGCAAGTCCCAGACCACCTCAAATAGAACAGAAAAAAATGCCAAGTGGCTTCTGAATGGGGCTGCCACTATAAATCTTCTAGAAAGTTCTGTGCTAGGTTGCTTGAAAGGTCACGAAATGCAGCTGCCTGAAAAGTCTCTTTGACACTGCTCTCTGAAGGTGGCCAGGCCCGTGAGGCTGATGCAAAACCCAAGGCACCACTGGACCAGCCGTTGTGTTAAACCGTCGGTTTAAAGGACGGTTTAACTCTCTGTAGGCATTAAAAGATAATTTTCAAAAGTGGTAAAATCACGATTCTTACACAGATGTAATAAACACATGTTAAAGACTTTATTTAATTCATTCATGAGGAAACTAGTGAAGTGTTACAACCAGGTCAAAGGAGATTCCTAAGAATAGACACGGGTATAGGTTGGGAATATTGTGATCAACGTGCAGAAAGAACCAACCTTGTTTTTTCCTTTTCCTTTGGTTGTTTCTCCCCTGAACAGAATTTGCACATCCCTGGGCAGGAATTATTTAGCAATGCTGTTAGATACCTACAACTTACAAAATCAGACAGCCCAGGTGTGCTTTAGAATGACAGCACATAATTTTCCATTTAAGAACAACAATTTCCCTGCAGTTCCCCACCTTTGATCAAAAACAATCTCAAAAATGATTTTTTCACAATATATTTTTAGTTTCTTTTTTAAAATTTTAAATTGAATTCATTGGGGTGACATTGGTTAATACAATTAGATAGGTTTCAAGTGTACAATTCTATAATACATCTAATTAGGTCCTTATTATATGTAATGGTCTATGCTGGATGATATGAGCATTGTAAATGTGAACAAAGTTTGATTCCTGACCTCCAGAAGCTTATAATCTAGTAGGAAAGATGAGATATACATATATTATAATGCAGTTGGCATGTCCTGAGGTACACGGCAGCCTTTGATTTAGGCCGAAATGTGGAGAAAGGAGTAACTGCCCCATGGGTGTACAAATACTGCTTGTACATAAAGATATAAAACTGAGGGCTCATGGCGGATCTAAGACTTGAGCAGGATTCTTGGCACCTGCTCTCAGTTTCTGACCCTGCATTCTCTCTCCTTCCCCTCCTGAAGCGAGGTCAGAGTTCTGGTATCAGATTCCATTGTCCCTCGAGATGGCTGCAGCAGTGGTGGCAGGAGTGATCCCTGTGTTACACTCTGTGGCCAGTGACAAATCTGGCTACTACACCGGGCGGCAGCTGTGGTTTGGCTTCATTGCCACGTGGGCTGCGTGCCCTGGTCCTCCATCCATGAAGATTTCTGTTGTCACGGCACCATCACCAATGCTTGATTGTTTTGGAAAAAAGTTTAGCAGTCATGTAGTGGGAATTTGGTACTTTTTTCCATCTTCCTAGCCCTCTTCTTACTCATGGAATTCTTCATGGCTCAGATTCATAAGCAGATCAAGGTCAAGTCAGTGGAGTCAGTGGCAGCTGCAGTGGAGAGGGTGCTCCATGGCGGGAATCCAGGAGCATGTCCCCTCTCTGAAGAAGTCCATCTTGAACTTCCACCAGGAGAAGATGCTCTTGCTTTTGTACCTCCTTCACTTCCTCCTGCAGGTTGGCACACAGTGCGTGTTTTTGTTCCTGCTCATGCACCAACACCTGCCACCGGTGAGCCAAACCATTATCCACTGCAGAGCCGGTAGCTGCCCTGGCCCCTGCCTCTGCCTGATCAGAAGCACATGTCCACCTACGCCCTCATCACCTTGTCCTTGGTGATCATCCTCTTCTGCTCGGCATGCATTGCATCTATCCATCATTACCCGTTCCAGGGGCTTTTCAAGTGCTAAGTTTTGGCTTGACTGACATTTGGAAGTTCTTAGAGTCTTTCCTCCTTCACATTAGGGAGTTTGTATTACTGTAAATATTGTATCTGGGGCGGGACTTCTTCCTGCTAACCTTCTTTGCTTTCCTTCTTCATAAAATAAACATTTGTTGTTCTTGTTTTCCCCTTCTACAGCCAGGCTCGGGTTGTCTAACCTTGGGGTGGACGGGATGCACTTGATAACTTTTCATTGTTGTTTCACACGTGCTGTCTAATTTGGTCCTCCCCAGAAGCCGGTGACATTGAATTTCTACCTTATTTTTCCAGCAGCTTCAAATCAGGAAGAGTTTCCATTGTCTTACAACAATGAGCTCTCAAGGTTCCACGAATTCTGCCTGGGATTGGGGAAAAGGTTCCGACCACTTGGGTTTGATTTTGTTTGACGGGATGCTGTTCAAGCTGGGCAGGCCACACCAGCCACCTCTGGAACCGGGAAATATGATATCCCCTCGTTGACAGCAGCCCTGAAGCAAGCAGGCGATCGGGTCACTGAGAAACTCTACATCTCTGTAAAGAGCCTCTTCTAACTCCTCGGTCTCAAAGCTGAGCAGGCGGAATGCGGTGCGGAAGAGCAAGCAGAGGCGCGCGAGGGCCGGGACTTCCCACCGGGAGCAGAGCTCGCCCAGCCCGGCCGCGCCACCCGACTCCCGCGGGCGCCGAAGTTCTAACGGCGGCGGCTGCTCCTCCCGCTGCTGCTGCTGCTGCTGCTGCCCCTGCTGGGCGTGTGCGAGAGCTGAGGGCGCGGGGAGGGCGCCGGGAGGGCGCCGGGCCGGAGTCACTGCTGTGGGTTTTGCGCCCTTGCCCGATCCGC
This sequence comes from Tadarida brasiliensis, assembly GCA_030848825.1. Classification (NCBI taxonomy): domain Eukaryota; kingdom Metazoa; phylum Chordata; class Mammalia; order Chiroptera; family Molossidae; genus Tadarida; species Tadarida brasiliensis. The sequence goes on from CM061268.1 coordinate 45,263,049, forward strand.
GGCTGCGGCCGTCCCCCGTCCCGTAAATGTGATCATCTCACCGCCAGCGAAAACAGATTACAGTTGATTCTTGATCACAAAAGGAGTCTGGCCTCGTTAGATGTGGCCTGATTATTTACATAGGTGCAGCAAGAATGTTAATTTAGCATAAAGGCCGTCTTTAAGTTTGCTGTGCTAGAGGTTTCCATAAGGAATCTCAGTTGGACTTCTAAAGCCTCTATTACTTGCTGTCTTGAGGTTAAGAACCATGTCCAAGAAACTCGATCCACTGGATTTCATCTGCAGTACCTATACATTTTGGGTGACTTCCTCTTTCCTCAAAGTTCTCCAAACATCGCTAGGCTGGAAGTGACCTTTCCTACCAGCTCTATGGCTGACCCTGAAAGCCAGGCACCAGGAGGGCTTTCTCAGCATTGTCTCCATAAAGTCAACCTTAATTCCCTAAAAGTGACTGGTCAGGCACCGGCAACAGCTTCTCCAGGTTGGCAGGGAGCCTCCTCCCTTGCCCCGGTGGTCATGTCCATGTGGAGGGGCCTGGCAAGAAGGTTGCTGCTGATGTGGGCAGCCTGTTCTCCTCAAAGCAGCTGCTGGGCGGTAGCAGACACCAAAGGCTTTAGACTTGGAGCAGCAGGGAGTCAGAGGGGATCATACCCTCTCCCATCTTCCAGAGCACCTCTCCACTTGCCCCTGGTTGTCTGAAACCTTTCCCAAAAAGGACAAAAGGCGCTCAGATAAGTCATCCAAAGTGCTGATGGTTGGAAATTATTTGGCAAAGTCCCTTCGGGAGAGAATCTTCAGAAAGCTTACAAGAATAGGAACATGAAGCACGAACAGGGAGGACCTGTAAACCACCGCTTCAGTCTTCAGAACATAACCATTTTGAATCTGAGCCTCTTTCTACCACCATTCTGATTCTAGAGTGTAAGCCATCATATGATCGATCATTGCTTTTGTGCCCTGACGAAGAAATTTTTGCCTATTCCAAGCAAACCTTCCTGCCAGATCTGTGGAGGAAGCCTTACTTCACCGACAAGAACATTAGACGGTTGAGCTGAGTCTCAAAATTGAGAAATAAAAGCAGTACATTTGAAAAAAGAAGAAAAAAACTTAAAGCAGGAAGAAAATATTGCAGATACAATGGTAATTTGAACCAGTGAAACACTGCCCAATTGGGAAGTAATACATAGTAGGAGGAAGGCTCCAGAATTGAGATACAGAGATTGCCCCCTAGTGTTCATGGTGAAGTTTGGAGTCTTACTGTAGGAAGTGAACTAAGCATCACTCCTGAACTTTATGAAGTATTTTTCTCCAAAGGAAAGGAATGTTGGAAAAGCTTCAGTAGAACACGTTCTCTCTAAACATATCATTCTCTAAATGCAGGAGGTGTATCTGTTGATGACACAGATGCCAATTTGGAATTAAGTTGGACATGTCCTATGCATCTCCATCTCTCTATACCTTGCACAAGGATGACCCGTATTATGATTCTTTATACAGCATCTTGGGAGCATATTCATGTTACAGGCCTGATGTTTGTTATGTCCAAGGGATGTCCTTCATTGAGGCAGAACACATTCTCCATTAGGAAGAGGTAGATGCCTTCATTGTATTTGGAAATCTCATGAATAAGTCATGCCAGTTGGCCATTTTCTGTGTGGATCGTAGCAAGATGTTGAAATATTTTAGAACATTTGAAGCATTCTTTGAGGACAATCTCTTCAAACTATTGCTTTGCATCAAGTCTTAAGGTCTTGCACCAGACATATATACTTGACAGACTGGATCTTCACTCAGTATGTCAAATCACAACTCTACTTGACCTGGTCTGTCCAGTCTGGGATGTATTTTGCAGAGATGGGAGGAATTTTTATTGAGAAGTGGGCTAGGAATCTTCGAAGTATATCAAGGTATTTCCCTGAAGATACTTTATTCATATGGCACAATTTCTAACTGAATTGGCAGAGGGTATCACACCAGGAAAGCTGTTCAGCTGTACTGAAGCCACTCAGAGGAGCACCAATAAATGGACTTAGGTCTTTGTGTCTGTAGTGAAGGATATTCAAGAAGGAAACAAGAATAACAGTACTGCTTTGAATAGCTAATCTTCATAATAAACAAATTGAAGTGTAAAAAAGTACTTTTGATAACAGCATATTTTTCCTATGTAAGCAACATGGAGGAAAGGTGGAGATGTTCAAAAAATCAAGAGATGAAAAACAGCTGTTTTTGCATTTTGTGAGTGAAATTAAGGAAATGAATAACTTATTGACATTATTAAAAATATTTTGTAGGGACAGCCATTTTGCAAAGAAAAAAGTATAAATGGCTAGTTCATACTCAATTTGGGGCAAACAGATGAATGCAATAACATTTTAAAACAGTTTGGGGAGGAAAAAAGTGGCTGGTTGTACTAATTATATAAGCATCATTCTCAAATATGACATTCCAGACAAAGCCTTAGTTGCATAAACAATCTTTCCACTTATATCTAGTAAAAAGGTAGGAAGATTCTTATTGAACCTATGCAAATATCATTTAAAATTAACAATAGTCAATAAATGTTTCTAAATTTGAGAGGGTGGGTTAGGCAGGGAGAATAAGATAATTAAATTTTTTCCATTTCAGTGCACAAAACCAGAATCTAATAAATTGTCAGTTATAGATAGCTTAATAAGAGAAAGGGCTTCCTTATATATCCAGGAAGTAGAAAATTAAAACAGCATCAACAATATTGCCCAAGCCCGGCCAGTGTGGCTCAGTGGTTGAGCATCGACCCATGCACCAAGAGGTTGCCGGTTCGATTTCCCATCAGGCCACATGCCCAGGTTGTGGGCCAAATCCCCAATAAGGGACGTGCAGGAAGCAGCCAATTGATGTTCTCTCTCATCAATGTTTCTCTCTCTCTCCCTCTCCCTTCCTTTGTCTCTAAAATCAATAAAGAAAAAAAAATTTTTTTAAAACCCCCACAATATTGCCCAAATGGCTACAATAATCACTCATGACTTCATTCAGTCCTGTGTAATCAATTCTTGTTCTGCTGGACCTTGGGTTAGCAGCATCATGAACTTGAACCCATCAGCATCTTGACTCAAAAGAGTCTTGGAAATTGTGACTCTGCCCACTGAAAGCTGTTTAATCGATGACATTAGAACCCTGCACCGAGATATCTTCTTTGAAGTGTCAATAGTTTGAAGAACCAGGTACAGTCCCCTTTTCCACGGACTCTGAGACCATGTTTCTTTGCTGAAGATGTGAACTCTGGCTGGCAGCTGATTGCAGAGCCTTCTGGGGAGCATCGAGTAATACAAAAACTGTCTGTAGGCGCTAAAGACTCAACATGACTGGTGATAACTGAAGAGGGTTCATAACAAGAATACTACTACTCACAAGAAAAGTTGGTGGTTTCTGTGTCATGCAAGGCAAAGCTAATACAAATCAATCAATCAATCAATCAATCTTTAGACACAATGTCAGTATAGATAATAATTAAGGCTATTTTCAAAGATGATGATGAATATTACATCTGGTCTATAATAGTGACTGAACATACTTTTTACAGAGGAAAAGTTGAGATGTTCATAATTCCTGAGTCATAATATATATATGTACATATATACGCAATATATTCAGAATATACCAAGAATGTATCAAAAATATCAAGTCTGTATTTCTTAAACATCTGTGTTTTAATTAAACTCTACAGATAAGTCTGATGTTTATCCTCAAATGAAAACCATTGACGTAGAAGATGTGAGATTCAAATTTAAACAGTAAGATTATACCCAAGTAAACATTTTAAATAATAACAAACACTATGACTGGTAACATCATATTGCCTAGCATCAGAACACTGATAAATAGAAACACTGACAAATCTCCAGGGACTTCCCATGAAGCATTCAAAACCTAAAATATTGACATTAATAATATTTTACCTGTACACATTTAACCTAAGGAAGGCTGAGATCTTTGGTGATTTGATGGCTTTTTCCATGAAACACATTAATAGTAATGTAACAAGTGAAACTGAAATATTTTTAACACTTCTCTTCTATAAAGTAAAGGAACAAACCTTTGGATTTCAGGGAGGCAAAAATCAAAAGTTTTCAGGAAATATGAACACTTAAGATCATGGGTTCCTAAGACACAGTAGTTGGCTCCATTTGAAAGTGACAATAAAACATCTAAAAATAAGCATGAATTGTAACATGATTGTAAAGCACTTTAGTGCTTTCATAAGTGAGAAACCTTTGTCTGCTTTTTAAAAATAACCAAGAATATAATAAACTTAATGTAAAGCATAGAAAAATATTGTGGCAAGACAAAATCTTTTGCAATCTAGACAGATTACACAGAACAAACTTTTTATATTTTAGGTGAAGGCAATAAACAGTAAACCAAGAAAATTAGACCATCAAAATTGAGCCAACTTTGCTAAGATTTTAATACATTTCAGAGTTTTCACTCTGGTTTTATAGACCATGGCAAACAAAAGGAGAATGGTGGCTTGCTGGGGTCTGGGGTGGGGTTAGGGGGATGGGGAGTTATTGTTTAATGGGTCATAGAGTTTCAGTTTGGGAAGATGAAAAATTTCTGAGATGAATGATGGTTATGTTTGCACAACAATGTGAATATACTTAATGCTACTGAATTCTACACTTGAAAATAGTTAAAATGGGCCCTGGCTGGTTTGGCTCAGTGGTTAGAATGGCGGCCCGTGGACCAGAGAGTCTCGGGTTCACATCAATGTTTCTCTCACTCTCCCCCTCCCTCCCTCCCACTCTATCTGAAAATCAATGGAAAAATATCCTCGGGTGAGAATTAAAAATAAATAGTTAAAATGGTGAATTGTTTCCAAGGTTTGTCATTCATTGTGTTCTTTTATATTCTGAAACAAACTCATACTTTATTTTAGGACCCATTTCAGGACATCTGGAATGTCAGAACTAATTTTATATTATTATTAAAATGTTGTTAATATGTGCCCTGCCAGTTTGGCTCAGCGGTTAGAGCATCAGCCTGCGGACCAGGGAGTCCCGGATTCAATTCCGGCCAAGGGCACGTACCTCGGTTGCAGTTTGTCCCTGGCCCCGGTTGGGGTCATGCAGGTGGCAACCAATCGATGTGTCTCTTTCACATTGATGTTTCTCTCTCTCTCTCTCCCCCACTCTGTCTGAAGATAAATGTAAAAATATCCTTGGGTGAGGATTAAAAAAAAAAAAAGATGTTAACATGCAAATACATTCACTGTTGTTATATCCATATGATTCAATCAATAAGAATTATAAACATTTCTCAATTTCAATTTCTAATATGGTAAATATTAATAGTTAACAGCCCCCCACCCCTTTGCCCCCCCCTCCGCCCACACACTTACTAACTCATTAAGGTCCTCATTATGTTTGAAGAGTGCAAAGGAAGCTTTGGAGACAAAACAAACACATTGTGAACCCTGAGAAAGAAGACATCTACTGAGAAGGGGTTCCTGGTGGCTCAACGGGGCTCAAATTTAAAAGAGCAGAGTCTAACAGCCATTTCTCAAGTAAACTGCATTTCAGGGAGAAGCCTGCACTGAACTACCTGTCTCTGCACCAAACTGCCTGACTGCACTGTTTCTGCCATCTGAGCCAGCCCTTATAGAGGAGTTCCTGGAATGCTATTTCAACCAATAGGACTGAGGCTTTCCCCATCCAATCGGAGCAAGGCAGCTATGTACCCTTCCAGCTTCTTCCCTGACTAATAACAGCGGCTCCATTATGACCAATCAGGACAGTGCCTCTTGGATCAATCCAACTTCGAGGATTTGGAGTCCTCATATGCATGAAAAGAAATGAATCAGGGACCAGGGGCAGGGACTTCTGTCTACATAAGTCAGCTCCCTGCTGGCTCTGAGAACACACTTTCCCTTTCCAAAGAAGACTGCAAAACACCAAAGGTGTCTTGCCAGAGCAGAGTGGAACAGACCAGTGCAGAGCAAAGCAGACTGGCATGGAGCGGAGCAGAGCAGAGCTGTCTAGCTAGAGAGAGTCCTGGTGCCAGGGCTGCCTCACAGCTGTGCTGTGTTCACAGCTGTGCTACATCATAATTGAGCTGTTCCACAGCCATTCTGTTTTCACAGCTGTGCTGTATCACAATTGAGCTGTTTTGCACCGAATAAAGTTTTCTTCACCACCACACCCCAAACTGGGGATTCCTGTTGGCATTGAATTGGCACCAATGGACCATCGGTTGACAACATGAAACCCTGAGAATTGTTGCTTTAGGACAAAACTATTATTTTTTATTGAAAAACATAAGCATGTACTCAGCTATATTTCTCTACTGCTCCTCAATATAGCCCTAACCACTAATACAACTGATTAGTTTTAACTAAAGCAACTTCTATTTCACAGAGAAAACTAGGGCAGGGGAAAGTAGAGGATAATTGTGAACTCTGCCACATATCAGCTTTTCAGTTTTGTAATAGATTAGCAGGGCTCATAAATACATATAACACCTTTTCATAGCCACATACATACCTTATAGTAAAACTTATCAAAGTGGCAAAAATGAACACATTTATTAACAGACTCAAAGATATAGCCTCTCTATAGCATATAAATATAAGAATAAAAAACATAAACATAAAATTTTTCTGAGTAATTAATGTTTCAGTATTCTATTTACTTAGGAATAATTTTGCTATCCATTGATTACCCATTAATTAATTTTAATATCAGTTTAAGGTTTTAAATTATCTAAACCTCTTAGAAACTATCTTCAAGCTGACATACTACAAAGCTAAATTATTGTTGAAATGAAATGTTTTTCAGACTAATGATTCAAGTTAACGTAAATTTCCATTTTTAATCATCTTAAACAGTATGAGTAAATTTAACTTATTTGACTACTAAACCTGTATACGTTTAGAAAAAAAAATATCCACGTAGAATATTGTTAGGAATTATACTTAACATGAATAAATCAGAGAAAATATAGCTGTTTTTATCAAACCCCAAATATTAAACTAGTCTCATTTTCAAAATATATACTTAGATTTGTGAACTTGAATTCTAAAATGTTATTGAGTTGGTTTCTCTAAGAATATTTTATTAATGTAGCACATTAAAGATTTAGAAGTTCAATTTTACTACTTTCTAGGAATTTGAGGAATATTCACTTTAAACACTTACATTTTGTTTGTTTCAATTTTTTAAAATATGTTTTATTGATTTTTAGAGAGAGAGGAAGGGAGAGGGAGAAAGACAGAAACATCAGTTGGCTATCTCCTGCATGCCCCCTACTGGGGATCGAGCCCACAGCCACCTCTTGGCGCATGGGTTGCTGGTCAACCACTGAGACATATCGGCTGGGCATATTTAAACACTTATTTATTTCTATCAACCAATTAGAAAAGAACTCCTTTAGCGTGAGACTTTATAATCAAATTAATTAATTAACGCCCTCTGGAGATAGGAAGACATTCACACAATGAGAGGGAAAGGCCTTTCTAAACTACAGACACAAAGACACACACAGACAGAAAAAGAGAGTTTATAGTTTCAATTCTAAAAATTCAGTCATAGATCAAGAGTAAATACAGAAACATCAAATCTCACCAGTCCTGCTATGAAAGAAGTGTTCTCCTTCCCAATGGGCACCGGGTTCCTAATTGATTTGGGTTCAAAATAGACAACCAGGCAATAGGACTAACAATGCAGATTCTCTACTGTCTCCCATCCAACAGAAATGAGATCTCTATAATCCGTTAATCCATTTGCAGAGATCACCAAATGGTCAAACCATAAAACCAAATTCTCAGTCATTGCTTCCGCTAATGAGTATTGGATGTAAATGAACCAAAACCAAAACCAAAACCACAACACATTTGTAGAGAGGAAAAAAACACGAGGGACATGAATGTACAGAGAAAAGACCTTGAGAGGACAGCCATCTGCACGTCAGGAAGAGAGGCCACAGGAGAAAACAACCTTGTTGACACCTTGATCTTAAGACTTTTAGTTTCCAGAACTAGAAGGAAATAAAATTTTGTTGTTTAGGTAAAAAAAAAGAAATCTATCTATCTATCTATCTATCTATCTATCTATCTATCTATCTATATTAGTAGAGAGGAAAATTAAAATTAAAAAAATAGCAACGATGCTTTGTCACTTTGGATTCACCTCGGGGAGCCAAGGAGCAATGAGCCAAGGATGAGATGTACCTAGGCATAAGCAGCCTGTAGGAGGTGCACTCTCTGGTGACAAGGTTGACCAGGCTCTGTCAGATGAATCCATGGGCATCTTGGTGGAAGACCTCCAAAACTTTTAAAGGGCCATTTTCAAAAGAAGAAAAAAAGCATGATTCTTATACATATATAAACATTAAATATTTTATTTAACACATTAGAGAGGGAACTGATGAGATGTTATAACCAGTTCAAAGGAGAATCCAAAGAACAGACACCTTTATAGATTGGGAATATTGAAATGCATGAGCAAATGGAGTCCATAGATTTTTGGCGGGGGCTAGGGGGCAATTCCCAGAAATAAAATTTGGTGAGGGGAGATGAAGGGGTAAGAGGTAAAGAAGCATGTGACTGCCAATGAACCGCATGTGTGCTCCCTGAGAGCCTGCACCCCTGGAGGGCATCATGGCAGGCTGTGCCAGCCAGAGGAGCAAGTAGACTACAAGGGGGTGTGTGTGGCAGAGGTGTTTCACATTGCTATGATCTACAACTTGGGAGTTGTACTAATCGCTCCAACAGACTCAATCAGATAATCAGATAATCGTATATAAACAATACAGAGTGTGATTGAAGCTCAATTATTTTCCCTACATAAGGTCAAGATGCTGATGCCACTCCCTGTGCTGGAAAGAGATGGTCCTACTGGACCTGCCTGTAATTCCGTCACTCCCAGGCCCCAACTAGGGGTGGGGATTACTCTAGGAGTATGTTTACAACCCTTCCCCAAGCCCAACCACCTCACAGATTTTATCCAATCAGGCCACCTAAAACTCACAATATCTTGAGCCAAACAACACACAATGGAAAAACAAACAAACAAACAAACAAAAACCCGTCGCATGTTTCTGAAATTCTGATGTGAAAAGCTCAGACCTAATAAAACAATTTTTATACTTGAATTTGTTTAAAACCTCCCTGACTTCAGTTTCCAATGTAAAAAGAAAATACCCACAAATCTAAAAGCATTTACCTTAAACTGCTTTCAACAAGGAAAACTGCAGGCTTCCCTACTTCTCTATAAAAATTATTTTTGACTCAGCATCATGGTGAATTGCCCAGTCTCATTTCTAAATGGTTAAAGAAGAAAAGAGCCCTGGCTGGTTTGGCTCAGCAGTTAGAGCATCGGCCTTAGGATCCAGGTCAAGGCCATGTACCTGGGTTGCAGGTTCGATCCCTGGCCCCAGTTGGGGTCAAATGGGAGGCAACCAATTGATGTGTCTCTTTCATATAGATGTTTCTCACTCTCTCTCTCTCCCTCCTTCCCACTCTCTCTAAAAATCAATGGAAAAAATATTCTCGGGTGAGGATTAACAAAAAAGAGAAAAGGGACCCTTACAAAAATATTCAATGATAAACTGTTCATAGGGACAGAAAGAAAAAAGGCAGTGTGTCACACATAAGTCTAAAATAGTATTTGAAAAAAGATAGAGATATATCCTTCTCCTCCGAGGGTTTTAAAATGAAACTTCAGTCCGACCAGTGTGGCTCAGTGGTTGAGCATTGACCCATGCACCAAGAGGTCGCTGGTTCAATTACCAGTCAGGACACATGCCCAGGTTGTGGGCCCAATCCCCAGTGGGGGGCATGCAGGAGGCGGCCAATCGATGTTCTCTCTCATCGATGTTTCTCTCTCTCTCTCTCCCTCTTACTTCCTCTCTCTCTAAAATCAATAAAAAGGAAAAAAAAATAAAAATAAATAAATAAAATAAAATGAAACTTCATGGGTACACAGTGGAGCTAAAAAGCACAACATGATGTTAAAATGGCATCTCTCTGTCTTGGATGCAGCTGAGGCCCAGAAGCAAAGGAAAAAGCAGTAGGTGGCAAGTCCCCTTCCTTCAAGGTGGATTGCGAGACCACCTGTGAGGACCAGCAAAGGAGCTTGTTGAAACAAGTTTTGTGACCTTGAAATTAAATCTCACGCCTCAACCCCACAAGGTTTGGGGTTGAAGAACTTGAAAAGAGAGACTTTGGTAAACATACTTCAAGCATTGTGCCGTATCCCCTCCCACCTCCTCCCCCTTGGGGAGGCTGAGCTTCTCCTCATCTGAAGCCTTTGGAGAAGGGTCTTTGAAAGATCAGTTGGGAAACGGTGTCTCTTAGAAGTGAAAGGGCTAAAGTGGGTATTTGACCCATGCAGGAGAAAACGAAAGGCAAAAGGCTGTGGCTGGAGTCCGTGGCGCATAAGCCACTAAATGCAGAAGAGCATGTGCCTTGTGGACCAGATGTAGGAAGGGAGAAAATGAGCATGAGGGTTGTTTTCATAGGTAGGCAGCAGGGGTTTGGAATCAAATGCACAAGCCACGTGGCCAGCAGAGGAGGTGTTGAAATCCAATGTTTTCAGTGGAGCAATCTCTGAGGGTCCCACAAAAGTGCCCCATGAGAGAAGGACTCCATAGTGAACACCCACCAAGATCTTGGAACAGCACCACCAAGCACCACAGTTCCCTCTTCTTGCTCTTCCCTCCTCCCACCTTTACTTCAAGCCTTGTAGCGCCCACACCTTGGGTGAGGGGGAGGAGGAACAGAAGCTTCAGGTGGGAAAACAAGCCAGCTGTGCCATGCTCACCACTTTGTCCCCCACCTCTCTCTCCTTACTCAAGCTTCCAGTCTAAATCAGCCCGAGCTGGGGAAAGAGAGAAAGGAGAAATTGCTTTAACTAAAGGTCAGCGTTTTAACTATTACATGGGACTGCATATTTCAATGACTGAAATGAGATATTTATGACTAAAATGGACTGGAGGACTTTTTAAATTTTCCAAGAGTGCCAGGAAAAGCTGTAAGAACCCACCTGAGATTTCATTCAGGGGCAAGGAAGAAACTAGCCCCTGAGCAGCAGTAGCAGGAAAAAAATGAAGTTGCTTGATGAGGACACTCTGTCGAATGCCACCCTTTTAACATGATGGCTGGACAAGTTTGCTCCAATGAACACAGCCTCTTTCCCAACCTCGAGTAAACCAGCCACTGTCCCCTAAAATGTTCCAACAGGACCTTAGAACTTCCATTCCCAGGATATCCTAGCCAGAAAAAGACCCTGCAGAAAGTTGTCTGAGGCTCTGAGAAACTTGTCAACCACAGAGGATGCAGCAGCTAAGCAGGAAAATAATAGTAAGATTTCATAGTTTTTTTTTTAGGGTCTTCTAAGCATTGGTTTCAGATTTTGAATAGTCTCTGGAATTCATCAGAGAGGAGGGAAAAAAAAAAATCAGTGCTGACTATTCAGCTAGTCAAAACCATGCAGCAGATGCAATGAGTTCTAACTCACTCACACGGCAATTATTTGTACTTTGTGAGATGAAGTCCCAGGAAGCATGCCCAAGAATCTTTGGGAGAAATCTAGAGACTCTGCACCTTGGAGTGGCAGGGGGACACTGGCTGGAGTCCTTTCAGCTTATGTGAATGAAACCCATGCAGATCTGGGGCAGGCATGTGGGAGAGCATGCAGGAGACGTTACTGGCGATTCCCAGAAATAAAATTTGGTGAAGGGAGATGAAGGAGTAAGAGGTAAAGAAGCATGTGACTGCCAATGAACCGCATGTGTGCTCCCTGAGAGCCTGCACCCCTGGAGGGCATCATGGCAGGCTGTGCCAGCCAGAGGAGCAAGTGGACTACAAGAATGTGTAAATAACAAAGGCTGGCAATTTGAGCACTTACGAGATTGTACCTCAGTGCACTGTCAATAAAGCTATTATAAGAATCATAACCTGCATGTCTTTTTCCATACAAATAACTGCAAATCTACTTTTGCCCACCCCTGTATTTCATGTCCACCTATGTCTTTCAAAAGTTAGTGAACCTGGCCAGAATTGGGCCATGTTACATCCACCTTCACAGATCCAGTCTCTTGTTTGTAGTTTCTTCTCTCCTTTCCTATAGCAGGAAATATTGTTCACTCAAATTAATCAGTGGCTTGGCCATATTCTCACTAGTCCATGATGGTGTGAGTGACCTGGGTGCATGTTGAAAAGTCAGATTCCTGGGTTTCACCCTAAATCTAAAGAATCATATTGTTTAGGAGAAGAGAACCCAAAACTGTATTACTAACAACTGAACTGCCCCTGGATAATTCTTATCACAGAAATTCAGAAAACACTACTGAGTGTAATTTAGGTCAGGGAATTATCAGATGCACCCTGAGCTTTGTTGACTCACTCCCCCCACCACCCAGCTGAACAGGTGTTATTGTAATAGGACCTGTTTCTGAAGCCTCTAGCCATTTTAAAGGGAAAGAAGGAAATATGTTTTAGATACCGAAGTATTTCAAGAGAGCTGTTTGGAACTGGGAAGAAAGGCTGGACTGGAGACCTACAGTAGAGAGCACATTTGCATAGAACAGACCAGAAACCCAAACTTGGGAGAGAATCTGTTTCATCATCTCTTCGTTGAGTTTAAGAAAATGTTTCCTATATTTTGTCCAGTTTTTCTCTTTCGAGTTGTTTTGAGCAGGAGGGTGACCCAAACAAGTTAGCCCACCATTACGGGGGACAAGTGTTTAGAAGATCCACTCAGACTGCTGTCTGAGGCGCAGCCTGCACGGATACAGTGTGGGAGCAGGAAGAGAAATGAGTTATTGCGATAATTCGGGTGAGAGACGATGGTGACTTGATGAAAGGTGGAAATAGTAGAGAAGCCCCAGACAGAAGGGGTGAATAATTTAAAAACAAGCCCTTCAAAAACAAATATTAAAGAGTTTTAAATCATCATTTTCTCTCAAGTGAAGCCGTTAAGGCTAGGATTGTGTAGAAACTCATTAGGACCCTGAAATCTACCAGGCGGTGCTACATTCCAATATTTTAAAAGTTTTCTCCGCCAGTGTAACCATACCTAACAGATAATCTGTTAAAACCCTGTTTATACATTCTAACTATAAATGTTAGCGGACAAGCCCTGAGCCAGTGAGGAATAAACTCCCATTGACAATATAAAGGATTTCCCACTTTTCTACAGAGAGGACAAAGGAAGGCACATCTTCCTCCACAGCGGTGGACTCTTCAGAGTCTTCCAGAGGGAAGTAAGTCACTTAAGACAGTCTGCAGCTTTGAATTGGGTTTGTGGGCTCAAATATCCTCCCAAACACCCCTCATTTTCTGGGCTTGAAAGGTTAGTATGGCCTTTAACAAGGTTTGTTAGGCCACTGACTCTCTGTGTTGCAAACAAGTGGTCTTTGTGTTTCTTTTCACTCACCCCACATCATCTCTACCAGCCTTTTCCATTTAGGAGGCCCAGCCAGGTTGGCATAGGTTTTCTTGTCTCACCTCTATTGTTCTGCAATATTAAATTAGGGCCCCTAAGAGGACATTTCTACGGACAGTCCACCACTGCCCAGATTTCATACCTTAGCCTGAAAAGCCCCCTCCTCCCTACTGGGGTTGGACCTTTGCCTTCCTCTCAGACTTCATTTCATGCCACTTTACTTCCTGGTTATGTGCTCCAGCCTTCACCAACATCTGGTTCCAGAAATTGCCAAGATACCTCCTGCTCTGCAGCCTTTCCCTCCCTATTCCATCTGCCTGGAAAGCTCTTCCCTTAGACCTTGCAGTAGCAGGCTCTCACCCACTATTCCAAAGACCCCTAATCCTCCCTTGGGTTCAGCATCAATAGATTAAATGAACCTCTAAATTACGTGGATTAGAAGAAAGGTTAAACCCATTCCAAAATAACAGAGAAGGGCTGGCGAGCCAGTCTGAGAGATTAGAAGGCTGTAGCACTGCCTCACTTCTGAAGAGCAAAGGATGGTCATTTCACCTGAGCATGTTTGACACCATCTAAGCAGTGAGTCCTTTACAGTTCTGCTATGGTCTGAATACTTGTGTCCCCCACCCCAACTCCAAGTCATATGCTGAAGCCTAACCCCCTAGGTGATGGTATTAGAAGATGGGGCCTTTGGGAGGAGATTTGGTCACGAGGGCAGAGCCCTCATGAATGGGATTAGTGCCCTTATAAAAGAGGCCAGAGAAAGCTCCCTTGTCCCCCTTACAGAAAAATGATGGTCATCTAGGAAGCAGGTCCTCACCAGACATCGTGCCAGCACCTTGATCTTGGACTTCCCAGCTTGCAGAACTGTAAGAAATAAATTTCTATCGTTGATAAGCTTTTCCAGTTTATGGTATTCTGTTCTAGCAGCCTGAACCAACTAAGACAGCTACCAATTTCTGAAATGATTGTTACTGAGTTGAAGTCTTGCCTAACAGAGAGCTCCACGCTGAGGACTCTCAGAGACACTATATGGGACCTGGAGACCCAAGAACCAGGGTGAGGAGCATCTGCCTTCCTGGACTTTACGGGTGAGGAGGGAATGATTTTCTACTCTGGGGACATTTTGGGGGGCTCAGCAAGTCATCAGCTCGGTATCACGGAGTCATACCCTGCTATCATTATTTTTATTCCAGACTAGGTCAATACTGGCTTCTATAATAAATTCACAACCGACCTTGATGTATGACTCTGGGCAGGTCATTTCACCTTGAGTTATAACTTCTTTGCTCATAAAGTACAACCATCTGAAGACATCACCAGTGTTGTTGCAGGGACCAGATTAGAATAAGGGAAAGCACTTATAAAGGGTTAAGTGTTATGTGACTGGGAGTTAGGATTCTTCCAGTCATTTGCATTTTGCCAGATTACAAGTTACAACCCAACCCAACAGTTACTGCAGTGTCTTCTTAGTCCTGCCGAGTGGGAGCACTGCAGAGTCGTCAAAGCGTTAGTATCAAGGCTTACCCAGGCAGCGACTTCTGGGCTCCACAACCCCAGGTGTTCTGTCCTGGTGCGGGGCCCTCAAGGCTGCAGTCGGAGGGCACACTGGTTCTCCTCCTAAATCCTTTCTTTCCCCAAGGTAATTTTCCATCCTCCGTTTCATGTTCCTCTGTCTTCTTTTTGCCCATCTGTTCTCTGTGGCAGCGGACCCTTCACTCAGCCCCTGCCCCTGGCCCCTTGCTCTCCTCAATATGCCCCATTCTTGTTGCCAGCGTCTCCCCGCTGCTCGCCCTCCTCCCTCCGGCCTTGCCACTTTTCTGTGCGCTTCCTCCACGCCCCCTCTCCCGCTCCCTGTCCCCAAAGCCCCGTCCAGCCAGGGGCCCTCTGTGTGCTCAGCCTCTTTCCCTCCTCTCTTAGCCGTTTGCGCCTCAACCGTTTCTGGCCTCGGCCGTTTCCCGGTGGTGCGTGGTTCGGGTTCTCACCACCAGACCGTTGGACGTTCAAAGCTTTCCCGCGAGGGCCGGGAGGCAGGGTGGGGCGGGGCGCCCAGCACCCGACACGCACGCACAGCCGAATTCTCTGGGCCTTGCTGAGGAAGGGTGACTCCCCCGTGGGCACCAACGGGAACCCAGAGTGCCGCGGGTGGGTATGGCAAGGCCTCGCGCTGAACCGCCTGCCTTGGGCACACCTCGCATCTGTGCGTCTCCTCCCCGAGAAGCTTGGGCCGGTCTCTCCTTCACCCCCACCTGGAGAGGAATTAGGGCAAGCAACGATCAGACAAGTGAGACCCAGGACCCATCCGTGGAGCATCCTCCCTGCCCACGCTCTCTCTACAAAATAATTGATTTTATAGTTGTTTTTATAACCATCAAATTAGAATTGTCCTAGTTAAAAGTGATTATTTGAGGAATGCACCGAATATGCTGATGTTGAAATTGTACCTCCACCAGCACCGGCAGGATTTGCTCCTTTAAAGGCCCAAATTTACCTCCCAAAGCAGCCCATCCGGATGATTCAATAGAAAAGCTAAGGGGAGGCCTTAGGTACTTCCCAGCAAAGGTTATACTTTGACTCTAGGCATGAAACGTGGCTCTCTTTTTAAACCTCACTAAAACGACAGCAAAGGATCCCCCCCCCCCCCAAACCTGGCTTCCAAACGCAGTATTTGCAATATGAGTGAAAGTGAGAGGAAGTTAGGGACTTGGATGTCGTGGTCTATCCTAGGCCAACACACTGAGAATTGCCCTGATGCCTTAACTGACTTTAAAGGGATTGTTTTGATTTTTTAAAAATTACAGTTGACATACAACATTATAGTAGTTTCACATGTACAACTTAGTGACTAGACATTTATATAGTTTATGAACTGATCACCCTGATAAGTCTAGTAATCATCTGACACCATACCTAGTTATCACAATGTTGTTTACTATATTCCCTATACTGTACTTCACATAAAGGGATTTTTTAAATGCATAAATCCTCAGAGATGGTGAGAAAAAGAGGAGATGACGTTTTGGAAACTAAAAAATAGTTGGACAGTTGTCTGAGTTCATGGACCCAAGTAAGCAGAAACCTAACACCACAGGGTATGCAAAGAATCACCATGACTAAATGATAGAACCCCCCAAAGGCTGAAGAATTGGTGGTCCAAGGTCTCTCTGGAAGTGGGGTGAGGGAAAAGAAAAGAAGGTTGGTTGAAAGCTGTTGAGAAAAAGATAGATTTTTAGATTCTTTCCCTAACTCTCTGCTGCTTTGCTCACCAGGCAGAAGCAGGAGATCTGTCTGGAGAAGGTGAAACTGAGGGTCCTTGAGAGACAATTGAAGGCAGAAGTACCATAAAACAATGGGAAGTCTAAATGCATGCACACTAAATGTCTAGTCAGCCCGTCCCATCCTGCCCTCCACCACCGCACAGTCTTCTTCTCCCACTGCCTCGCCAAATGCTGGAACCTAGGCCTTTATTCTCTCTTCAGGAAATTGGAAACGTTTTCTCTAGGAGATCTGACTGGTCCAAGAGGAAAGACTTGAAGGTGCCAACATATGGAGTTCCCCAACAAGCAGCCTAACCAGATCACCCTACAATGAAGCTACAACTTGACAAACTCCATCCACTGCTCAGAACTTCCAATCAGCTTTTATTTTAGTCCTCCACTGTTAAAGTAAGTCCTGTACGACTGTGAACAGGACAGAGTTGTATAACCAACACAATTACAAAATCGACATCCACTGCATAAATCAAAGGATCAGAAGTCAAATGACTTTGGACTTGATAAGAATAACATCTCCAAAATACCAAAAAACACTTCTAACCTAGAATTACCTAGTTGGCAAACTATGAATCCAGTGTGAGGGTAGAATTAGACATATATAGACATGAAGTTATTAACATTTTTCTTTCCACGCATCCCTTTTTTTTTTAATCCTTACCTGAGGATATGTTTATTGATTTTTTTTTTAGAGAGGAGGGGGGGAAAGGAGAGAGGGAGAGAGAGAGGGAAAGAGAGAGAAAGAGAGAGAGAGAGAGATAGAGAGAGAGAGAGAGAGAGACATCAATCAGTTGCCTGACTCAGAAACAATCCCTCAATCTTTTAGTGTACTGGAGAACACTCCAACCAACTGAGCCACCTGGCTGGGGCTCCACACATCCTTAAGAGGCTATTAGAATATGTTAGGGCTGGGATTAAGGTAAAGTGAGTGAGGTGCTTTTTTGCCTTGGGTGTACAATTTAAAGGGCATCAAAAAAAATTAGCGATTAGGATAAAGAATATTTTAATGCAATATTAAAAAAAATAAAATGAATGAAAAAAAATCCATGATTAGCAGAACATCTAAATGTTAAGTATAGGACCCAGCAGGGCTGGGCTAAGGTGAGGTGAGTGAGGCCAAGTCATGCAAGTACAGGGTTGGATGCTGTCTCTATTAAACATTTTTATATTATGTTGCTTATACAGGTCGGCCTTACTTAAAATGGGACAGCCCTTCATAGGGATATAGGCACAAAAAGATGTATTATTGGGGATCATTTTGGAGCCTGGTTATCACAATAACAAAATCATGTTACAATATTATTAGGCAGAAAAAGGATAGAGCAGTGTGTGTGTGTGTGTGTGTGTGTGTGTGTGTGTGTGTGTGTTAGGCTGGTGGTGGAAATGAGAATTAAGCCCTTATCTTCCATGGTAGTCAATAGATAATACTGCCAAACAGAGTAATATTAACATGTTATTAAAAGATATGGGGATAAATACTAAAAAAAAATGGATAAAAGATGTCAAAATGATTCCTTCTGGGGAAGGGGAGAGGGGGAAGAGCCAAGCAGGGAGCTGGGGACAGCTATTTGTCTTAATGTTGCAGAACTAGTTGACTCTAGACTATGTGTATATATATTATAGAAAAATTAAAACAAGGAAATCACTGTTTTACATTTCAAATAAAAGACTGAAATACTCATCATGGGGAAGGCAGAAGTTTATTGGACTTCTTACACAATATTGTGATTCAGTATTATTTTTACTTTGGATTACATGTGGAGTTGCGTGCTAAATTGTCTCAATGATAGGTAGGGCTTCTAACAGTCTTCCTGAGCTTGTACATTTTCTGGGGGAGATAGGTGTTCCATCTCATGCAACCCTCACAACTACATAGCAAAGCATGAAATATCCCTAGGTGAGGGATACCGACAGATGAGGGAAACTGAGGCTCAGAAAAGGAAAATAACCAGTCAGAGCTAGTCACTCCATAGTAAATGGCATTGGGGTAGACTGGGTACCAGATCCTTCTGCTAATGAGACCAGTGTTCATACCAGGAAACTGGTGTTATCTCCCTGGACTGTGGCTGCATATTGGTCTCCTTTGGCCAGATCCCCACTTTGGCTGTCTAGTTCTGGCTTGACCTGCATCGCCATCCCAAGTTCATGGCTGACGCTGATCCCTGACGTATGTGAGGGCCCTCCATTTCTCTGGCTGCAAAACCTACAAATTCTGTGCTTAAAGCTAGACTTCCTGCTTCAACCACCCCATTGTTCTTGTGCTTACCTTTCTGGGCTGAACTACAGGTCCACACAACTATGCAGCCTTGGGGCTGTCCTTCCAATGCCCTGAAGAACTGCTTATTACTTCAGGGAGGGTCAATACTATTTTTTTCATTCTCTCTTTTTTTATTTTAATTTTTTTATTTATTTTTTTAAATCTTCACCCTAGGATATTTTTCCATTTATTTTCAGACAGAGTGGGAGGGAGAGAGAGAGAGAGAGAAACATCAATGTGAGAAAGACACATCGATTGATTGCCTCCCACACAACCCAGACCAGGGTTGGGGATCGAACTGCAACCGAGGTATGTGCCCTTGACTGGAATCGAACCCACAACTCTTTGGTCCACAGGCTGACACTCTAACTCCTGAGCCAAACTGGCCAGGGCTCTCTCTCTTTTTTAATAAATATGTTTTTATTGATTTTAGAGAGAAAGGAAGGGAGAGGGAGAGAGAAAGAGAGATAAAAACATCAATGAGAGAGAAACATTGATCAGCCACCTCCTGCCCACCTCCTACTGGGGGATCAAGCCTGCAACCTGGGCACGTGCCCTGACTGGGAATCAAACTGGCAACCTCTTGGTGCATGGGAAGACACTCAGTCCACTGAGCCACACCAGCCAGGCAGAGGGTCAATACTATTAAATTTGGAAGGTTGAGGGAGTTATTGTGGCTTAAGGCAAGAAAGGGATTTTTCCCCCTGCCCACAAACTGAGTACCACCTAGAAGTTTCTGCCCCTGTCCAGGTGGGGCCTTTACATCTGCCTCTCCTTGCCCACATGCAGTGTTTAGCCCTGTTTCTTGAAACACTGAGGGGGATTATGCTTCCTGTCTGGGAATGTCTTGTGTTTCTGCTTTCCCCACATTGCTCAGAGCCCAGTTGTTTCACCCTGGAAAACTGGACAATCTTATCACTCAAACCCGCCTATTGTTCAAGTGCACATGCCTCAAGAACCCTTCCATGCCTTATCTCTCTCATTTTATATACCCAGTTAGGGATCTGGGGCCCAAAACTATTTGATTAAGACAAAGTGCTACTCCAAAGGGCCTAATTGGTTAACTCTTTCCTTCCCCCATGAAGTAGCGACATAACTGGGCTAGAATTCTGTTTCTAAAAGACTGGGCCTTACCAAGAGAGAGGGACTCATCTTTGCCCATGACGCTAGTGATGGACCAAGAGTCTGGCTGACCCAAGTGCCCCTGAGGTTGGGGGACTCTGAATGAGGCTCAGAGAACTTGAAGCAGCTAAAGAGCCATAGCAGCTGGTCTGCAATGAGGGCCACCACCTCCAGGCATTATATCCCACAGCAAAGCTTTGATCCCTGGGGCCTGCTTTCTTTCCCACCTTTGCTTTCCTCCCCTCCCACATATCCTCTTCCAGAGAGAACTCAAAGGAACCAAGTCTTTCCATAAAGCCTCTCTTGCTCCCCACTAGTTGGACCTGACTAACCAGAGTGTATGGTTGTCTAATACTCTGGCTTGAGTTGTCTGTGAGAGGGGTCAGTCTCTGGCCTAGGTAAGGTCCTCCTCTGTGCATGTTTACTGTGACACCGCCCCTTTTCTAGTCCCCATATTAGCCAGAGTTTCTGAGCCTTAGCCAAGAAACTTACTTTCTTGGAGCTGAAAAGGGGTAGGGAGCTTCCATGCCCTCTCCCCCAAATCTGCATGTGTTCATCAACCAGGAAGCTCTCCAAAGCCTGTTTCCTGGGGTGTTTATGGAGGCTTCATCACATAGTCATGACTGGTTAAATCGCTGGTCATTGGTGATTGAACTCAATCTCCATCTCCTGTCCTCTCCTTGGAGGTCAGGAGTGGGACTAAAAGTTCCAACCCTCTAATCCCTGGTTGGTTCCTCTGATGATCAGCTGCCATTCTAATGTGACCCAGAGACTTTCCAAAGGACACCTCATTCACATAACAAAAGACACTTCTGTGGCTCTCCACACTTAGAAAATTCCAAGGATTTAGGATCTCTGTGCCAAGAAGAGGACAAAGGTGAAGACCACACACATATATATATATTTCTTACTATAAAAATCACAATACCCCAGAAGTTAATGTAATTTTTCCCATTTTACAACTGAGATCAAGACTCTTTTGAGATAACTTGCACAAAATCACACAACTTTGAAAAGGCAGGACCACTGGAATCCATCCAGGTTGTAAAAGTCTTGAAGGAAGACAATACAGCACAATGGAAAGAGAAAAGGCTTTGGAGGCAGATGCCTGAGCTTAGGTCTTGCCTCCATTTTAGCTGTAGGACCTAAATTCCTCAGCTTCACTTTCCTCTTCTGTCAAATGAAGAGCAACTTTCCGTAGAAGAGTTCTGAGAATAAAATGAATTATGTTTAGAAAACACTTGTCACATAGCCCCAAGAAGCATATTTCACCTCCACGCCTTCCATGACCCCACCATCTAGCCCCAGGCTCAGTCATCTTCCCACTACACCATGCTCTTCCCAGCCCAATATGGGAAATCCGGCAGGAACATGAATAACTATGATAGAAGAGACAAAGCAGTCAGTACTGTACAAGCACACAAGCTTTGCTAGGATGGCCGAGCAGGACTTACTTCATGGAGGCAGTGATATTAAATCTGGACCTGAAATGTTTTGTCACATTTCAAGAGATGGAAAATAGCTGGGAGGCTCCTGAGAGTCCACAGTTGGTAACTAGATAGAGCATACAGCGAATACATAAATATTCAGTAGACTAAAGGACTGCACAGTGTGTGAAATGGGGTTATTTAGGCCACGCTTGCATGCTAGGTTCTAGGCTAGCCCTCTCCACAGTGCTTAAACGGACAATCCAGACTCAGGTTTGGGCTCCCCACTGCCACCTAGTGGTCATCAGGAGCCCAGGCCCCAACTGGAGGGGCTGACCCTTATCAAGGCTGCATCTCCTTCAGAAGGGATTGTGGGGAGGGCTGCAAAGCCTGTGGGCAACACTACTCCTCCCCCCACCCTATTCGGGAAAAATTGACATGAGAGAGAAAGGCCCAATATTTTGCCTTCAGCTCCTCAGATCAGCTGGAATTCTATTTTTAACCAGCACTGTCTGGTTGACAGCTTGGACCGCCTTCTCTCTCTGTTTCTCCTTAGTCCTGCCGCTTGCAGCCCAGAGTCCTGGAGAAAGGGTGGATGGGAGCCGCCTCAGCACTGTTAAACAGAAAACCCACTCTCCTTTCTCACTGTCCTTCACCCCATCCAGACTTTGTCCAGTGTAGTTAGTGGGTAGAGGTATTATTAGCTGTGAAGCTAATGAGGCTTAAATTTCAGGGCTCCTCACTCACACAGGCCTCTTCCAAGGCCCTGGTCAGTCTCCTAGCAATTTTATATTGGTATTTTTGTATTCTTTTTCTCGAAAAAGAGCTCCCAATATTATAAGTGCCAGGCACCACAAAACTTGGATCTGCCCCCTGATGGGTATGGCTTCTTTCCCATCTCCAGCTCAGTGTCTACTTTAAGAGGGTTATTTCTGTCTTGCTCTTATTTATTGTATGACCTTGAGCAGTTTTCTTTCCTGCTCTTAGTCTCAGTTTGCCCATCTGCTACAAGATGAAATATCAAGGAAGCCCTCTCCCAGCATATCATGCCTCTGATTATCCATGTAAGTCCCCTTGTGAGCTCATCTGTTCTTCCCTATCTGTCATTGTGTGTGTAAAGGAGGTGATGTTGCTGTCTCTGCTTCTCTGGGGCTGGATCAATCTTCAAGTCAAAAGGGAGGCTGCATTCCGGGACTTCTGTTCAGGTCCAGGCCTCCCCACCCCCCTTTATTGCTGGCCATTAAGGGTGCTTCCATGGAGCAGAAGCTTGACCAGATTCTGCTGCCAGAGAAGAGTGCATTGCCAAGGCTCCACTCTTTAATTAGCTTGTGTACACCTGTCATGGTCTGACCCCTGGTGCTTCAAACACACATTGA
Source organism: Tadarida brasiliensis (assembly GCA_030848825.1). Taxonomy (NCBI): domain Eukaryota; kingdom Metazoa; phylum Chordata; class Mammalia; order Chiroptera; family Molossidae; genus Tadarida; species Tadarida brasiliensis. The sequence continues at coordinate 45,285,924 of CM061268.1, forward strand.
ATAAACTGAGTCTCATTATACAGTGCTTCCTCTTTTATCTTTTCATTAAAAAATTGAAAAATATGTTTTTATTGACTTTAGAGAGAGAGGAAGGGAGAGGGAGAGAGAGAGAAAGATAGATCCACTGTCTCCTGCATGCCACCTACTGGTGATCAAGCCTAAAACCCTGGCATGAACCTGTGACCTCTAGGTGCATGGGATGATACTTAACCAATTTAGCCACACTGGCCAGGGATTAAATGTTTAATAAGCATCTACAATATAGTACCTTAACAATGATGTCACTTTAGGAGAATGTGCTCAGGACTCATGATGTGTCATGGATATCCCACCTCCACCCTCACCCCCATTCCCAGCTACTACCTATGGCATGGGTGTGTAGGTGGATCCAGGATGACAACCCAGAGACAACACACAGCCTCTACCAGCCTCAGACTGTGGGCTTTTTGGCAGGAGTCCTGCTGTGTGTGACCTGACAGGGAAGACCACAAAACCCCATGCCTCCTCACCTGCCCCCAAAGAATCCAGAAAGGAAGTTTAGGAGGAAGTCAAGTCATTTATTATTTATTGAAGAGGTTGGCTGGAAGAGGAGGGGGCAGGGACATAGTATTTAACTGGAAAGGAAGGAAGGGGCTTCTCAGTGCAAAACAGCCTATTAGTCAGGGAGCTGTGAGATTAGGTTGGTGTACCCAGTACTGATTGGGGAAGGGCACTGTGGGGCCAAACTGGGGGCAGCCTGGAGCATCTCAGGAGTGAGCGGAGGGCTGGCTCCAGATCCCTAAATGAATCAGTGCCATTACTATATGTGTGTAAGAGGCAGGTTCACCACTAGGGATGCTGTGTCTGGGTCTGTCTGAGGTCAGTGCCATGTTTCCATGTGCCACATCAAGTGTACCTCGTTTTCTCTGTGGGGGTCCGGTTTGTTTACTTTGTGTCAATAAGCCACCTTTTCCTGTGCATTGGGCTAAGTCCATGCTGTTGGGTGTCAGTCTTTTGTGCCGGTTGGTCTGTGTCTCTTGTGTGTCTGGATGTGTCAGTGCTTGTAAAAATGGGTCTGTGCTACCTTAGCCCCCATTCCGCACCCACCCCTCAGCCAGGCCCCAGCGTGCTGATGGTGGTGTAGCTCAGCCTGGACAGTGAAGCAATGGAGGGGGTGGGAGGGTCCTCGTCTGGAAGAGGCCTGGGGGGAGCTCGTGGAGGCCGGGGGCAGCAGCGGACACACGTGTCGAGACAGGCCTGGCGAAAGCGACGGTGCATGAAGCAGTAGACCAGGGGGTTGACACAAGCGGAGACGTAGCTCAGCAAGTGGATGAAAGAGATGGGCGCGCCGGAAAGCGCTCGGCGCGCTCCAGGGCCATCGAAGGCCTTCCACGTGTTGGCGCTGTACACTGGCAACCAACACAGGAAAAAGAGCACAACGATCACCAGCAACATTCGCACCACGCGCTTCTTCGCCAACAGCTTGGCTTGGGTGGGCCGGTGGCCGGATGCTGGCCCGGGAGTGGGTGCCGTCAGCGCAGACAGCTCCAGCGCAGGCCGGGAGCGCGGAAGCTGCACGTAACAACCGTCGCCGTCCTCGCCGGCCAGCCGTGTCTCCGGCCGGCAACGCCCGTTCTGTACGGCAGAACCTGAGCACAGACAGTGGGCGCCCAGAGCAGAAAGCTGAGTCCTCTCAGCCCCCAGACCAACCTCCACCCCACCCACTTCCAGCCTCTCTGCCTACTCACTCCTTTCCGCCCGCCCAGCCAGGCCCCGCCCCTTTCAAAGTCCCGCCCCGTGTGGATTTTACCCACCTGGTCCCGCCGCAGCCGGCAGCCCTCCTGGGCTTCGGACTCGGCTCTGGCTCTCGCTGTCACTGTCGCCATCAAAGCGAAGACCTAAGTAGAGCTCTCGGGAAATAAGCCCGTAGGCCACCGCCATAACCACACCCGGGATGAAGAACAAAAGTAGGAGCAGCAGTACCGACCTGGAGGCAGAGCACAGGCCAATCCCGCAGATGAGGAAAGAACCAAGGATTGATGTTTCTAGGGTTGAGGGTGCTACTAGGAAGGCCTAGGGAACTGCGGGGAGGCCCCAGATGGGAATCCCAGGGTGGTGGCTGCAGAAAGGGAATTGGAGTGATAATTCTTGGAACAGCTTCTGGGGAACGGCCCTAAGCATCTGATAGAGATGGAGAAGGGATTCCCAGGAAGAGGCAAGGAGCACCCTCACCAAGTTTGGCGAACCCTGGCACTGGGCCAGCGATGCACACATTGCAGCACACGGGGCCCTACTGGCTGCACGACGGTGTACACGGGATAGGGCACCATGAGCAGTCCGGACAGCATCCATGTGGCTAAGATCACACGAGCAGCGTGGGAGCGCGTTTGCCATACGCGCGCCTGCAGTGGTCGGCAGATGGCGCTGTACCGCTCCAGGGCGATGGCCACCAGGCTTAACGTGGACACACTTACAGACACCCCTAAGCAAGGAAAGAAGAAAGGGTCATCTTGGAGACCTGAACTACACAATCGCCAGTGTGACATCCTCAAGTGCCTCTGGGAAACACCGCGGACGTCGGGCAGGGACTGTAGAAGAGGAGAGGGGCAAGGGAGGCAGGGTGGTTGTCTCACCTACCCATGAGGTAGGCAACTGCCTTGCAGACGACTGTGCCAAAGATGAATGTACCCATGAGATTGGGCAGGAGGGTGAAGGGCATGCAGGCCACAGCCAGTAGAAGGTCGCTGACTGCCAGTGAGAGCAGGAAGGTGTTGGTGACGGTCCTCAGGCGGCGGCTCAGTCCCAGGACCACGATGATGAGCACATTTCCTCCAACGCTCATCAGAAAGATCACTGCATAAAGGGTGACCCTAATGGCAAGCTCCAATTCTGGGTAGGAAAAGGGAGAGGTGGCAATAGGGGGTCTGTCCCCCACTCAGCCAGACCCCGCAATCCCACTGATGCCCAATCCCCACTACCCAGCTAGATCCCCTGCTTCCCAAGAACAACCCTCCCCCCCAATCAGTAACTGGTGAACTTGAATCCTTTACCCTTCTAATCCTTTGAGGCTTAAATGGGCTTAACTCTATCCTCCTTAAGAAAGCCTGTCTTTTCTCAAGCTTTCCTCCAAATCTCTTTGCAGCCAAACTTCTTGAAAGGATTATATGCATCTTTCTGTTCTCTTCTCAGTCCATTGCCCCATCTGTCCCCCCATCACTATTTGGACACTTCTGCTGAAGGTCACTAAGTGTTAACTGCTAAATCCAAAGGTCTCTTCTGAGTCTGTTTTATTTGACCTTCCTGTAGTATTTGACAGGTCAGGTCAGGCCCTTATTGTCTAAAAAGCACCTTCACCTACCCTCTACAGTCTGTATCCCTTTAGCATGTGCAGATTCTCTGAGAACTGCCCTCTTCCTCTTTCCATCGCCTCCCTGCAATGCACCCACTTAAGCTACTGGATGACTCAGTTTCTTGAAGGCTTCATATGCACTCATGACTCCCTTCCTTGCTCACACTGGTTTCTCAGCCTGGAATGCTCTTTCACCAACCCCCACCTCTCATCACAAACTTGTTTTCTGTATATGGTGAATTCCTATTTACCAATATCTTTAAGACTGAGATCAAGTGCCCCCTTTTCTGTAAGGCCTTTCTGGACATCTCATTTGGTGTTAATCCCCCCTTCCTCTGACCTATGCATGCTCCTTACACATCTGTTAGAACCCTTTTTATTTTCCATCTTGTATTTTAATGATCTCCAAACATTCATTTTCACTCAACAAACATTTACATGCCAGGGACTGGGGACAGAGATGAACATGAAAAGAGGGAGGAGCACTCAGATATATAAACAGAGAACTGCTACACAGTGTGATGAGGAGTGCAGGTTGAGGAACACGCAAAGTGCTGTGGGAACTCACAGGAGGGACACTAGAGTTGCTGGGCTAGACAAAGGGCTGACCCATTCATTTGAATCATTGATATTGGGAGATGGATTCATCTTTGGGTCTCTATATCACAGCTAAGCAGACAAAATTGAATTGAATTAAACTGGCCTAGTCTCCCATACCTATGGCCTCAGCATAAAGAAGACTGGAGCTTGAAGGGAAAGAGGGCAGGGGCAGAGCTTCCAGGCTGGGGTGAGAGAAGGACTCAGAGATGCAACTCTCTCTCCCTCAACCCATACATTGGCTGACTTTTGCCTTAGTCCCCAAATTATGCTGTTTTCTCATCACAAATACCAACTTATTCAGAAACTGTTGTAGATATCAAGTAAATGCTATTTGTAAGAGATCTCCAAACTAAACCCAGCACTTCCAGAAATGCCTCTCAAATCCATCCACTTCTCTTGACATTACTTGTGCAGAGCACACAGTAAGTAAGGGGCAGAATCAGAATAGAAACCAAGTCTCCCGATCTAAAATGTTTTGCCTCTTACTGCGCTCTGGCTCCTGAGTCATTCATCATGCTGCCTCCTTCTCCCAATCAAATATCAATCTCAAGTGTTTCTTTCTTCCTCTGTTCTCTACCATGGCATTTCACACTGTATTATGATGTTGCATCCTCTGTCTCCCCCACTAGACTTCTCGAGGTCAGGAGCAATGTCCATCTCGTTCTCCAGCATATCCCTAGCGCTTGGTATAATGTCCCTCACAGAGGAGGTGTCAATGCATGCTTGTTAGTGAATCTGGAATGAATCTCTGTCACTTGGCACACAAATGCACCTGCTCTGTCCTTCATCTACCTTTCACCTCTGTGCCTCTAAGGCTTGAGCATGCCCTCTCCTCTCTGCCTCTGTATCTTTGGAGACAGAAGTAATATTCAAGTGGACAATATTTAAGTGAGTATAAATGTGAGATGTTGTTAAGATGTTAAGTGAGATGTTAATTTGCTTGAGGTAATCCGATTTGTCTTATGGGTAATATTGAATGTGTGAGAGTAATATCTGGAGAAGGATGACTTAAGTGAGCATCGGTAATATCTGTGTGTGGATAATAATAAAATGAAAGTGAACTTGTTTAATGAATGAGTACCATCTAAATGATATGGGTAATACTAATGTGAGTGTGGGTGACATCTGTTTTTCTGTGGGTAGCATCTGAGTGAACATGAGTAACACTCAAGTCTGTGTGGATTACATCAGAATAATGTGGGTCATATCCAAATTTCTACTGGTTACTCTGGAGTGAACCTGAGTAACATGCTCCTGTGGGGGTAATATCTGAGTGAGTGTGGCTAACAGAGTTGTGGGCAACTTCTGATGGCCTGCGTAACATCCAACTGTGTAGGTAACAACACCCAGATGAGTGAGGCCAATTCTTGTACCCATGCTCTGAATCACTTCATGTTCTGCTTTGTTGGGGTTCCTTGCTCTGTTCATTATCCCTGCTATCTTCTGCACCTTCAACCCTCATGGATTTTCCTTTCTTTGCCTGGCTCCTGCCTCAGTACCTCTATTTTTATTCTACACAAAATTTTATCTATTCCAATGGCTTCCCTTACCTCTTCTAGGTAAAAACCTCTGAAGTCTGTCTTTCTAGCTCATAGGTTTCCCCTAGGTTCCATATCCCTGGGTTCAACAGTTTACTGGACAATCCTACCTGGGTATCATGCCACATTCATGCTCAGCAGTTTCCAAATTGAATTAATTTATAATCTCCTCTTTAAAACCTGATTCTGTTCCTTTTTGATCCTCCTTATTATACAGAGCCAATATCCATCCAATTATCCAAGCCAGAAACCTGGATGTTATCCCTCGACCTCTTCTTCCCTCTCCATTTCTCATAAATCACTAAATTTTGTTGATTCCACTTCCAGAAATGCCTCTCAAATCCATCCACTTCTCTTCATCCCCACTGCCAGTACCTTAGTCTAGGACAGCATCATCTTTCACCAGGACCAGTGTAATATAATAGCTTCCTAAAGTGTCCACCCATCCCCACCCGTCTTGTCCTCCAATCCATTCTCTACACTGCAGAATAAATCCTGGTAGTACTACTGAAGCTTCCAGTAGTTCCCATTGCCCTTCAGGTAAAACTGACACTCCTTAGCCAGGTCTATAAGGCTCTCTGTAAACCCTTTAGGCTGGTCTTCATTCTGGATGTTCATTACTCCTCTATATGGTATGTGTTTCAGACTCCCAGAAACTATGACACACTGAACAAAAGTGCCATGGATTTCAACTTTGGGCCTTTACATATACTGTTCCTCTGCTAGAAATGCTTTTTGCCTTTTCTCTCTGTTCACTTGGCTGGCTCTCCCTCATCTTTTACATTTTTATTCAGTTCATACTTCACCTTCTCAGGAGGCCAACTTTGACTCCCAAGGCTACGCCAGGCTAGAAGTGCTCCTCATCTGTGTTCCCAACAGCCCCTCAAGGCACTCTCCACTTCATGCTGCAATTCCCTGTTTACTTGTCTGTCTCTTCCACCAACTGTGAGCTCCATGAAATAGGAACCGTGTCAGTTTTGGTGCCTAGCACAATCTCTGGTTCAATAAATATTTGTTGAATGAAAGAATCTGAGTGAGAATGTGTAACAACTGTTTTGAGAAAGCATGCATTATTTTGAAGGGTAAAAAAAAACAAAACACTTGAATTATAATTTAGTCCCACTTTCCCTTCTTGGGCTTGGAATAATTTCCTTCTGTTTAACACTGTTTCCTCTCCTGAAATCCCACTTCTTCCTTTTCTGCCTAACAAACTCCAAGATCCAGCTCCAGGTTCCTTCTGTGAACTTCTTGGACCCCATCTCCTTTGGGCGCCGATAATTCAGACCTTCTTGTGGGACTTCCCCTGCTGCCTGTGATTTTCTCATTGGTATTGTCTCCCCTCTGCAGCGTGGAGGGTCTAGATGAAGTCTAGTTCATCCCTGTGTCCCCAAGCCTAGCCCAGGGACTACAATAGCAGGTGCCCAGTAAACATTTAAGGAAAGGAAAGGCACAGGAAGGGGAATAGTATATCTTGAGCTAGGTCATCAAAAAATAAAAAATAAAAAAAAATAAGGTGTTGACTGATGGTAAGAGTGAAAGTTATTTTGGGGACTGGGTGAATGGATATCATCTGAAGGGGGGATGAGGAGAAGGTGGCACAAAGATGGGGTGATGAAGGGGAGCAGGTGGGCTGCTTAGGAGGGTGCAACCTAAGGAGAGGCAGGTTGGAGAGGAGGCTTGGAAGGGACCTGGAGACATAGAAAGAAAGAGGGTTCAGAGCCTTGAGAATTCCAAGTTGGGAGGCAGGGGGATTTGAGGATGAGTGAAACGGAGACAGGCAGCTCTGGGGAGCAGCATCCAGCCTAACTTCCAGCCTAATTCAAGTTTGAGGATCTCTTTAGGGAAGGTTGAGCTGGGGAGGGGGACACAGATTGTAACTCTAACTTCCCAGGCAGGTCCCGCAGAGTGCTCCTTCCTCCACACAGTCCCCTTCTTTCCCCCAATCTTGTCTTCTTTTCTTTCTTTCCTTCCCCATGTGGCTCTGTAAATTGTATGCAAAGGGAAAAGAGAGACCTAGAAGGAATGGCAGGAGGAGGTCCTTGCTTCCCCACCTCTGTGTCTAGGAGGGGCTGTGTGTTGGTTGAGGAGAGTGCTGTTTTTGGTTTATTAGAAGCTCTGGGTGGGACTAGGGGACCAGGGTGTGAAGGGACTCTGACTAGGTAGTGTGAAGCTGGGATGGAATTTTAGGAGCTGTAAGGGACAAATGTGTCAGGGAAGCTATTTGGGGACTGAGGGAGTGCCCTGAAGGGATGGTGTGAGCGTTTAAGGAGGCAATGTGGGGGCAGTAGGGTCCCTCTAATCGTGTTGCAATGAGAAGGAGATTTTGGAGGGAGCTTAGAGAGGCACCCACCTCGTGTCCCGTTTCCGTGGATGCTAGGCGGCTCGCAGCTGAGGTTGCCAGGACCGCTGCTGTTGAGGAGGAGGGCTCCCGGGCGGCACAGGGAAGCCCCTGGCCCGGGTCCGGATCCTGGCATGCTCCGGTTCAGCTTCAGCAGCTCCATGGCCCTGGCCCAGCCTCTGCCGCCTCCGGCTTGGCCGGGCGGGCTCCCCCGCCGGCTCCACCTGCTCCCGCTGCGATTCCGCGGAGGCTCCCGCCCCGCCTGGTACCGCCTCCAACCTTGGCCCCTGCCCTCCGCTCCTCTGCTGCGCTCCGGGCCTGGGCTCGCGTCGCCCGGGCTCGGATAGGTAGCTGTCCTGCCAGGTGATCTCCGCCCCCTCCCCCGCTCAGGACTTGCCCCCTGCGTGACTGTCCTCCAGGCTCGCCCCCTCCCTAGATGTCTCCGTTCTTCTCAGAGATTTCCTCCCTCCCACTCCTCTGCACCACCATCCCGCCTCCCGGGAATTTGTGTGTGTGTGTGTGTGTGTGTGTGTGTGTGTGTGTGTGTGTGTGTGCAGGGTGGTGTGGGGCTGGGTGGATGGAGAGGTTTTGAGGAGGGAGGTTGCGGGGGAGGGAGGGTAAGAGGGTGGGTAAGAGGGTAGGGTGCGGCTGCCATGGGGTCCAGCATCTTTCCCTGGAGGTCGGGGACGTAGAGGTGGCAGCTGAGTCGGAGGCCGCGTGCCGGGTCACTGGCTGGGAGCAGATGCTTTAGCTCCCGCGGAGTGCCGCGGTTACCGTCCTGTGCCGCAGTGGCCGCGGCACTACTGCTACCGTAGTTCTCTGCAGCTCCTTGCCGCGGGGCTGGGGTAGCCCCCGCATCTGCCCCCACACCCCGCACCCAATACTTCCTACCGCGGGCCCAGCGCACAGGCTTCCACCTAAAGCTCCCAAGAAACCCTCTGCCGCGGGCGAAGATGGGGCGGGAGCGGCAGCATTTGACCCAGGGAACCCTGGCCGGGGAAAGGGCTGCCCAGAGAGAGTCTAACTTGCGTGTTGAGGGCGGCGGGGGTAGTGGTGAGAAATGCCGAAAATAATCGAGGGTGGGTTGGGGTGACGGTGGGGTGTGGTTGCAATCCGGCCCAGGGCAGGCATCAGAAGGGAGGAGGCGGCGGGCTTCCTCCGTGGTCTCTAAGCAGCGCCCACCCTCACCTGACACACTGACGTTCCCTGTTTGCTCTCAGCGCAGGCGGAGCAGACCGTGTGGGGCATCAGGTTCCCACGGGAGGGGCCGGAAGGGGGCTGAATCACTGGGGTGCAGTGGAAACAAAGCTGATGGGGGCAAGCGCAGGACTGAGGTTGGTTCAGCTCCTGGGGCAAGATTCGCCTCCTCTAATATTTCAGCCAAAAGAGCAGATTAGACCCGGGATGAAGTCTGAGTTTGTGGGGAATTCGCAGAGCTCCATCCAGTCTTTTGGAGAGAACCTGGTCCAGCTAGCGCTGAGGTGAAAGGGGCTGGGGCATTTTATCCTATAGTGGGTGGGGATGTCCTCACCTGCTCTCCCTCACTTTCCTCCCAGCACCACCCTGGGCCAGAGGAGTCTGATTTGCTGTTTGTTCAACTCCAGCACAGGTGGGGCCTCAGATAACTTGCTGAACTTTTCCCACATTGGGTGACCATAGGGTGTGGGTGCTGGGGAGCAAAGGAAATGTAGGGGAGAGAGGAGTGGAAATGGGAGAAGTAGACTAGCATTCACTTATCCAGCTACATACGTGCCAGGTAGAAGGCTGTGAAATAGCTGTCCCATATAGTCTGTGCCTGAGTAGGTTGCATTCTAGTGGGGCAGGGAGGGGGTGTGGAAGAATGACAGGTGAGCCAATGATTACAAGGTATGGCCCACCAAGATTACAACACCCAACATCCACCAACATGCACAAATCAGAAATTTAGGGATCATTCTGGATGCCTTACTCCTTTATGCCTCTTCATCCCAGTGGTGGAGGCTGTGATGAAAAGCTCAGACTCCTCTCCAGAAACGAAAGATTTATTTTCCAGCTGCTGAGAGGGCTGTTGGAAGACAGCCCTCAACTGTCAGCCCCTTCAGAAGAGGCCTCAGCTGAAGAAATCTGGCTCATGGGAAGTCATGTTCCCTTTCTGGGACATCTTGCATCCAATGATTGATGAGTAGAGAGGCATAAAATTCAGCCCCCTCACCCCAGCAGAGGACAACTCTGAAACACATTTGCAGCTTCTCCTGGGGTTGACTGAGGCCTTTGTTGGGACTGAATTACTGCTCAGCTTCTCCCTCTGCCCAATCCTCCTTTCATCCTTTCTTTCACAGGTGTTGACCACAAGAGCACTGCTTAGTAAACATCTCCACAGTAATCTCTGTCTTAGAGTCCACCTCCTGGGAACATAACTGCCTCACTCCTATATTTAATCATTCATGAAGCCCTGTTGATTTTAGCTACTGTTTCTTGAATCGGTCTGCTTGTATCTCCACTGACATCGCTCTACTCTCCTAGCTTCCTAAGTGGTCCACCACATTTTACTGATGACTCCTTACATCCATCCTCCACCTTACAGCCAGAGGGATATGTTCAGAATATAGATCTGATCCTGTCACTCTTCTGCTTTCTGATCTCTGCTTTGAGATAGAGAAAATCTTTTAACAGAGTCTATGACGCCTGCATACCTTAGCTCCTACGAACCTCTCTGACCACCTTATTCCAGGTCACTGTGCTTCTTATTTTGTCAAGTGTAGACACACTGGCCTTCCTTTAGTCCATTTAAAAAATATATATCCTCCAGTTACATGGTTTTTGCACAAGCCTTCTTTCCTTATCTAATTAACTCCCACTGATCCTTTGATCTCAGCTCAAGGTTTCAGCATTTGTCAGGGGTGTTTTCCTGGCTTCTCTCCTGTGGTAGGCAGAATTATAAGAATGACTCTCACTCTTGTATGATCTCCTTCCCTTGAGTGTGGATGAAACCTGTGAATATAAGATCTAGTCCCATGATTATGTTATATGGCAAAAGGGATTTTACAGGTGTCATTAATGTTACTAGTTAATTGACCTCAAGATAGAGAGATAATCCAACTAAGTCCTAACCAAATCACATGAATCCTTCACCCCCAATAAGTAAGCCAGCCTCCCACTTCATAGAGAAAACAGCAACTCCCACTAGCGAATCTGTTCCATTTTAGACATGTTAAATTTCATACGTCTATTAGACTTCTAAGTAGGAATTGCAGTAGGAAGCTGAATATGCAGGTTGCATAGAAAGTAATACAAACTGTAGAATTAATGAGAGTGTGTTGAATAAGAAGAAATGAAGAACCAGGTCAGAAATCTGGAAAAAGCCATTATTTAAAGGCTGGATAGAGAAAGACCAGCCTGCAAAAGAGACCAAGAGAAGCAGACAGAGGGGTGGAAGGAAAACAAGGGGAGAAAGGCATCATAAAAGCAAAAGGAGAAAGTGCTGAACTGATTCAAATGCTGTTCCTGGACCAAGACGATAAGGACAGAGAAATGCCCTCTGAATTTAGTGACTTGGAGACCCTTGACAACCTTGGAAAAAGAGCCATTGTGGTGAGGTTGTAAGAGAAGTTAATCACTAATGCAAATTTCCTGAGAAGTCAGGGAGATATGAAACCCAGAGCACACATGGAAGGTTCTAGATTTTGATGGGAGTAGAGATTCAATTGTAAGAGGAAGTAAGTAGAAGAGAATAATTATAGATGAAAATAATTCATGGCCAACCAGATAACAACGATATTTTCTAGATTGTTGGCAGCTAAGTGTGGCTTTATGACTATGTCCTGAACAGTGGCTGTGGGTGGAAGTGATAAATTCAGCTTCTCGATCAAGCTTTTAAAGGAGCAGAATGGACTCTTTCTTCCTCATTGTCCTTTCCTGCAGGCAAATGTGGATGTGACAGTAAGCCACCTTTCTTTAGTCCATGCATTGAGGGTAACACACTAAGGGTGGCAGAGTGACAAGATGGAAGGAGCCTAGGCCTCTTATACTCTCAAGCCATTTTACCACCCTTGGTTCTCCAGTATGAAAAAGAAATAAACTACAATGTTAAGGCCACAATTTTTTTCTCTCTTGTGTCATAGCAACTTGATCTGTATCTTAATTAAGACAGTAGGTGTGTATATTTGGTGAGACAGAGCTACAGTCTGACAGTTCCTATTTTCTCTATGAAGTTGGAGATCTGGTTACAGTGAGTGATGTGTGTGTGTGTGTGTGTGTGTGTGTGTGTGTGTGTATGAGTGGACAGGACTGAAATTTTAGGAGTCAAGATAGTTTCGAAAACTGTACATAATGGGAAAGGGAAAGTGGAGACCAGAAGAACGTAGTAAGATCATTAGGAAAGTGTTGAGGACCCACTGAAGAGTTATGAACCAAAAATTTCTAGTGGTATCAGTTTCTCCAGCAGAGCTCAGATGGTTGGATGCAAGTATGGAGAATGTTGATGGTTCAGTTCACCCAAAGTTGCGATTTTACTGGATGGATGGGATGGAAAAACAAAGGGACAGTTGTGAAATAACGGGCCATGAAATCTTAGCTGAACATGGAGAAGGCAGAACTATGAGGTAGGTGACAAAGTCTAAAGTGAGTGACAACGAGGAGTGGGAGCTGTCAGCAATGAGAAAGGGAAGAGTGAGCCTCTGAGTGTCAAGGAGCAGGTGTTTACTGGGACTGAAGAAACAGCACTGGTGAGTGCAGAGGATCCCAAATCTACATGCATGGGTTGTGAGGGAATGAGAAGCCACCTCTTTCTGCACCATTCTCGTAGGACTCCTGGTTTTAGTTAATACAGGAGTTGGGAGAGTGTTTAAAGAAGTTGAAGATATAAGAGTTTGCTGATGTTGGAAAAGGAGTTCAGAGGACAAATCAATTTCTGAAAAGCTTTAAAAAAAATCCTCACCCAAGGATATGTTTCCATTGATTTTTTTTTTAATTTTTAATTTTTTCTTTTTTGATGTTAGAGAGAGGAAGGGAGAGATAGAAACATCAATGAGAGAGAACATCGATTGGCTGCCTCCTGGATGCCCCCACTGGGGATCAGGCCCTGCCCAGGAATCAAACCAGTGACCTCTTGGTACATGGGTCTACGCTCAGCCACTGAGCCACACCAGCCTGGCTATTTCCATTGATTTTTAGAGAGAGAGAAACATCGATCTGTTGCCTCCTGTAGGCACTTCAACTGGATCAAACTATAGTGTAACCTGGGTATGTGCCCTGACTGGGAACTGAACCCCTGACCCTTCAATGAATGGGATGATGCTCCAACCAACTGAACCACACTGGCCAGGGCTGAAAAGCTTTTCTTAAGCCCATTAGTCTGGGTTAGGTGCCTCTCCTGTGTACTTCTGTAATGCCTGTGCCTCTCATGATGGTGATTCTTATAATTACAAGTCTTATACTTGCCCTTAGCTGTTTATATTTCAAAGGTTTGCTTCTGGCCCTTTCTCCTACAGTTTCTCAAACCACTCTCCATAATACTCTCATTACTTATTTTCTGCCTTTTCTTTTTTTTTTTAATCCTCACCTGAGGACATTTTTGCACTTTATCTTGAGATATAGAATGGCAGGGAGAGAAGGAGGAAGAGAGAGAGAGAAACATTGATGTGAGAGAGACACATCGAGTGGTTGCCACCCATACGACCCCAACCGGGTCTGGGGACAAACTGCAACGGAGGTACGTGCCCTTAGCAGGAACCAAATCCGGGCCTCTCTGGTCTGCGGGCAGACGCTCTGACCGCTGAGCCAAACCGGCCAGGGCTCTGCCTTTTCTTTATGCTCAAGGAACCTTGAATTGCTCATAGTTTTATGGTGCATTTCATATTGTTCATCACCCTTGGACCTCACTTATATTCACCCCTCTAACTAGAGGCAGTTGGGTGATGGGAGATGAGGACCTGGAGATGGTGGGCGTAGATGGTTTTAAGAAGATGGTTTGTAAAGAGGAAAAACCTGTCCAAGTAATAGATACAGTGGAGAAAGGGAACATACTATGAGCAGAGGAGGGAATGAAAATGCAGTGCTGTCACTTCTCAAAATCAGGAAATCCCATCTGTGCCAAGGATTAAGCAAGCATTCAGAGAGAATGGGATTGCTCTGGGGCAGAAAATGGGGGCTTTAGATCAGGGGAAGGAGAGAACTGCAAAGTCAGTATGGGTAGCCTGAGGAAAGAGACCTGGACCCTTGTCCCAGAACAAGTCCGAAACCTGAGGTCAAGGAAGCAAGTACAAGGTGGCCTGAAGCAGGGCCAGGCTCAGTCCTGAAGGACACAGCCTTTCTGACTCAAGCCTTGACCTGCCAAGGTTGTCAGGGTTCCCTACCCCCCCCCCCCCCCGCATTGTTTTGTTCTCTGTCTCTCTGTCTGTCTGTCTGTCTCTCTCTCTCTGTTTTGGAGGGGGGTGCCGGCTCACGTAGCTCGACTCTTGTAGGTAGAACAATTTATCTTTTCCTTGGGGAAGTCTCAATCCCCTAGCTACTGCCCTACTGGCCCAAGTGTGGGCACACAGTCCTTCTTTCAATATTCTATATCACACTTGAGATAAGAGGGGAACATTTAAACAACACCAGTAAGTGTTGAGCAGAAACAACTAAAGAGATGAGAATATAGTGCCCAACGCACAGCCAGATAAGCTACTTTCTAAAGTACTGCTTATTCTACGTAGCTTGCAGGTCCACAGAACAGCATTTTACTCAGGAAACCCAGTGCTAACACACACGATGGTGTGAAGGTCATGGAATAGGCTCTGCCTCCAGCACTCCTGGCTCTGACTCACACACACACACACACACACACACACACACACACACACAGCTGGGATCCAGTCTAGAAAAGAAAGTAAGCCACAGTTTAGTCCTTGGGGTGTCCACTCCCCCACTGGCTCAGCCCTTCACTCCAAGGCTGAGTCTGCCTTCTCCACACATCTTTCAAGGTCTTCTTTTCTCTGCATTTCTATGATGTGCAGATATCCTTCTGTGCTGAGCTCCTGCCCACGCACTCCCTGCCCACACAGGAGGCCCTACTCTCCGGATAATTAAACAAAGAAGGAGCAGGCTGAGAAGACAGACCGGCTGGAGCCAGAGCAGGCAGGGATGTTGGGCAGAGGAAAAAAAACCAAGTGATAGGAGAGGCTTTCCAGAGCTTGGGGCTTGTGCTGGGGAGAGCAGAGGCAACACCGGGGCTGGTTGGTTGGTTACACCAGGATGGTGGACATCCTAGTGTAATTGGATGGTTACACTAGGCTTCAGACATAACCTCTCACAGGTAAGCCAAGAGGTGCCTGGATCTACCAGATCAGGGCCTCACCTGAGGGCTACAAAAGCCATAGGAAGGCTCACTCAGAAAGTCACCCAGAGGACTTCCATGAACACACCCCTGTCATTAGCCTATGGGACCCAACAGCAAGGCTCAGGACAACAGGCCAAGGCACTGAAACTGGCAAGGCAATGCCAGACACAGAGAGGGCCCATGCCTGCTGGGTAAAAAGCGCAAAGATTTTTCAAGTCCTGAATGCTCCAGGCCATTTGATGGTGCTGTCTCCAACAGGGCTGCCTCAGGCTCTCATTTGCCAAAACTTCCTCTGTAATGTCTCTCAGCACCACCACGGCTGCATCTTAGCTTTCTTTTAAACTCTGAACAAGGGGTTTCACAAACCAGTCGAGAACATGATCTTGTCCTTATGGTTTCATTTCTCCCAGGGTAATTCTCCCAAATTGACAGGCAACGCAATCCTGAGGCCTGGGAGTTATCGCAAGGAGGGGAGATGGGGGACTCTTGCGCCCTCTGCTGGCCAGGTCTGGTGTTGTCAGAACAGCTCAGAGGCCCAGGGTCTAGCAGGGGCAGACAACTTGTGCCCCAGGGCCCTCAAAGGCACAATTGCTGCTAGAGGGATAAGAATAATGGTCATAGCTACTATTCATTATTAAGCAATTGCTATCTGTCAAGCGTTTATAGTCAGTTTACATTCATTATCTTATTAACATTTTAATTCTCCAAGCATTTCTTTCAATAACACTGAAAGATTTTGTAGGAGGCTGAGAATCCCCCAGCTAGTAAGTGATATTTCAGAACAAAAAGCTGACTCTGGCTCCAAGCACCTGAATGGCCCTAAGCTCTTTCCCATTTGTTGTACTTTTTGGTCAGCCTAATATTTGCCCCGACTTGGGCCATGACTCTGACCGCACCTCCAACCCAGCTTGACTGCTCAGTTCTGATCCAAGCCTCAAGCATCCTAGCTTCAGCCTCAGAATCAATCCACCCAGCCTGCTTCCTGTTCCAGGCTACTACTCGTGTTTGCACCAGATCTCTCCTTGGGTTGAATGGCCCCTCTTCCTATGCCTCTGATTTCCTCCAAGCTTGATACTTTATTTCCATCTGTCTTTGGGGAGGGGAGGCTAGCAGCCAAATCCTCAGAAAGAAAAGGATGAAGTGGGGAGGGCTGAAGAAGATTCTGTGGGGGAGTGGCTAACTGGGAACACTGAGGAGGAGAGTACATCCCAATTCTTAGCTAGGCTGAGGTAGCCTGAGGTTTGTGACCCAAGGAGGAAAGTGGGTGAGATTCTGGTCCTATGGGAGGGAGAGGAGCTGGGCTGTCAGTAGGAGGCCCCTTGGACAGCTCTTGACACCCCTGTAGGAATCTAGCACTGACTCCAAGATGCTTGCCCTCCTCCCACAGTTGCTGAATGCAGTCAGGAGAGCAGGAATTGGCAGCTTTTCGCTAGAGCAGTGGGTGGTCCCTTGTCTTTGGCAGCAGCCCTGAGATCACACTTCAGCACGCTGGGCAGGCTTGCTGGTGATTCACAAGCTTTGCTCTGCTTGACTGGCTCCTTCTCCCTGGTTACCACCAGTTACTGCCTGTAACAGTCATTCTCAAAAAACAAGACAGCTTGCCTGGCCCGGCCTCAAGCTGCGGTAATCCCTTTCCTTATCTCCCTAAAAAAGACAGTAAGACAGACCTAGGTTTCATTTCATGGCACTTAGGTTCCCTGTGACATTGGCTAAGGTATTTAATCTCCCAAAGCTGTGATTTCACTTCAAAATGGGGTAATAATAGCATCTCTCTCATATAGTTGTAAGGATTAATTGAGACAATGCACTTAGCCCAGGAGCTAGCATAAAATGGCTTGACAATAAATTGTATCCAATATTTTCAGTTGCTCTATGGGTTTCAGTTTTCTGACCTAGAAAAATAAGCATAATCATAATTTAAATTTCCTAGTATTTTCCTAAGAGCCAAATGAAATAATGTATGTATAGCAGTTATAAGTGATTCCATAATAATGTGCAAAAATGTCATTTTCTTGATTCTCTAAATCAACAATTCTCATCTAAGCTTTTAACCACCAACCTACTTTGGCTTTCTTTCCATTCTCTTCCCCCCAACTTAGTATCTTGCAAAAGTCTCTGGGGATTTTATATTGGACAGAATATTTGGAGGGCCCCAGTCTTCAGACTATGGGGGTTGTGCTGATGTGCACCTTATTCAAACTGGCTCTCCACGTAGGGGGCACTGCTGGGAGGCCCCACTGCCAGCTAGAGCATGTTGATCTTTCTCCAGTTTCCAAAGACTCAATTCTCAGTGTGCCCTATTTTGGGACCCCTATGGAAGTGGGGTCCAGGCTGCTTTCCTCCCCAGAAACCCTGAGATAGGTAGAATTTTGGCTCCTATTACCTTTGCCCTCTGGTGTTATTCCTGTGATTAGGACAAAAAGGACTTTGTAGATGTAATTAAGGTTAATAACCAGCTGGCTTTAAAATCAGGATATCATCTTGGTTTATCTGGGTGGACCTAATCACACGAGCCCTAAAAAAGCAGACGTCTTTCTCAGCCTTGTAATAGAAGGGGAAGTAAGAGATTTGGAGAATGAGAAAGATTTAACGTGCCTTTGCTGTCTTGAAGATGAAGGGGGCCACGTGTCAAGGAGACCAAAGACCTCAGTCCTATAACCAAAAGGGATTGAATTCTTCCAACAACTTGAATGATCTTGGAAGAAGATTCTTTGCTAGAGCCTCCAGAAAAGAGCCTGGCCCAGATGACACCTTGATTTTGGCCTTGGGAAGCCCTGAACAGAGGACCCAGTAGGGCCACGCTCTGCGGGCTCACAGAGCTGTGAGATAATAAATGGATGACGTTTTAAACTGCTAAATTTGTGCCAATACGTCACAACAGCAAAAGGAAACTAATATAATGCTCAAGAATCCCATTCCTTTTTTCAGCCTTGGGGAATCTCTTGTCGCTGGGTCTAGCAGCTTCTGAGTCTTCAACTCTAAGCCCTCACAGATAATCAGGCATAATTCACTAGGTGAATTTTTGTGAAAACTTAGGACTCCTCCTTTTCACAAACAAAAGCTAGGGCATAGAGTTTCTACTTTTGATGCTGCAATTAAAAAAGCTTTAAGTCTAGGGGATACAAAGATTTAGGTACATTTTTACAATGCAAGGAGGGATAAAATGAACCCAAATGAATATGCCAGTAAAGTTTTCTGCCGCATATATAAGTACTTAGTCTAGTGCTTGATACATAGCAACTAATATTCTTTGGACAAAAAAATTATTATTTTGGTTATTCCAGGCACTTAAACTTTGGGTTCCCTTCTGCCCATCCTGACCTAACTCTGTCCGGCTTAATCCCAAATTGTCAAAACACTGTCTTCCACACAGTGGTGGAAATCACAATTAGAAAACCCCAGCATGGAATTGCTGATATTCAAGGTGTCCGCTGGTGTGGTGGCTCCACCAAGAGGCATTAGCTCAATGTGATTTGAGGGCTGAGATGATAGGAAAACCTCTTGAGAAACTGACACACCTCTCTCTCCAACATTGAGCCTCTACCTAGTTCAACTCTCATCTCTTTGGTTGCCAAATATATATTTGGGTACCTACTATGTACCAGGTACAGTTTTGGCCTGAGGATCCATAGATAAACAAGACAGACCCAGTCCCAGCCTTTGGAGCTCATATTTTGAGAGGAAGATATCACAAAATGACCACGTATTTTAAAATACTATGCAATGTCCCCCATTGTCTCTTCTGACACCCTGACCTCAGTTCTTATGGCTGTTTGAGAAAGTGTTGTTCTAAGTCCTTCATGCCTGAGTGCGTCTGTGTCACCTGCATTCGCCATATCCAAAGGGTTGGTCAGCTTTGAAGACACCAACAGCTCTGGGGGACTGTCCCCATGACCACACATCAGCCGATGCTCTCCACACACCCTGCCCTCCCAGCACTGAGGGCTCCACTCTACATTCTCTTTTACCACCTATAATAATCATTCTTGATATTCAGTAATTGATAATTGGGCATCTTGAAATCATGGGCCAAAATAATGACCAAAGTTGTTACATCTCCCCCTGGTTCAGTTCTCACAGGTGTTTGAAAATCATATTATGAACCCTGCAACCACAATCCTCAAATATCTGTGTTTTGGGGAGGGGGAAGGGAAGGGATAAACCACAGAACTTATATGCATGTATGCATAACCGATGGACATAGACAACAAAGCTGGGGATGGGGTGGGAGGGGATAGGGAGGAGGGAGTCAATGGAGGGAAAAGGAGAAACATCTGTAACAAAAATAAAGTAATAAAATAAAAAAATCAATAAAAAAAAAAATCTGTGTTTTGCTTTCTGCCTAATAGGAGATATTCCCACCTAAACATTTCATTGCTATAGTAATGAAGGTGTTTTGCCCATGACTTCCCCTTGCTCCTCCTGCCTCCTGACCAATCCTGGGTCTTCCTTGTGTGGTCCTGCATGGTGCAGTGTGCTCCTTCTTCTTGGGAAATGTAAGTAGTAAATTCTTTCAATGGCACTGACCACTCTGTGTCATTACTCAGTCATATTGATAAACTAAGTCCCAGGTACATGTTAAAATACCAACTGGCATAGCAGACACCAAGACTGGCCAGGCCCTGAAGGAGCTAAAGTTGTGACTAGGGTGAATGTGACTCAGAGATGACATCAGTCTCCTCCCCACAGACCACACAGCACCTTCTCTGCCCCAAACCTGCAGGCCTTCCAAGTATGCCAAAACCCTCAAAACCCTCATCTTCAGTTGTCCCAACCATGACTGTCCATTTTACCTAGTTTCTGCTCTTCACCCTATGTTTTGGAATATCTGCCAGCATCAAGGTCAGTTCCAATAACTGGCATGGTAGGACAGGGCCAGGAGAGTGGGCCTGGGAATTATTCTCCCCTTGGAATCAGTCTTGAATATAGGGCAGCCCCAACCCCAGGCTCTGGGGCTGAGTCAGAGGAAGGAGTAGAGGTATCTGCTCTGGCCCGCTAAACTAGATCAAACCCTGCAGACCTCACAAGGTTGAGGATGTACACTCTGCTATGAGATGCAGTGGTCAGTGTGTATTTGTAAATACACCTATGGAAGCATGTGCACACTACACAGTGTGGTGAATAATCCTGCGTCACCTTGGCTCAGACTGATTCTCGATTCATCAGATACCCCAGCCCCTTTAAAACCAACCCACCAGCTACTACACAGCCCATGGCCCTCACCTCTGTGACTCAGAATTCAGAGAGAAGTTATCTGACTCAATACTAAAGCCAACAGCCTTTCCCCATCAGCCCCATAAATGCTGATGAAAGGCAAATACTTTATTGACGTGCAACTTGCAGGGTACACTTGTGACCCCATGTGGGGGGCATTTAAAGGATATCTTAGAACAAGAGGGCTCTGGGTATGCTTTTGTGCATTGACAAGTGTGTGCACACCTGTGGAGGGCATCTGTGTGTCTATTGGCGAATGGCTCTCAGTAAATGTGTGTTCATGAGGTGCATGACTGAATGTGCATATATCATGAGGGTGTGAGACATATCTATGTTTGTGAGAAAGCATGTGTGCTCTGAGAATGGAAACTCCAGAGCATTTTATATGGATGCAGTCTTGGGGCCAGTGTATGTATGTGCAATTGTAGTGTGCGTGCGGGTGTGTGTGGGTGTGTTGGTGAGTGGGGGATGAACATGTGCTATACTCCTACATCTGCAGTTGGGCATCTGCAGACCCAATTCACTCCCACCGCAGTAACCTAGCAGATAGGATGGCAGCGTTTCTGCAAGCAGGCTTTCCTAAAACTCTGGATTCACTTGGAGGTGGGGGTCCTAGGGATAGGGATGGGGTCACTCCGGGCCTGGGGGTCTCTCCTGGCCAGCCCTGCCCTCCTCAACCTTGGAAGTTCCCTCCCCAGACTCGTCTTCATCATCAGCCTCAGCCAATTCCTCTGGCATTGGCCACTCTCGAGTCTGCCACTCCAACCGTTCGATGCGATAAGCGATCTTGAGCGCCCCGGACTCCAACTCAGCCAGGAGGCGAGCGAACTTGGTCTGTAGATCATCCAGTTGTTGGTCAAGGCCTCGCAGCCGGGACTCCGTGGCCTCCTGTAGGGCGATCTCAGCTGCCTCAGCATTTACGTCCAACTTGTTCATTTTGAGCAGGATCTCACGGCCCTTTTCCTCCATGACGACCTGGGCCTGTGGGTACTCGCTCAGCACTTCCCGCAGGTCTTCCTTGCTCAGGCAAAACAGGTCCGAGTAACCTAGACTCTTGATGTTGGCTGTGCGGCGGTTCCCAGACATATTCCCTGAGGCACATGGACAGACAGATGGGAGCATAATTAGTCAGGGTGGGTGTGAGGGGGCATTTCACTCCTGAATAAGGATTCCCACCTCCATATTTGTGCTTCTGAGCCTCTCTTTCTGCTTCAGTAATTCTTTCATTCAGTAATTTACTGGGGACCATGCCCTGTGCTGGAAGGGTATTAGTGACCTGCCTCTAAGAAGTCACAGTCTAGAGGAGACAGACATTTAATTGGAAAGTTACATAACAGTATAGATGGTGCAGTATGGACATATGCATCTAGTTCTGTGGGAAAACAGGCAAAGAACCCCTCACTGTAAGGTGGGGAATTTAGGGATGCCTGCAGGAAGTGATGCCTGACTGAGGGGGAGGTAACTAAGGAAGAGGGGTGGTCAGAGCAGCTACGCAGAGGGAGGGACATGAACAGAGGGATGGAGGTAGGAAAGAGGTTGGAGCAGAAAACAGGAAGCAGTCCAGTGTGGCTGAAGTGCAGAGAGTGAGAACTGTGGAAAAAGGAGGGGACAGCCAGGTCACGCCAGGCCTCGTAAGCCATGGCAAGGAGTTTAGACCTTATGCTGAGGGCAATGGAAAACTTCTGAAATATCTAAGCAGGGGAGCTGGATGGCATCATTAGCATTTTAGGAAGATATTGTGGGGGGAAGGTGGGTGGGAAGATAGGTTAGGCTGAATGCTGCAAAGTCTCAGAGCTAGAAGGACCTTAGAAGAGGCAAATGTTCAACTGTTTGTTGATCACTTGCTACACGCCAAGCTCTACTCTGGGTGCCTCACCAGTATCGCTCATTTAATCTTCACAAATAGCTTTTGGGGTTTTTTTTTCCCCTCACCTGAGGACATTTTTGCTTTTTTTTTTTTTTTTTAATCCTCACCTGAAGACATTTTTGCATTTATCTTCAGATAGAGTGGGAGGGAGAAAGGGAGGAAGAGAGAGAGAAACATCGACGTGAGAGAGACACATCGAGTGGTTGCCACCCACCCGACCCCAACCGGGGCCGGGGACAAACTGCAACCAAGGTACATGCCCTTAGAGGGAACCAAACCTGGACTCTCTGGTCCACAGGCCGACGCTCTAACAGCTAAGCCAAACCAGCCAGGGCACTTTTGAGGTT
Source organism: Tadarida brasiliensis (assembly GCA_030848825.1). Classification (NCBI taxonomy): domain Eukaryota; kingdom Metazoa; phylum Chordata; class Mammalia; order Chiroptera; family Molossidae; genus Tadarida; species Tadarida brasiliensis. The sequence goes on from CM061268.1 coordinate 45,308,453, forward strand.
TTTAATATCATCTCTATTAGACCGGTGAGGCCTAAAAAAGGGAAGTGACTTGTCCAAAGTCAGGTAGACAGAAGCCTAAAAAAGGGAAGTGACTTGTCCAAAGTCAGGTAGACAGAAGCCAACTGTATACAGGATGCAGAGCTTGAGGGGGCCCTTGGAGGAGAGATGTGAGCACTTTAGGACAACTGAAGAATGGGGTCCTCAGGCTGAGATGGCAACTAGACTTAGTCAGTGACAATGCACTCACACCCTTTCCAGATACTCCCATCTCCTGTGACCTTAGTGTCTACCTTAGGCAACTCCTAGTGCACAGGCTGATAAGAGGAATAAATGAGCCAATGTACAGTATTTGACCTCAACTGGAGTTGATGTTCAATAAATGGGAATTTCTTCATTTCCATTTGGCGGTGAGAAAGTTGTTCCTGGTACTGACCCCAAGTGTATATACTTATTCCCTCTGTGACTTTGGACAAGTTTCTAAACCTCTTTGTGCTCTAATTTCTGTACCTTTATTTTTTATTAAAATTTTTTTTCTCTATTGATATTAGAGAGAGAGAGAAGAAGAGAGAGATAGAAACATCGATGAGAGAGAACATTGATTGGCCGCTTCCTGCATGCCCCCCACTGGGGATCAGGTCCACAACCTGGGCATATGCCCTGACTGGGAATCAAACCAGCGACCTTTTGGTGTATAGGACGATGGCCAACCAACTGAGCCACACTAGCCAGGGCTCCTTACCTTTAAAATGCAGATAATAGTACCTACCTTAAAGTTGCTATGAGAATTTACTGAGTTGGCACACATGAAGCACTTTAAAACAGGGCATGTAGTAAGCATGCAATAAGTATTATTATTGTTGTTATCATCATCTCTGTCACTTACCACTGGCCGGTTGGTGCCTCAGGTCAACAACTACACAACAGGTCTATTCTCTCTTCCAAGGATTCACCCTACTCACTGGCCTTGGTTCAGCTTCTTCTCATGTCCTGCTTCTATGTCCTGCTTCTGTCCTGAGCCCTCTAGTAATTCAGGCAAAGGCCACATGTCCTTAATCTGTAGGCTATGAAGTACCATCTGGTCTCAGGACTGGTTTTTGCTGTCCCCATCCCCCTCCCCTAGCCCTGTCTGGGAACAGATGCTGGGGTGCCTACCTTTGATGTTGATGATGCTAATCTCCCCAAAGTAGAGCCCCGCACCAAGCACAGCATACTGTGTGACACCATCATCTGCCACCACGGCCAGCTGACCCTCGCGGATGATATACATCTCTCGGCCAATGTCCCCCTTGCGGCAGACATATTCGCCTGGTGAGTAAGTCTGGGGCTGCAGCTTCAGCACCAGCTCTTCCAGCAGGCTGGCCTCACAGTTCTGGAAGATCTGCACTCGGCTCAGCGTAGACAGGTGTACAGACACAGCCACTTCTGCCCGCAACCGCTCCGGCAAGTGCTGTAAGATGGCTACCTCATTGGTCATCTTCTTGTTGATCTGCAGGTGCTGGTACCTGGAGACAAGGACAGCACCAGTTCCTCACCAGCCTCCTAGGTGCCTCCCTCCATCCCTGCCTTCAGGGCTCATCTCAGCTTCAGTCAAGAGCCCAACTACACAGAGATCTCACAGGGGTCATGGGAATACTTGAGAGTTGGCTGATGAATACCTTTAGTCCACAGTCTCCTTTGTGGGTCTCAGATATGTTTTGACCTTTTCTCCCTCATCCAGGGCCTGGAAGCCTCCACCAGCAGATAATGAATAAGGCACTTGTGACCTCCTGTTAGTTTCCACCCCACTCACCAATCAGTGCTGTCTTGTACCATCCAACTGATATCCACTTCAATCACCAAGCCCCATCTTCTCTGGAGGCTTCTGCTCTAGTTGGTGACACTTCCTTTCGTTCTGCCCACAGTGTAGACTACCAGGACACACTCAACTATCTTGGTCTTGGCCACCCCTGGGGGGTATTGTTCTTCTTTCTTATGCCTTCCAAGGCCTTCTGAGCCCTACCAGGCAGCCTCAGTTCCCATTACCTAGGTTATCTTTCCTTGTGCATGAGCTTCTCTCCTGATCAGTCTCTCACCCAACCCCTCTCCCTAAGTCCAGATCCAATTAGTGGATGATATCCTTTCCCAAGCCCCACCCAGTGAGCCCCCATCCTGGAAATGAATGCCCTGTCCTACCTGATTGCCTTCCTGGCCCACCAGGCAATAAGAACCCAGCCACCTGCTTCAGGGTGTATCCAGGACACCTCTCCCTGCCTGGTCTGGATCCCCGGCATCCTCACCAGTCAATGACGCGCCGCTCCAGCCGGCGGTTGACATGCTGCTGCTTCATGTACTTCTTCACCAGCGCGTGGTCAGGGTAGAAAGCCGCGTCTGCAGTGTTCATGTTGTAGATGACAGAGCTCATGCTACCCATGATGGTGGCGAAACCCATGACGGCCAGCAGGAAGTCACCCACCATGAAGAGGTACTCCTCCTCCCGCTCGGGCAGCGGTGTATCGCCCACGGTGGTCAGGATCAGCGTGGAGAAGTAAAAGCTGTAGAGGTATTGGCGCCGCAGGCGCTCAAATCCAGGCTGTGCGGGGTCTGGGTACACCCAGGCGTCACGCCCGAAGCCCAGGTATCGGGACAGGGCAAAGTAGAGGCAGCTGTTCCAGTGGATGACCACAAAAATGTAGAGCATCAGCTTGGTGATGCGAAAGACATTGGGGTAAGCTGTGCGGGTCTCCGTGCGGTCAAAGGCTTCAAACAGGCGGTACACGCGCAGAAAGCGGTTCAGCCTCAGCGTGGGTGTGTGTGGGCCCAGCCTCACGTAAGCAACATCTGTGGGCACCAGGGAAGCCAGGTCCAAACAAAAGCTCCAGGTGCGAACGTAACGACTCGAGATCCTACCTTTGTCCACCACCAGGATGCCCTGTTCCAAGAATCCTGGTGGGAGGAAGAGAAGGAGGGGATGGGGTCAGGTGTGGATGGGGTCAGATATGGGGCTGAGTCAGGGCACCTGTCTGCTCCAGTAATAAGGTTGAGGGTGGGCAGGCCAGGGTAGGACAGGGAGACAGTCACAGGGAGAGGGTGGGGGCAGGTATAACCCTGCTCTAGGGTTTCTGGTATGCATAAGGGAAGTTGTCCAGCATAGAGGCATGCGCAAGTGCTATCAGGAGGGGGTCACTTTCTTGGTACTAAGAGGCGCCTTTAGGAAGGAAACTTGGAACAAAGGGTCAGTCCTGGGACTCACTGACCAGTGTGGAAGCGAACCACGATGTCCAATAGGTACAGCAAGTCACTCGTGTAGTCCAGCACTAACCAGGCCACCAGATAACCGTTCTGCAAGTCGGGAAAGCAGGCTCTGTGTGGCGGAGACAGAAGGGATTGACTTAAGGGCACCCTTCGTGCGTGAAGTGGTCTCCCCAAGCTACTAAGCTCTTCCCACTGGGCCTTCGCTTAGGCCCCTCCCTTCCCCCAGGCCCCGCCCCTCTCCGGATTCTCGCTCTTTAGTCCTTGTCTCTGCTAAGGCCCCTCCTTCAGTGTCCCACCAAACCTGCACACGATGATGATGAGGTTATACATTACTGGGAAGACCATCGTGTTCAGCCACCAGTAGTAGTAATCCCCAGATGGGTCCAGGACAGGCAGCGTCTTCCTGTAGGCAAGAGGGGAAGTCATGTTTCATTTATTCATCATTCAATGTTGAGTTTGTGACTGGGGGCATCCAGAGGAATCAGACTCCATCTAGTGAGGCAGACAGATGGGACACGGGAGACCAGGATCTCTCACCTGGCTTTGGACGGGGCAGGGGTGCTGGACTCTGTTGTCTTCACTTTGCTGTCCTGGCTCATGGTTCTGTGCCCTGGTGCCTGAGTGTGAGATATCCAGGGCCTCTGCTGGGAGGCAGCTTCAGGAGGTGGGGGCTAGTGCCTGCCTGCCTGCCTGGTATAGGCCGCCCTTAGTCTCCAGCTGAGACTTCTCTGTCTTTAGCTTCTGAAGCTCTTAGCAACACTGCCAGAGCCAGCTCTACTGAAGGGGTGGAGGCAGTGTGGCTCCAGCGCTCCACCCTGTCTCCCAGGGCCTGGGTTTACACCTGCCCAGCTAAACATCTCTAATGAGGTCCCTGGAGAAGGTGGGGGTGCATGCCTCAGAGATAAGGCTGGGTCTTGTCTCTCCACCCCCGCCCCCAAGCTGTACTACATAGGGGCCTTCTAGTTAGAAGATTTTGGTGACAGTGTAGGCTCAGGCATTCATTCTGTTTTACTTTGTGCTCCCTGCTTGGGCCTCATTATTCACTCATTTAACAACTATTTACCGAGTAGTTCATTTGTGTTAGGTGCTGAACTGGTCTCCAGGGACAAATACTTGTCACATCAGATGTGAGCTCTGTTTTCATTATCTGTATCCTATCTTACAACCACACCCACCTTACCTAATTCCTGCTGGATGAGTGTGATGGGGGCCATCCTGTGGTGTTTTAGCCCCATTCCCTTCTTGTTACCTCTAGTACCTGATCCCACCAGCTATTCCATGTGTTTTCTAGATTCTCCAACTCTTTCATTTCCCTTTCTGTGAATATGCTTAAATCTCTCCAATACCCAAACAAACAAAAACCCTAAAACTTCTCCCTCAACTTGATGTCCTTTTTACCACTATTATCTTTTTCAGTCAACAAGTCATAATGAGAATACCTGCTATGAGCCAGGCCAATATTATACTAAGTATTGGGGATAAATGATGAATGAGAAATACTCCTTGCCCTCTAGACACTCATAGTCTGGTATAGGAAATAGTTGGGTAGATAGGTAATTACACATCTACCTATCTGATGGGTACTCTATTAGGTGGGTACTCAGAGAGCTATTATGGTACATAGGAAGGTTCCCAACTGAGCCTGGGTGCTGCAGATGAATAGGAGTTAGGCATAGAGATGGGAGGGTGAAGGGCACTGGAGGCAAAGTACACAGAGTGTGCAAAGGCAGAGACTTCAAAAAGCATGAGTGACAGGGAGAGCATCAGTTGGTTTTGGTAGAGAACTTGAGGGGTTAGTAGTGAGAGATGAGGCTAAATGGTGAACAGAGGATAGCTTAGGGAGAGCTTTGTCAACCATGTTATAAACCTAGGATTTTATCTAAAGGCAATGGGGAACCTGTGAAGTGTTCTGCATAGTTAAATGATGTGATTAGATTTGTGTTTTTGGAGCATTTCTAGGAAGAAACATCTGTAGTTCCCAACATTTTATTTTAGTTTTTGAAATCCTCTTTTCCTGTGGCTTCTGTGACACCATAATTTATTGGTTCTGTTTATCCTTGTGTTGGTGTTTTTTTTAGGACTCTGTCCAAGGCCTTCCCTCTTTCCACTTGGCACCAGTATTTATTATTATTACTATCATTGTTATTGTTTGACATTTTGATGGTTTTTAAAAAGCCACAAATTTTGGTTCTTTTGGAATGCTTCTTGTCTGGAAGCTTCCTCTCAGGATGACTCCTCTTAGAAACTAGCTGCCCCCTTGTGAGAAGTCCAGGCCACAAGGGGCAGTCATGTGACTGTACTTTGACAGTACCAGCTGAGCTCAAACTTTGAGTTGTCCCAGCCTAGTATCAGACGTGTGAAGGAAGAAGCCTCCAGATGATTCCAGTCACCAGCCTCAAGTCACACCTAGGCATTTGAGCTTCCTAGATGAGACTGCAGACATCATGGGACAGACATGCCATTCCTGCTGTGTCTTGTTTGAATTCCCAGAATATCTGAACATAATAAAATGGCCATTGTTTTACACCACTAAGTTTGGGATGGTTTGTTACACAGCATAATAATCAGAATGAACATACATATAGAAAAGTACACATTTCCTAAATATACAGTTTGATGAATTTCACAAAAGTGAACACACCCATGTAACCAGCACTCATATCAAGAGCCCCACTCTGCCCACTTTTAGTCAATGCTTTCCCAAGGGTTATCACTACCCTGACTTCTAATATCACAGTTTAATTTTGGCTGTGTTTGAAGTTACATAAATTAAGCATCAGTTTTTAATCCTTCCTCTTATTTTCCTTTCATATTCATCCAATCATCAGTTCCTGGTGACTTATCTTCTAATGTCCACATGTCCATTTCTCTGCATCTTTACTACTCTAATCTGGATTTTACCAATCTGACCAATGTTTAAAATTCTTTTTACAGTTCTCTATTATCCCAAGGATAAAACCTAAAGTCCTACAAAGCTCTGTCGTACCTGACCTCTGTCTGTTTCTTCAGTCTCACCTAACAGTGTTTCCTTTACATGTTTCCTAGGCTCCAGGCATGCTGTGCAGATTGTAATTCCCAGAGCATCCCTGACATGTTGTCCATTTTTCCTTGCCTTGGTATGTGCCTTTTTATTTTCAACTAATTTTAGGTTTACAGAAAAGTTACAAAAACAGTACAGAAAGTTCTTGTAAACGTCTTACCCACGTACCCATTATCATCTTATATAACCAGAGTACAATAATCAAAACCAAGGAATTAACAATGATACAATATTTTCAACTAAAACTACAGACCTTATCTGAAATTTCCAATCTCTTAGTTTATCTTACTCTTGCTTGTTTCACAAGATTGCTCAGGCATCATCTCCTCCTGGAAGGCTTCCCTAAGCCCCTGAGATCCTTTCCCTCAGCCTCATAAATCATGCTAAGTGCTGCTTTTCCATGGCATTTATTACACTATGTTGCAATCGTCTTGTTAAAGGGCTGAGGCCCTGCAGGGCAGAGGCCGGTTCTAACTGATCTGGAATCCCGCCTGACATGGAGGCGCTTATTCCGTGTTCCTGAACGGCTGAATAAGACAGCGCCCAAGAGATCACGGGGCAGCAAAGTGTTGAGTAGCCAAGAGGAGCGATCTTCGCCCAGGTACTATCCAAGTCGTGTGCACAGTTGGAGCAAAAACCACCTAGGCTGTTGGCAGTCAGCCTCTTCAAGGGATCCGCTTTTCCGCAGGCCCCGCCCACCTACTGACACCTCCCCTTAGACCTACCTTTTCGTGCTAGCCCCGCCCCTTCCACGCCCACTCTCCCACTCAAGCACCGCCCAGGACCTGTGGTCCTGTCCCTTCCGTGCTAGTCTCTTACAGCCCCATCTTTCTCCTAAGCCCCCGCTCTCCGGTCTTTGCCGGACTCTTAAAATCGCGTCTCTCCTTAGGTCCCGCCTTCTGCCCACTGGTTCGACCTTTTCCTCCAGGCTCCGCCCCTAGCCCGTGGACCTCCGCCTCCCCAGAGGTCTCCCCCTGTGACACGCCAGAGTCCTTCTGAGGGGCGGGGTGCACGGCACGAAGGGGCGGGATCTGGGGAAGAGGCGGTACTCCTCGCTCGGAAGGCGGTCGAAGACCCCGCCCCTGCGCTGGGCCGTTGCCGGGAAACCGGCATCGACGCTCTGGCTTTGGCCGGGTCCAGCCAATGAGCTGGCACGCCACTGCCCAGTCTTGCGTCTCTGGGCGGTTACGTGAGGTGCGCGGGGGCGCGGATTGCGTGGGGCGCGGGGCGCGGGGCGGGGCGCGGCTGGTACGCCTGAGGAGCGATGGCGGCGGCCTGAACTCACCTAGCGGCGCCGCGGCGGTCGGGCCTGGTCAGGTTCCGTGAGTGAACGGTCAGTGTGGGCGGGAGGGCTCCGAGAGCGCGTGAGGGGATGAGGCACTGGGCCACACCGGCTCCGGGTTTGGTGACTGCACGGGTTGTGCGGGACTGGGAGAGGGGCTGCTATGTGGTAAGGGGCCGGGCGTGAGTGTCTCAGGTAGGGGAGCGGGGTTAGAGCCTAGGGATGTGTGCGCAAGTAAGGAGCTGGCCTGTATGAGGGGTGCGGTGCCTTCCGAGGGGCCAAGAGGAAGGGACTTGTGAACCGGAGGGGCTGGGCTCCTGTGGGCAGGGCTGAGGGACGCCCCGGGACCTGAGGATGGGGGGAGGCCCGTACGGGAAGGGGGAGAGGAAAGGGCAAAGGGGATACGTGCGGGCTGTTGGGGAATTGGTGGGGGAGTTGAGGGCCAGGCATGGGAGGACGCACGGAGGATTGTGAGACTTAGATAAGGAAGAGAGCTCGATTCTGAAGCCGCCTTCAGTGGACTGTCCTGGCCAGTGAGAGCAGTAGTTCTGGACTGAGTAGGACAGCTTAGGTGAAGTGTTGTGTACTTGGCACCTCTGCTCCCGTGGGCCCTACATACTTTGGAGGACAGAAAATTGAAGGCGTCATGGGCGATAGTAACTATGAAATTGTTTTTTATCTTAGTCTTCACAGAGTAATCACTAGGATCCTGTTCCCTCAGGTTCCTCCTTGGGACTGCAAACTTGGTGGAGGGTTTTTGGCTATGACTGCCTATGTTTGTGTTCTGTCCACCTGCTTCTGGGCAGCCTTACTCCTCTGCTACTCCTCACCTATGCCGAGCTGTGGGGCTTTATGGTTGTCATATATATTGCATTAACCACGTTCAGTTGCTAATTCTACTTTCATGGAAGTCACTTGGCTTGTAACATACAACATTATATTTAGGTTCCCAAACAGGAAGGCTTTACTCTTATATTCTTACAGTTAAATTAAAAGAAAAACAAAAATGATTGAGGTATATTTTATGTACAATAAACCGTGCATATTTAAAATGTACATGTGTGATGAGTTTTGACGTATGTTTACGTCTGTGAGATCATCACCAACTTCAAGATACTGAACATTTCTACTACCCTCCAAAGTTTTCTTCTATACCTTTGCACAACACTTCACTTAAGCTGTACTTTCCTCCACGATTTGATATTGAGTTCACTTTATTAGCATTTTACAGGTCCCTATCTCCCTGCCAACCCACATGCACATGAAAATTTTGAAAGTTCTGGAAACTGGGTTGGCACTCAGTGATAATAGCCACTTTCACACCAATATATTTCTCTCTCTCTGACAGTCTGCCACAAAACCTAGACACTTTCCCCAACATGAGGAAGAGCTAGGCCTTTCTTATCTAGATACTTCTCTGAGAATTGCCCCCCCCCCCAAGTTCCCATTCTGTTCCAGAGTCTCAGCATCAGAACCAACTACTCTTCTGTTCCATGGTATGTTTTTATTGCTTCTCTCTGGAGCCAAATAGGTTTTCATGCTGGTAGAACCTGTGACCACCTGTGCGGACAGTCAGAATCCTATAGAACCTATATGTGTCATAACGATTTAGAGCAGTGATTCCTAAAGACTGGGCCAAGGATTTGCCGGTCTGTGATAAAGTTTTCATCCATCCAAGGTGGAAGGAGAGAACGATAACATGAAGCGTGAGTTTTTCGTAAAGAAATTTATTCTGAGATTATTATTTCTATTCTTTTGGTGTTAAAGTGCTCTCCTACTAATGAAATAATGGTGATAGTAGATGGTGGGTTTAAAAAAATGGTCTTTTTTTTTTTTTTCCAAAATAGAAAGTAACAGCCCTATATTTTAATATGTAAAGAATATTTCTACTGGTTAATGAATTCCAGAAATATAGAGTGGCTGTTGTATTATGTTGAGGAAGCATGTCTTTATATAGTAATTCTATATAACTTCTGACATCTGAACAGCATTGTATTTTACATAGCAATCTCAAATTTTACTGGATTTACATAGATATCTTGTGAAGTAGGCAAGGGCAGGAATTCTTATTTATAGATGAGGAATCAAGTTCAGAAGCTAGAGGTCACCTAGTGATAAAGTACCAAAGCTGAACCCAAAATCTGGTCTCCTGAGAGTAAGAGTGACTTGAAGGAAAAATGTTTGTAATAGAGAGTGAAGGTGATGTGGACTAAAAGGCACAAGATGTATAGGAAGGATCGTGATGACACAGAGGATATTACACTGGCAAAAAGCACTCTTTATGATTTGCAGTTGTTCTGTTTCTAAAAGATGAAAGACAGTTTCAGGGTGACATAGGGGTGAGGGTTCTGCTTAAATTGTGGCAATGACATAGGAACAGGTATACATAATACCTGGGTCACATCATGATAGTGATAGGATGAGTCAAGTTACATGTCAGAGAGTTCTTTGGGACTGTCCAAATTCTTGATTATTTTGGAGAAAGCACTGGGTTGGGTAAGCTTATTGTTAGCTGTACTGAACTCTGTGTTGAATAGTAGTACATTAAGTATAATGATGGATTTTGACTTATGACGTATAGCTCAGTGGTAGATCTGAGAAGATGAAACATAGATGAGGGTGATGATGTAGAGGTAGAAACATGTTGTGTGTAACCATTTAGTCCACATCTACTCATGCCAGGCGGTCTTCTAGGTGCTGGGAGAACAAATTCATTCATTCATATATTAATTTATTCATTCAGCAGATACTTCTTTAGCATATAGTTTGCCCTTATGATTCTCACATTTTATGAGATAGCAAGATAAATAAGACATGGTCCTCTGAGGTTTCAAGGAATTCTCAATCTGATTGGGAAAGATAGAGACATGAAAAAATAATTTCAATTTAGAGAGAGAATATGAATGAAAAATATATCATAATGAGGTGATTACATCTGTATCTAGTCTTAGTCTCTCCCTGTGTTCTAATTATATATATATTCTACTATGTATCTCCAAAGGTATCTCAAATTAAACATATCCAAAACAGAACTCATTGTCTTTGCTCTGAAAGCCTGCTTTTGTACCTTATGCCTATGCCCTATCTCCAGGCAAGGACTTTGGTGTCATCTTCCATTATTTCTGTTCCTTCACCCCTTGCATTTAATCAGTCACTAAAATCTGTTTTTTATTTTTTAAATTTTTATTATTTATTAATTTATTTCTGTTACAGATGTTTCTCCTCCCCCCTCTCCCGATCCCACTCCCCCAGCATTGTTGTCTATGTCCACTGGTTAGGCATACGTGCATGTAAGTTCTTTGGTTTATCTCATCCCTCCCCCCTGCCCCCCTCCTCTGGGGTTTGTCAGTCTGAACTGTATTCCTTTTTGTGTCTCTGGGTCTGTTTTGTCCATCACCTTATTTTGTTCATTATATTCCATAAGTAAGTGATATCATGTAGTATTTGTCTTTCTCTGATTGGCTGTTTCGCTTAGCATAATACTCTCTAGGTCCCTCCATGTCATCTTAAAGGATAAGAGATCTCTCTTTCTTACAGCTGCATAGTGTTCCATTGTGTATATGTACCACAGCTTTTGTATCCACTCATCTATTGATGGACACTTGGGCCGTTTCCAGATCTTAGCAGTTGTAAATAGTGCTGCTATGAACATAGGGGTACATATAGTCTTTCTGATTGGTGTTTCAGGCTTCTTAGGATATATTCCTAGAAGTGGGATCACTGGGTCAAATGGCAGTTCAATTTTTAATATTTTGAGGAAACACCATATTGTTTTCCATAGTGGCTGCACCAGTCACTAAAATCTTAATACATTTTCTTTTCTGTTATCTCTCTTCATTTCTACTGCTACAATTTCACTGTTAAAGTTTTAATTTACTTCCTCCTCATCTCTCATCAGGACCCCCCCACCCCCCCAGTGTCCTGCCTTCAAACTTGATTTTTTTGAGTCAGTGCCTAGAATGATCTTTCTACAAATACAAATCTGATCATGGACCTCCTCAGTTTAAAAACTTTTGGCTCTGTGTGTACTGTAGGACAACATCCAAATTCTTTAATTTGGCCTCAGCTCACCTCTCTAGCCTCATCTCCTGCCACTCCCTACTCTGTGTTCTAGCTTGGATAAATTGTTCCCAGTTCCTTAACAAACCTGTTACTTTTTTGAGCCTTGAAATCTTTGTAATAGCTGCTTCCTCTACTAGGAATGCTTTTTCTTCTCTGCTCAGTGAACTTTCTTCATCTTTAAGGTCTAGTTCGGCCTCTTCTCCTTTTTGACATCTTCTTTGACACCCTCACTCAACAGGGGTAGAGATAACTATGTGTGACCTGGGGATTCACTGTTGTAAAGGGGGGTTACGGTGTGATTCATGTTGTGAGTTACAAGGGCTCTGTTGGAGTCAGATGAGAGGATTTCCTGTGAGAAGCAGAGGTACTGGAGAGAGGTGAGGTAGTGAGTTGGGACCATATACTGATAGCCCATTTGTCTTACACATGTAGGCAGAGGGATAGACAAACTATGTAAGCTGAACTCTAGGTTGCTTTCTTTGAAGTGCCCCCCACCCCTACCCCCCATTCCTATGAGGTTTTAATTCTGTCTTTCCACTTTCATTATTTAGGGTAGTAGCCCATCCATACCTCTATGTCAGTATCAGTCATCTTGCCTAGGAAGAGCCATTGTAGGGAGAGGAGCCTTAGGATTTTACTGACCTGCTCTTAGAAGGTCATTCTGTTCCCTTCCTATCTGCTGTACGTGTTGGCAGGTGTATCCCTGCCCCCAGCTCCCTTTTTCTCTTTGCCTCTCCCAGGGCAAAGGTTCATAAGTGAAGCTGAGGTACTTCCTGCTTTGTGCTTGCTGTTCTGAGGTTGGTGAACACTTGTTCAGCATGCCTGTGAGGCTGTATTTTGGGCTTTAAGGAGAGTATTGACCTTGGCTGTTTGTGGGTCTGAAAGATCATCTCCTTCTTCGCCTTCTCCCTTTTCATTGTGGCTGGAGTCTGAAGGTAAATCTGTAAAGAGAGGGTCTACTTTTTTCTAGACTTTACTGTGGGAGGAAGAGTAATAGGGTGGTGATTCCACAATCTTCTTTGTCTTGTTCTGAACTTTGCAGGGTTAACAGGGAATGAGGAAGTCTAACTAGGTAATAAGGAACACCAAGCTACAATTTCTTACGTTTCTGTAGTATGTGAACAGGGCCCAGGTTAAGTGTTGGCTTTTATGTTCTGAGACACTGATTCTAGCTTGGCTCCTGCCCTTGAGGTCTTTGTGAAAAGATGGGATGGGCCCTGGCCAGTTTGGCTCAGTAGTTGGAGTGTTGGCCCACAGACCAAAGAGTCCCGGGTTCAATTCCGGCCAAGGACACGTACCTTGGTTGTGGTTCATCCCCGGCCCCTGTTGGGGTCATGTGGGTGGCAACCAATTGATGTCTCTCTCTTACATCGATGTTTCTTTCTCTCTCTCTCTCCCGCCCCCCCCCCCCCCCTTCCACTCTGTCTGAAGATAAATGTAAAAATATCCTCAGGTGAGGATTAAAAAAAAAAAAAAAGGGGGTGGGGTTGAGGAAAGGTACTGGAGGCAGTTCCCCTTGGATCTGTGAGCAGTGCCCTTTGTTGGTCAAGCAGTGGAGCAGACGTGGTCACCCTAGATATATTGCATAGGTTTGTAAATCTTTGCAATTGAGTTCTAGAAGCTGGAAGCAGTTTAGTTTTAGACATGTTAGTGCCTTACTTTGCTGAGACTGGATGCTTGGCCTTTCAGCTGACTGGGATATGAGTGTGAGGTGGTGAGGATGCACATGTCAAGGCAGGTTAGATCTTTCCTCAGTCAGAGATGAGGGCACCTTGGTCAGACAGGATCAGGAACAGGAAGTAGGGAAAGATAAATGTCATTTACAGAGTACCTGCTCTATGCTTAGAGTGCTATATAGGTTATCTTATTTAATCCCTAAAACAGTAACTACTTATTTCATTAGAAATTTATAGATGAGGAAACTGAGCCTCCAATGTGTGAAGTGATTATTTAAGGTCACAAAGCTGGAAAATGGTGGATTGAGATTCAAGCCTTTGTTTGAGGGACTCCAGAACTCATGGTTTACTTACTTACTTTTTGTTTTTTTCTTGAGCTTAGGGCCTCTGTTTGTTTTCAGTCCTCAAATGAGATGTGATTGAGAAAGCAGACTGTAAATAATAATACTCTTGTCTCAGTCAGGGTCTTTACAGGTAGCAGATGGCACAAATTGGGTTTGGGAAAAATGTAATAAAGGGATAATATTTACGAAGATATGGGCAGAGTTTAAAGAATCCAACAGAAATGATGCAGTATCTCTGGGCTAATAATAACAAGAGGGCTAGTAACAGGGGACTTCTTACCAAGATTCTCAGCTGTTGATTTTGCCTTCTTCAACCCATGCCTACTTGGGACTGTAAGTATTTGGGCAGATGGGTAAATCCTTTTCTGGTGTATTCCTGCTGCTGACAGTTACTAGTCTGAATGACTATATTTGATGGTTTATAGGAAACCATGTGTGAAAGACTGAGCATCATTCTGTGGCTCTACCACCCTCTCACCCCTTCTCATTTCCCTCACCTGCACTCTCTTGGGTGAGTGATGGGGGAAAGGTTGGGTGGGGGTGATAGTGGTAGAATTAGCTTCCCTCTTTCAGATTTTGGATTTACCTGAAGTGGCACCCGTCCTTTATTTGTTACTGTTGACCTCCTTTCTTAGAGAAGGTGGTATACTTCTTCTCAGACTAATCCTTTACCTTTTTTTTTGGGTGAATTATTCCCATCTTATTTATCCATAACATTTTACTTTCTTCATATTTCTTTTCCTCACTTGACAAATGCCTTTGAGGATCCCCATCCTAAAACAAAAGCAAACCAAACAAAAAGAACTCTTTCTCTTGACTCCCCCCCATCCCTCCCAGCTTCTTTAAACTATTGTCCTATTTTCATCCTTCCCTATATTACTAAATTTCCTGAAATTGCATTTTACTCATCTTTGGCCCTTAGTCATTCTTTAACCATTTACTTTCCTAAGTTTATCTAAAACATGATTGCTAAAACCATCTGACCATTTTCAATTTTCATTCTACTTAATCTCTCTGTAGACTATACACTATGGGCAACCTCCAGTTTCTTGAAACATTTATTTCCCTTGATTTCAAGATTACCACTATTTCTTGGATTTCTGTCTACCTTCACAGTTTTCTTTAAAGGCTCCTCTTCCTTTGCTTTCCTAAAGTCCAGTTTTCCTCAGGATATCACCCTTAGCTCTTTTCATGATCTGCTGATATCTTTGGATAATACCATCCACTTCCATAGCTTCATTGACCACTTATAAGCTGGTGACACCTGGATTTACATCTCTAGTTTTGATTTTACTCTTGGCCTCAAATATAATATTTTTACCTGCTTTCTGGACGTGATAGCTATCCTATAGGAGTGTCAGAACTTAACATGTCAAAAACTGTACTCATTCTCTTTTCTAAAATACAATTTCCTTTGTTATGTGTTCCTAGTCTGTTAATGGCATTATCTTTTACTGAGTCTCCTATACTTCATATTAAGGTCTTTTCTTATCTTCCATTTGTTTGCCATGTCTTATTGCTTCTATTTCATGAATAAGTTAAATCTGGAGGTAGATTTTCTGCATATGCACCCCAGTCTTGCATTTACTAGCTGGCTAGCTTTCATAATTTATTTAACCTTTCTAGGCTTTGATTTCCTCATGTGAAAAATGGAGATAATAGTACACCTAGGGTTTTTATGAGGTTTAAATAAGGTACTACATGTAGTGCTTAGAATAGAGCCTGACACATAGTAAGTATGTTACCTGTTATAATTACTTTTAATTCATCATTCAGTTCCACAAGCATTTTTGAATGCCAGGTACTATGTTGCCACTGAATTTCAGAGAAGAATGAATGATATGGTCACTTTTGTTAAGGAGCTTGCTATTAATGGTAGAGATATTATAGGTGAAATAATCTCAGCATGGGACATGCTAAGACAGAGGTTGAATCTCAGATTTACCTTTTCTAATTTTAACACCTTAGTTCATGCCATCCCTATTTCCCTTAAAACAGACTGCTGAAACAGATTCTTATAAATTGTCCACTGCCATCTGTCTTTCTGCTCCACCTTTACTGCTATCTGACATATTTTTAAAGGCAAATTTGATCTTGTTATTTCCTTGTTTAAAAACCTCCTTTGTCTCCAGGGTGTCCATAGATAAAACCCAAACTCCTTAGCATGATATTCAATGATATTTATAACCATCACTCATATTTACCCTTCAACTCAATACTGCTGTATCTCTTCTCTAGATAGTCTTGTCTGTAAGCCACACCAAACTTGAAACTGTTCTTCAAATTTATCGTGCTCTTTTATAGTGTCATATTTTTGTACACACACTTTCCTTTTGCTCTCTTTGTGGCCAGTATATATTGTTAAAGATTTAAGTCAGATATCACCTTTGTGAAATCCTCTTATAACTTCCCGGGCAGAATTAGTTGCTTCCCTTTATGCCCTCATGGCACTTTTGTAAATACCTCTATTTATAATATTTACTGGAGTTTTTGTTTATGCTGCCCCAGCATTCTTAGTCCATTTGCATATTTTTAGTGCTTTTGCAGCACAGGGCCCAGTACTTTATCAGTGTGGATGTACACTGAGTTAATCAGTGAGTGAGTCTTGTTTGCTATTTAAGACTGGTCCTATCCTTTATATAAGACTGTCTCCTGTTCTATAGAAGGTTTTCTTAAGCATAGTTGCTACATTTCTTTAGTTGTGAGCTGGTAATGGTGAGAGAGAGTATCTGGGTTGATGGGGATGGCAGTGTGGGGCTGTTGCGAAGTCACTGGGTTTCTTCAGCCCTTGTTGAGTATAAAGAGGAAGGACAACTGAACCACACCTTTCCTCTAAAGTTTTTACTTTCTTGAGAGACAATACTGTTCAGGGGGTTGGGGTGTGATGGAGAAGGAACTAGCCACAGCTCTTTTGGTACTTTTCCCCTTTCTTTAGTGAAGGCATCATGTCATGTCCCCAGGAGTGAGTGTTGGATGTATCTGACAGGAGTGGGGAATAATGTGTGTGTATATGGGAGTGTGTCCATTTGTTCCATGGTAGAATGAAAATTGTTCTGCTCTTTTGCCTGGCTCTGCATTTCCACCTTTTAAGAGTATTCAGACATTTAAGGGTCTATTTGTCCATTTCCTCCTGGGTGGGCTTCTAGTGAGGGAACTGTGATAGGTAGAACAAAATTTATTCCTCAGCAGTATCAGAGGGCTGGAGTCAGATCAAGACTGGGCTTCTTGATTGTTCATTCATTCATTTATTACTTCATTCACTTAAGCATTTATACATTCAAAAAATACCGAATCTTTGTATACAACAGTAAATAAAACATAAACCACGCCCTTTTATGAGCTTACATTCTAGGGGGAAAGAAAGATAGATAAATAATTTCAGGTAGTGAAAACTTCTAAGAAGAAAGTAGAATTAGGAAGCTAGAGAGCGAAGGTGGGAAGATATGCTATTTCAACAGAATTGTTGAGTTAGGCCTCTTTGAGGAGATGGCATTTGACAAGAACTGAATGATGTGAGTAATGTGAAAATCAGGAGAAGAGCACTGCAGGCAGAGGAATGGGGAGTCTTCACAAAGGCCTGTGAGAGTAAAGTATGAGCGAGGGAGGGTGGCATATAGATTACATAGGGCCCTATATGCCATGTAAGGGATTTTGATAATTACTAGTGTGATACAAAATCATTGGATGGTAATCAGTAGAGGAGAGATATAATATAATTTAGGTTTAAAAAACATCACTCTGGTTGCTTTGTGGAGAATAGACTCTCAGGGCAAGACTAGATGTATGGATGCCATATTGGAAGTTATTGCAATAGTGAGACATGTTTTGAGGATAGAGGTGATAGGGTTTGCTGATGAACTGGATATTAGAAGTAAGGAAAAGAAACGAGGATGATATCCAGGATTTTGGCCTGAGCATGTAAGTGAATGTTGATATTCATTGAGATAGAGAAGGCTGGGAGAGTACTAGGTTTAGTGGTAGAAATGAGTTCTGTTTTAGACATGTTAAGTTTAAGATGCTAATTATGTGCATGTATGTGGAGTTTTCAGTGGAGTGGTAGCTCTGAGTTTTTCTTGCTGGACAGTGGAGAGTGGCACATTTCTGTTGATCTCTTCCATTCTCTCTTTTTGAATTAGATTTGCAAGTCTGGACTGGTCAGTAACCTCTGGGCTTGCCACTCCTGCCTGGTATATCTTCTGGCTCCATGGCCAGCTACTGGCTCCTACAGACCAGATGAAGCTGACTGGAAATACATGTGGAGAAAACCTCCAACTGGCACATTCTCAGAGTGTAGTCCTCTGGCCGCTGGCCCTGCCCAGCCTGCCTCATGGAGAGGATGAACTGGCTGAGCAGACTGGCCTCCCGGGGCCCTGGGCACCGTGTACCTCAAGGGGCCAGTCTGCAGACCCCTGTCATGGCTGACCCTGAGACCTGCCTTATGGTCTTCAAGAATCACTGGTCCCAGGTAGGAGACTATATGCCAGAGAGTCTACTGGCTTCCTTACTTTCTTTATTCTCTCAGTGTCCCATTTAGTTACCTTATCATCTTAGATTCCCTCTATCTTCTGTCCTGTGTCCCCAGGTGGTGCGAATCCTGGAGCGGCAAGGCCCTCGCATAGCTCCTGGGGGTGCAGATGATCTCAGTGCTGTGCGCAACCATACTTACCAGATGTTGACGCTGTTGGCAGAGGATCGTGCAGTCCCTTCGGCCCCCACTGCCCCTGGACCCCTTCTGGAGTTTGCTCTGCGCGAGGATCTGCTAACCCGTGTGTTAGCATGGCAACTTCAATGGGATGAGCTTGGGGATGGGGTTGAGGAACGGCGGGCTGAGCAACTGAAACTATTTGAGATGCTGGTGAGCGAAGCTCGCCAGCCACTGTTGCGGCATGGTCCAGTTCGTGAGGCTCTGCTGACCTTGCTGGATGCCTGTGGCCGACCTGTGCCCAGTAGCCCAGCACTGGATGACGGCCTGGTGCTACTTCTCAGCCAGCTGTGTGTGTGTCTGGCCCGGGAGCCTTCATTGCTTGAGTTCTTCCTGCAGCCACCTCCTGAGCCTGGAGCTGCCCCTCGTCTTCTCCTCTTTTCTCGCCTTGTTCCCTTCGTCCATCGAGAGGGCACCCTGGGCCAGCAGGCCCGAGATGCCCTACTCCTGCTTATGGCTCTGTCAGCTGGGAGCCCCACCGTGGGCCGCTACATCGCAGATCACTCTTACTTCTGCCCGGTCAGCACCTCCTGGGATGGGGGGTGGGGTATGGTGTGTGAGCACTGGACAGGGGATATAGAGGGTCTGTATATCAGGACTCTCCTCAGGAACTAGCCCCATGGATTTGAAAGGAGTGCCTGGAATTGGGATGGGGATAAAAACATGGCTTAGGTGGATAGGGCAAGTCCTAAGGTTCTTCATGGTCCAGTGTTCCCAGGGGATATCCTGGAACATTGGGTAACTAAATACCTGCTCTGGTAATAGCTCTCCCCCCTACTCCAATAAAAACTCTGGGTTAGTAGTTCCCCTTTTTTATGTTGTCTGAGCCTTTGGTAACCTAGCCTTGGGAATGGCCCTCAGGTGCTGGCTACAGGGCTTAGTGCCCTGTATTCCTCACTGCCCCGAAAGATTGAAGTTCCAGGGGATGATTGGCACTGTCTGCGACGGGAGGACTGGCTGGGAGTCCCAGCCCTTGCACTCTTCATGAGTTCCCTAGAGTTCTGCAATGCAGTCATTCAGGTGCGACTGGGGTTTCCAGGAGGTCTGGCCCTTGAACATTCTGGGGATATGGGGTGGGAGGTGGTGCATTCCCTGGAAGTCTGCTATTTTGTCATCTTGAGGGTAGGGTGCCTACTTGTACCATTCTGCTCCCTTTCAGACAGTGGTAACCCTCACAGTCCTCCTTCCTCTTTCTCATATCCCTGCAGGTGGCTCACCCTCTGGTGCAGAAGCAGCTGGTTGATTATATCCATAATGGGTTCCTGGTACCTGTCATGGGCCCTGCCCTGCACAAGGTGAGAGTCATGGTAGCAAGACAGAATAGGGGATTAGGCTGATGGGTGGCAACTTCAATGCCAAGACCAATGTGGGAAACGGTGGGCTAGCCCTTTTTCCCTGTCTGCTCCTGGTTCCTCCTTAAAACTCAGGGAAAATGACTCAATGTATGTGTAGGGAAGCCCTAAATTTCCATACTTTCCCTTCCCTTCGTCCAGACCTCTGTGGAAGAGATGATCGCCAGTACTGCCTATCTGGAACTTTTCCTACGGAGTATCTCAGAGCCTGCCTTGCTCCGTACCTTTCTGCGATTCCTGCTGTTACACCGGCATGACACCCACACCATTCTTGACACCCTCGTTGCCCGTATTGGCAGCAACTCCCGGGTATGGCCCCTACCTCTGTCCTGGCTTACTTGGGTGAGCCATCTTCTCTCTCTGACCTTTGTTTTGGGAGGGTGTTACTGCCCTTCTTTGGCCTCTATCTCCAGCAGTCACTTTAAAGTTGATGGTATTTACTTTCTAGTATTTAACTTTTAACCATTTTAGTTTCAGATTTTAATCTACTCCCCTGTTTTTGTAATATATGACTCGAACACAATTTCCTTCTCTGAATGACTTTGGCTGCTCATTATGGCTCTAGGTTTTGCCATTGTGCTACACTTGTGATGTATCACAAGAGATTCTTTTCAGCCATATAGTGCTCTGTGGCCTGTTGTGGGTGACTCAAGATCGCTTTTTCGGGTTTTGTGTCTGCTTTGATAGCTGACCCAGCTTCTACTGGCATGCTTACCTTTGAACTGCTGTAACTTGGGGGCAGCCACTCACCTGTCTACTTACATTCCTTCCTCTTGAACATTTGTATTGAATGTTCACTATGTGCCATACTGTTCTCTGGTACTGAGTATATAATGGTAAACAAGGTAGACATGTTTGCTGACTTCATGGTGCTTCCTGTATAGAGGAGGTAGACAAGCAAATACATTACTAAAATAATTGAAAATTGTGGTCGCTGTAACAAAAAAACAAACAAGATACTTATAAAATAAGATGGTGTTTGTAAAAATAAAACCTCTCTGAGGAGGTGACACTGAGCTGAGACTTAAAGGTTATGAAGGAGTTAGCTTATTGAAGAGCAAATGGAAGAACAGCCTAGGCAGAGGGAGCAACATGCAGAGGACAGCAAATGGGGAAGAGCTTAGTGTATTTGAGGAAGTGAAAGACCAGTGTGACGAGGTGGAGGTGTAGTGAGCAAGGGAAAGAAGGGAATGAGATGAAAGTAGAGACCATGGTAAGAAGTTTGAATTTTAACCAATAAAAATGTATATAAAATAGGAGTAAAGAGTTTCCAAGTAATAAAGACATGAAGTCTTTCTGGAGGAATAAAGCATTAGTTTAGCCATGGACTTTATGGCATTTATTTTGGCTAACCATTTTTGTTTCCTTCTTTTATTACAAATAATTGGAGTTCCCTGGGTCCTTGTGTTTAAAACTGAAGTTCTTGGATCACTAAGGGTTCTTGAAAACTGTTCTAGATCTTTGAGGTACTTTATCTCAACTGGGTTCCAGGTAGGTGAGGTTCCCAGATGGATATGTTTTGTATAGGTGAGGTTTCTGAATAGCTTAGTTAGGGTATATATGAGATATTCTTGTCTCACTCTGATCAGACCAGTGTTTTCGAATCAAGCATACACTTCTGAATTTGGAAATGACAGTAACTACAACAGATTCTAAGCTCTGTCTTAGACCTCTTGAGTTACAGTCTTTGGGAGTAGGCCTACAACATGTGTATTTTTTAAAATGTTCCAAAAAGTAATTATGATACATGTCTTGATTAAGAATTATTGGTATAAACCAACAGCGAATAAATGTCAAAGCTTTAATTTTACAAAGATACAAAAATATTATTTCTCACTATGCTAATATTAGACCATAGTCTTATATTTGTTTGTCCTCAAGGAATATTCTGTTTGTGTTTTGGGACAGTTGATTTCTTTCTTCTTCTTTCCTTTTATCTTTTTTTTGTTAATCCTCACCCAAGGATATTTAGATAGATTGGAAGGGAGGGATATATTATATGTGTGTGTGTGTGTGTGTGTGTGTGTGTGTGTGTGTGTGTGTGTATAGAGAGAGAGAGAGAGAGAGACAGAGACAGAGACAGAGACACATTGATTGGCTGCCTCCTGCATGATCCCGACTGGGGCCGGGAATCGAACCTGCAACCCAGGTATGTGCCCTTGACTGGGAATCAAACCCAGACCCTTCTGTCCCAGGGCCAACGCTCTAACCTCTGAGCCAAATCAGCCACGGCTTGATTTCCTTCTTGAGGTCAAATTTTTTTTTCTCTGCTGACCTCTATCCATCTTATTTTTGTGTTAATCTTATCCAAACTTCTTTCATTCTCCCTCCTTGTCTTTAGTCTTTAGCATATAATTCTGTTAGTCTTGCATTTGGTCCCCTGGTCTCAGGAACCTTTTATGTTCTTGGAGTATTTCTTCTTGGCCCCTGGTTCTTAGAGGAACCAGATCTCTTCTGATCTCAGGATGTCTGTGTTGATCATACAGATGCTTTCCTTTCTGCTGTTTGGCCTTTTTAAGCTTGATTCTGTTGGCCTGACTTTGTAACTTCTGTAGTCTCTTTTGTGTCTTAAAGTAAACCATGCTAACTAGCCAATCTGTGCCTATATGTATTAGTTTCTTATTGCTGTAATAACAAACTTCTACAAACATATCGACTTAAAACAACATAAATGTATTACCTTAAAGTTCCGTCGGTCATATGTCTGACACAATCTCTCCAGGCTAAAATCAGTGTTGGTGGGGCCGTGTTCCTTTCTGGAGGCTCTAGGAGAAGATCCATGTCCTTGTTCATTTGGGTTTTTGGTAGAATTTATTTCATTGTAGTTATTGGACTGAGATTCCTGTTTTCTTGCTGGCTGTCAGCTGAGGACCATTTCCAGCTTCTAGAGGCCAACCAATTCTTGGCTTATGCCCCGCTTCTTCCATCTTCAAAGTCATCAGTGGTGGATTGAGTCCCTTTCGTGCTTCATATTTCTCTTCTTTTTTTTTTTTTGACCCAGCTGAAAAAAGTTGTTTGCTTTTAAGGACTCATGTGATTTGATTGGGCTTACCTTGATAAGCCAGGATTATCTTCCCATGTCAGATTTCATAACCTAATCATATATGCAAAGTCCCTTCTGCCATTTAAGGTGAAATATTTATAGGTTCTAGAAATTAGGAGCTTTCAGTGAATCTGCATGTTTTCATTGCCAGTTAAAATGGTCATTTAGGGTAAACCTAAACATCCATGCTGTAAAAAATGTGAACTGATGCCTGGCCGGTGTGGCTCAGTGGTTGGGCATCAACCCATGCATCAAGAGGTTGCTGGTTTGATTCCTGGTCAGGGCACATGCCTAGGTTGTGGGCCAAATCCCCAGTGGGGGGCATGCAGGTGGTGGCCAATTGATGTTCTCTCTCATCTGTGTTTCTCTCTCTCCCTCTCTCTAAAATCAATAAAGAAAAAAAATGTGAACTGTGGTCTCGTCTCTTTCCCACTATGGTTGGCTTTTAATTCTCTTTTAGTAAATTATGAGCAGCTAGACTGTGTAGGTAGTGCCCTAGACTAAGACCTAGTAGTTGTCTTCAGGGAGCTCAAGGTATCTGACATACTTGCCATAAGGGAAGTTTATAGAAAGTGCTGTGGGGATTCAGAATGTGAGAGAGCTCACATGTGTCTGTTCTCTTTGCCTATCCAGAGGCTAGCCACCCTACTTCCTTTCCTAAAATAAAAGGTTTCCCCTATTCTGGACCCACCTATTTTTTCCTTTTCCTGTCAGCTGCCCTCGAGCTTTTCTTTATCCTATCTTCTGAGAGATAACACTGGTGTTGGAGAGGTGACTCAGACTCCTGTTCATAGCCCCACCCACTTCCCAGCTGGTATTCTTCCAGGTTCCCTTGAGTGTTTTCTTGTTGGTCGGCATTCGGTTACTATGCTGCTACAGTCTCTGCTGACAGGTATTCACCTAGTTATCATGCTACTGTTGTCTCCTGTTAGTCATTCATTCAGTCTTAATATTTCCTAGGGTCACTTTTCATAGATATTCATTCCATTTAAGTATTGCTGGAATCTCTGCTGACTGGTGAATATAACCAGAGAGTTTGCTGACATGTGTATGGTCTATAGAAATACACTGGCTTGGACACATAGTTCATTCCTATCTGTTATAGTGAAGTCTTGCCCACAAACATCATGTGATCGTTTATTGAATGACTGTTATGTGACAGGCCCTGTGCACATTGTTCCTCTGGGAATGGTTGGTTGGGATGGGCTGCCGGGGTGGTTCCCATTTGGTAAACATCTTGAAGGGTAGAGAGTTCTTATGGTGACTCCCTCCCTTCTCCCCCACCCCACCAGCTCTGCATGGTCTCTCTGAGTCTCTTCAGGACCCTACTGAACCTCAGCTGTGAGGATGTCCTGCTGCAGCTGGTTCTCAGGTACCTGTGGGGGCAGGGCTGAGGGATGGCTGATTCTGAACCCTTAGGGCCTTGTGTGTTGCTAGGGCGATGGGTTGTATTGGGGTTGCTCATGCATTCCTCTTGGAGCCAGTTCCATTTTCCTGATGATTTCCCAAACCCTGTCCTTCTTTCCTGATTATCCTGTGTCCCTTTTCTGTTGTCTTTCCCAGGTATCTTGTCCCATGTAACCATGTGATGCTGAGCCAGAAGCCAGCTGTGCGTGATGTGGATCTGTATGGACGAGCAGCAGACAAGTTTCTCTCCCTAATCCCACGCTGTTGTCGGCACCGTGCCCCCAGCCCACCCCGTCCAGAGCACGCCTCGTGGGCACGAGGTGGGCCTAGCAGAGAGTCAGGGAGAAGGGAGGACACCACGGGTATGACCTGGATTCCAAGAAGGGGTGGGGGGAGGGAGTGCTGTGGGGATTCAGAATAAGGGAGAGCTTCCCTGAGTGCCATTCTATCTTTGGGGAAGTCAGTGAGGAGTCTTGCAGGTTGAATCCTTAACCTCACCAAAGAAATTTATCTTCTGAGCAAAGTTCTTCTCTAGTCCAGTATTCTTCCTGTTTCCATTGTTTCCTTGGTGTTGGTGGTGACGAGATAGGGTGGTAGGTGAGGAAAAGCTTCATTTGGAGGGTGGAGAGTTAGCTGTCTGAATTGATTCCATGTTTCTGTTGCCTCATTACCTTCTCTCTCAGTTTCCCTAGGTGTGTTATCCTTCCTGCTGGACCTCTGTCTCTGATCTCGCTTATGTTTTTTTCCCATCTGCAGGCCCTGGAAGCCCAAGTGTTGACTCCTCTTCTGTGGTGACAGTACCCCGGCCTTCCACACCATCTCGTCTGGCCCTCTTCCTGCGACAGCAGAGCTTAGGTGGCTCCGAGTCCCCAGCCCCAGCCCCTCGCTCACCAGGGCTTGCTTCATCCCCGGCCTCCAGCCCTGGCCGACGGCCAAGCCCTGCAGAGGAGCCTGGTGAGCTGGAAGACAATTACCTGGAGTATCTGCGTGAGGCGCGCCGTGGTGTGGACCGCTGTGTCCGAGCCTGCCGTACCTGGTCTGCTCCCTATGATGGCGAGCGGCCCCCTCCTGAGCCTAGTCCTATTGGCTCCCGGACTAAGAAACGCAGCTTACTGCCTGAGGATGACAGGGACAATGTGGGAGAAGGGGAGGAGGAGGAGCTGGGGAGTGGGGGACTGGCTGGGGGTACAGGGGAGGGCCCCGGCCATCTGCCTCCTCCTCAGCTTAATGGGATGCCAGGACCATGGCCTGAGGGGGCCAAGAAAGTTCGTCGGGTGCCACAGGAGGGAGCTGGGGAACTGCTAGAGGGCATCTCTGAGGGCATGGCAGGACTAGAGGGCTTTGGACAGGAGCTCCGGGATCTGGAGGTGGCATTGAGCAATGGGGGGGCTAGCTCAGAGCCTCCCCTAGAGCCTCCACTACCTCTTGAGGAGGAGGAGGCCTACGAGAGCTTCACCTGTCCCCCTGAGCCCCCTGGCCCCTTCCTCAGCAGCCCTTTGCGGACTCTCAACCAGCTGCCAAGCCAGCCCTTCACTGGTAAGCTACTTACCCTAGGCCTTCTCCTTTGTGTACTCTGCATGTTTTTGATGTGTTTGTGCTGGTTTCTGAGACTTCTTGGCCATATCATTTCTGTGTACTTGCCTAGCTCCTCATCCATTTTGCTTGGGTTCCTTCCAGATACATACCATGCCATACTTGTGTCTCTGTGTCTGTGTGTACATCTTCCGTGCTTGTGCTGTTTTGAGTATTGACTTATGTCTGAGCCTGTATGTCTGTCCTATGTGCATGTTCCTCCTCTTCCTCCTCTGGCCATTTCCTGGGATTTGTGATCAGAATATTCTGTTTGGTGTTTCCCCCCGAATCACAGCAATATATGTGAACCATGTGGAAGACATACATGCTGTCCTGTGTATGAGGCACCTATCTGTAAACCGTGCTGTTCCAAGCTGTTCCTACTAGTTATTTATCTGGGTCTTAGCTCTCCTGTCAGCTCTTTTGTGGTCCAGGATCAACTCTTCTGGTGTTTTTCCCCTACTCAGCCCTGGCATCCTTTCTCCTAGCCTCTTCTCAGAAGGGCTCAATTTCAGGTTTCTCCTGTTCTCTGTCCTTGTACCTTGTTGGTTGCCATGACTGTCCAGTAAGACTTTCTTAAGGATTTATGTTCAGTAGTAAGGAATGAAGCAGATAGTGAAATACCTCTTTAGGGCAAATGACAAAGCATGGCCCTGAGGCCCTCAGCTGAGTTGTTTTGATCTCTCCAGGATGCCCTTAGAGCTAGACCTGACCTGAGTGGTTGGGCTGATTCCTCTTTGTTTTTGTTTGAGAATCAGTTCTACCTAGCCCAGCCTTCAGCTGGTTCTCATTCTTACTCCATGCCCTGTGTGAAGGGGAAGAAAAATGAACAAAAACACCACCTCTGGGAAGCAGTGTAGTGCTTTAGCCTAGACATCTATGCCATTGATACATGTAAATCCCTTACTATGACGCTGGTACATTGTGAGAAATCAGCACGTGGTAGCTTTTTACCAGGACTACCATCTCTTGAGTACATGGCAGATATACATATTTTTTTTAAATCCTCACCTGAGGACATGATTCATTGATTTTAGAGAGAAAGGAAGGGAGAGAGAGAGAAAGAGAAACATTGATTAGTCTCCTCCCATATGTGCCTTGGCATATACGCTGTAGGCACTGTACACGCCCCCATTAGGGATCGAACCCCCAACCTATATATGTGCCCTGACCAGGAATTGAACCCACAATCTTTTGGTCCACAGGACGTTGCCTAATCAACTGAGCCATACCAGCCAGGGCGAGTGCATGGCAGATATTGGTTGACCAAGATAACCACCCATCTCTGATTATCTGTAGTTAAGTTGTCATGCCTTGATCAGTACCTGTTTAGATGGGGCCTGGGGTATGCTGCCATCCTGTGTGTACAGCATCAGGGATTCTGCTCTGGAGTCATGATGACTTCCTCTTGCAGACTACAGAAAATATATCTTTTCATTTATTTATTTAGCCTTTGCTTTGCTCCTTCCTGCTTAGTACCACTAGAAGGTGGTGTGCAGGTTTTACCATATTCTTAAAGCATTAATAGAAGCTCTCTATTCTTTTACTTCTTTGTAAACTCATCTGAGCCTTTTGAATTTTCTCTTGTAAGAAAATGCCAGGAGCCCGGCTGGTGTGGCTCAGTGGAATGAGCGTTGTCCCATGGACTGAAAGGTCCCGGTTCCATTCCTGGTCAGGGCACATGCTCGGATTGCAGGCTCGATCCCCAGTAGGGGGCGTGCAAGAGGCAGCTGATTGATGTTTCTCTCTCTCCCTTCCTCTATCTCTAAAAAATCAATAAAAACATATTTTTAAGAAAAAAAAAAAAAAAGTGCCAGGAAATTAGAGGAACAGAAGGACAAAGTTATGGGGTATCTTAGTACCCGGTTAAGCTGGAATTGTTTTGGAGCTAAGGCTAGTTATGTGCATCTGGAGTGGAGGATGTTCTAGAATCTTTTCCAGGATTCACTGCCTCTTGCCCTTCATTGTTCTCTTGTCTCAATTCATAGTGCAGTCCTTAGGTACACTTCCTTTCCCCCATAGATCCCTGGTCAGACAGACTGTGATGGTCTGGAGTGTTAGTGCTGGGGCTCTGGCTCATTGAGGCCAGTTCTCCCAGGGGACTATTCTAGTCCCTTCTGTTATCCTCTCCCCCACCAAAGAGTCTGCCCTGAATTGGTTTTCTCTGGCTCTCAACTCAAGCTCTTTTTTTCTGCAGATTCTTTTCCACCCTCTTTAATTCCCATCTTTTGAACAGAGCTGATTTCTTCTTTGGTGCTTCAAAGATTTCTCCCCTGAATTTTAAGTTGGCCCGTATAGTCACCTTCTTTGCCTTTGCTACATTTTCTTCTTGCTTTCTCTTTAACCCAAGACTAATGTTATCTTCTGTTTTGTATGTGACCTGATTTCTTTTAGTCCTAATCACTTTCTCATTCTTTCTTCTGTTGTACCTCTTGGATGAAGCTTTTAAAAACAACTGTGAAATATTATGTAGCTTATAGTTATTATTGAATACTTATAGTTTGCTAGATTTTGGACTAAATGCTTTATGTTAGTCTCTCTTTCATCCTCTTAATAACCTTATGAGGTGGGTATATTTTCTTGGAGAGTTTTGAATCATCTGATAACTAGTAAAGGATAAAGCTGAAATGTGAAACCAGGTCTGTCTGACTGCAGAGCCTACGATCTGGCTCTTCAGCTCAAGTGTGCGTAAAGCTAGTATCTGGACTCTTGTGGGTCCATGTGGTACCTGCCATTTTATCTTCTCCAGATTAGGTGGTCACAGGATACAAGAATAGGTGGTCACAGGATATTTAAACATGCCTAGAAACTGACATACAAATAATTATCATCTAGTGGCGGGGTCTCTTATTTTTGGGAGGAATGAGAGAGATGAGCATTATGTTCAGGCCTTGTATCCTTGTGCCCACCTCCCCCAGGCCCCTTCATGGCTGTGCTCTTTGCCAAACTCGAGAACATGCTACAGAACTCCGTCTATGTCAACTTCCTGCTGACGGGGCTGGTGGCCCAGCTGGCCTGTCACCCCCAGCCCCTGCTCCGCTCTTTCCTGCTCAACACCAACATGGTCTTCCAGCCCAGTGTCAAGTCCCTGCTGCAGGTGTGCGATGCATGCATGCATGGGTGCGTCCAGGCTCCATGGTGGGCCAGGCCCGCAGCTGGAGTGGCCCTGGGGGGCTGGGAACAGGCCCAGTGTGACTAGAAAAGACTGTGTCAGTCTAGAGCTACCCAGAAATGTCATGAAGTTGTGCTTCGTAGGTGTTGGGCTCCGTGAAGAATAAGATTGAGAGCTTTGCGGCCTCACAGGAGGACTTCCCAGCACTGCTCTCCAAAGCCAAGAAGTACCTCATTGCTCGTGGCAAGTTGGACTGGGCTGAGGGCCCTGCAGCAGGACCTGCTCCTCGCCGCTCTGATCCTCTAGGTGAGGCCTACTCCACTCCTCTTCCCGACCCTCCCTACGTAGCTATTTAACCTAGGTCAATTGAACAGTTATTAAGAGTGAAGTCTTGTGCTAGGAACTGGGAACTTGTAGTCTTGGTGTTTGTTCTCAGGCTTCTGGTCAGAGGATAATATACTTCTGTCCACTGAGAGCCCAGTCAGCAGTACCAGCAAGAACTGGGGACAGTAGGTGGGGACAGGCAAGGGGACAGAGTAGTGTCTAGGTTAGATATTGTTACAGCTTGGTAGAGGACATGGTATTTGACATGGGCCTTGAGAGCTGGCTAGGATTTGGGTAGGCAAAGGAGTGGGATGGCCTTATTCCTTTGTTTAGGGAACAGTGTGAACTATTTAGTTGGAGCAGGGGATTTGGAAGGTGGTAGAACAGTTGGTAGTAAGGCTGGAAAGATTTGACCAGAGCAGAAGGTTCTCAGAGTAGAAATTGAGCTGGGTAGAAGTTGTGCTGTTTTAGGCAATGAAAAACCATTGGAGGTTCTTAGATCTGGGAATGGAGAGGTAAGTATATATTAGTTCATGTATAATACTAGGTGAATTGGAGCTGAGAGAAAGTGTATTTAGGATGTGACCTTTAAGGCTTGAATTAGAATAGTGGAAATAGAAAGGAAGAATTTGTTAAGGTGAAAATGGGATGGAAGTATTGGCAGAATTTGGGGAGTGGTTGTGGAGTACAAGGAAGAAGAACAAGTTAAATATGACCATGAAATTTTAAATCTTGATCTTTCATCAACAAATATCTGAGAACTTGCCATATGTGCTATGTATTGTCTTTGGTACAGGGGACTCAGGGAGGTACAAGATGAGATCTCTGCCTTTAAAGAGTTGACAGTCTAGAGACTAGAGGAATCGCTTAACCAAAGGAGCAAGGTCCCAAAGGTGGTGTGATCCAGAACAGCAGAAAAGGATTAACTCTGGATAGGAAAAGGTTTTTTCCTCCTTCGAGACAAATGAGGAGAGATCAAAGGAGGAAATGACCTGTACCAAAGTTGTTGTGAGGTGTGGAAAGGAAAGTTAGGGAATTGAAGTCATCCTTTGTTAATCAAAGTAGGAGGCAAAATAATATGCCAAGAGCAAGAGAGCAGATATAAGATGGGGCTTAAGGAGAAAAGTGCATGGGGGGCAGGGAGTAAGAAAGTACCAGAAGGGTTATTATACAACTGTGAAGACCCAGTGAAGTTCCTTAGTATGATACGCTGGTGGTCTAGTACTGTGAATATTTCTTCCTTCCACATTATTGGTACTATGTTCTCTGTGAAGGGTCCAGGGATACAAAGGTAAATGAGACAGAGTCCAAGCCCTTAAGCTCACAGGTTTGTGTATGAGGTTGATGACATGTAAACAAGTTATTAATACAATATGATTAGGGCAGTAAAATGGGAAATCAGTGGAGGGAAAATTAGAGATTTTTCAAAGAGATGGGGATAGTGAAATTAACCCAAGAATAAAAACAGTAGGGAGAGGAAAATTAAGGCAGAGGGAGCTACAGAAGCATGGCAAGAGCTTGGAGGGTTCCAAAAAGAGCAGATAGGTGTGGATGCAAAAGCAGGGTGGGTTCTAGAGAGTTTTGAGAAGAGGTTGAAGTGATGTGAGCCTGGTTGTGAAGTGAAGGGTTCTGAATGCCAAATTTAATAGATCTGTGTAGCATCACTCTGTAGCCAATATTAGAGGTAGAGAATAGGGACCACATCATGATCTAGAGACTAGATCCCTAGAATTAGGCCCTAGATGTGGATGTAGATCCAGAGCCAGGAATCTAGACCGAGAATTGGAGGAGAGAGGTCAATATTTTAAGTGGCTCGTTTGAGTCTAAGCTGACATGAAGTTGTCTGGCTACAACCAGTGGGAAGGTGGCTTTGGCGAATATAGGAGAGGGACTGGTAGAAGGTGAAGTGACACAGGACAGCAGATCTTGGGGAGATGGTGGAGTATGACAGAAATGATAAAGTTACTGAACTATATGATTGCATAGGTAGCCTCTGTGGGTATTGAAGGAGCAGGGGATGTGCGTCAGGTGATATAGGCAAAGGAAAGGTGGAAGTGGCTGACTGATTTTGGAGGGTTATAGGAAGCATGAAGTAAAGACATGTTATGGACTCAGGAGAAGTAGTTGGTGATGGTAGGATAGTGTTTGGAAAGAGGAGAGGTAAGAGAATCCCTTGGTGAAGGGTCATGGAAGAGGAGGGGATCTCGGCTGGGAATGAAGTGGCTGAAATGTTGACTGGGAAGACTAAGGATGATGTTTGCTGGGTGGGGAGGCTGGATAGAAGGAAGAAGGCTGGACAGGCAGCATTTTGTTGTTAGAGTCCTAGTTGAGAGAAGGCCATGCACCTAGGGGGGTGGGGAAATTTCCTCTCTTAGACCATGGGCGTTGGCCTGACCTCTGCACCTCATGATGCCCCTGTTTATTCGCAGTGAAGAGCC
Organism: Tadarida brasiliensis; assembly: GCA_030848825.1. Lineage (NCBI taxonomy): Eukaryota > Metazoa > Chordata > Mammalia > Chiroptera > Molossidae > Tadarida > Tadarida brasiliensis. Next base: position 45,340,038 of record CM061268.1, read on the forward strand.
GGAGGCCGTCCTTGGGGGAGTTGCTCCTGAGACATGCACACAGTCCAACCAGGGCCCGGCAGGCGGCACAGTTGGTTCATCAGCCTGGGAGAGACAGCACAGGACTTGGCCTAGGTGGGGGCTCCCCTGGGGCTTCAACTCCGGTTCTACCTCCCCGGGGTGGGGCCACTGAACGCCAAGGTGAGGCTCTGCGAGTCAAGAATGCTGTCTACTGTGCAGTCATTTTCCCTGAGTTTCTCAAGGAGTTGGCTGCCATCTCCCAGGCCCATGCTGTCACCTCGCCTTTCTTGTTGGATACTTCGGAGGAGGGAAATATCCCTCCTCTCTCAGTCTTCGGGCCTCTCAATTCTTAACTTTATTCCATGGACAATCATGGCCTTGAGTGGCCTGGGTTGGGGCCAGGGTACAGGCTCCTTTTTATGTTTGGAGGGAGTGGCAAGAGGACTTTTTAATTTATTTCAAATGAATGTTTTATGGAGAACTTGTTGCAATATGTATAAAAGGGAAATCTCTATTCTGTGCTCATTCTTTTTTCTCACCATTTTTCTATGGGGCTGGGCCTCAAAAAGGTTGTACATAGATGGGGAGGTGATCAGGGATATTTTCTTTATGGGGAGAACGTTGATGCCAAGGTTTCAAGGCACGCCTTGTTCCCTTAGAGGGTGAGGGGACGTGAAGCCTAGGGAAAATGTAGGGACTCTCCCCTTTCTCCAGACCCCAAAATAAAGAGTGAGCAGGGGCCCAGGATGGTTTGGGGGAGCAGCAGCTGATGTTTATTGGGGACCAGTATCCCTATGCCAGATATTGGGGGCCTTGCCCCTTGCCCCTTGCATCTCTCTCCGCAACTTCAGTCGTCGCTGTCGAACTCTGAGGACAGACCCTGCAGCAGGGGCAGGGACATGGAGTGCCGGTCGGGGTCCCCGGGGCCCCCACCCTGGGCTCCTGGTGGGGGGCTGCGGGGGCTGAAGAGCCAGTTCTCTGCCAGAGTTGGGGATAGTCACAGCTTGACTCAATGCCCTGGTCTTGTCGCCTCCCTGGCCCCTCCCTCTGTTTCTCTGTGCTGTGCCCACCCCCACACCAAGACCATGCTTCCATCTCAGTGTCCCCTGGCTCCCCTTACTCCATCCCCCTCACCAGGGTTATAGGTGTCCCACACATTCCTGAGCTCTACTCCCTATGCCCTCCCCCTCCACCTTGTCCCATCCCTTTCGTCTTTATTTTCCCCAGTAGTACCTGACAGCATCTGGGGCCCCTTTCGGAATGGGTTTCGACCCTTGTAGGAGACTCTGGTGAGTCTGCTCTCTGGCCCTTCCTGGGGAGGTGGTGTAGATGGGGCTGGTGCAGGTGGGGGCACATCAGCAGCTTCAGGGATATCATCAAGGGCTGATGGGGACGCCAGAGGTGTCATGATGTTGAGGTTGGGTCTGACCCAGTTGGTCCCGTGGAGCAGTGGGTCTTTGGTCAGGGCCTTTTGTGGTCCCAGCACTCCCTTGGGCTGCAGTGAAAACTTGAGGCATGAGAAAGCAATAGGCAGTGACCGTTGTAACCGGAGCATCTGGGGCTCATGGCCTGTAGGCAATAGTCCCAGCTGCATCCAGGAACAGGAAAACACCTGGTAGATGACATAGATGCTGTGGGTGCTTCGGAGCCAGGGAAGAGTCTTCTGTAGGCTCACCTGCCCTGGTGGCAGCAACAAGAATGCCACCTTCTTGCGCAGGCCACCCACATGTAGGCGAATCCGGCAGGGCTGCCCATCCAGGAGTCGCATTTCTTCATAGGCTATCTCTGCTCCGCTTTTTGGTGAGTATTCCCGAGTGCAGTGGGCAAAGGCACCCTCAGACCCTGCTTGCTCCAGGAGGTTCGGTAGTGGTCCCACTGGTTGCAGTGCTCGCCGCCCCTGCCGACCTGTCAAAGCCAGGCGGGTGTGGCCTGGGCGGGACTGCTTCACTAGCACACCCAGTAGGTCATAGCAGGCTGCATCCGACAGGAAAGGTACTGCCACTACATTGGGCCCAAAGCGCTCTTCGATAACCTGCAGGTGGCCAGTTTATGGAACCAGGTTAGGGTTAGAAGTGAACCTGGTATCCTCCTCTAGATTGACCCTCCCACTGTCACTATTTGATTACATCTCCACAGTGTGCTCAGACTGTCATACTTCCTGCTTACTTCCCAGTTCTATCCTGTAGCAAAACCTTGGATATTTATTATTGCCAAACTCTGCTAGATACAAGGAATACATAAAAGAATGAGACTTTGTCCTTGTCCGAATATAGTTCAGTCTAATGAATTAGACAAAAATGTAAACAGTTGTCAGCTAAATAAAATAATGGAGGAGATTAGAAGTAGGCTGATCTGCTTTTTTTTTTTTTTCCCTTGGTGGTGGTACTTTTTGCTATGTAGTTTTTTTTTTTTTTTTTCAGTGCTGCCCCTTAGCATAAGAGGAGGATAGCTAACTGATAGAGTTGTGTCTCCTTTGGATAAACTGAGGTAGCTTGAAGAATGCTGTCTGTTGTTACCTAGCCAAGGAAACAACTGGTCCTCTTGGTGGAAATTTTACATGGAAGAATTTCCCAATATTTCTTCTCCTTTGCTTCACTGAAAAATGGAACACTTACTTTTGTGTGGGGTTATCAGGCAGAAGAACAGGGCTCTGAGAAAGGCCTGTTGGATTTGCAGGGGTGAGAGCAGAGCACTTGATGCGTTGGCATTTCTGTAGAGAATGCTCTGCCCCATGACAATGAAAGCATAGTCACCAAGCATAACTTAAAAATCTCACCCTAGCTGCTTCATTGGTGCCTAGGAGTCTATACGAATAAGACAAATGGGACCTCCGAAAGAGGTCCCTCTAACAGGTTGGCATTTAAAACATCTGGTTCTTATGGTCCAGGTTTCTGCTAAAAGGTGAATCCCTGAGTTAGCTGGAGACTCTCAGAATATAGACATGCATTTGTCATGGAGGTTTATTAGGTCTTTTTTCTTACCCTTGAGGGTTATCCTAAAATAGGAAAAATAAGATGCTCATTTCTTTGCTAGGGTGACTGTGTTCTTGGTAGAGTCACCATTTGAGACCACTACCTGTTCCCACTGCACTTTTACTTCTAGGTGGAAGTTCTGTGGAACTTGGAGGCCTGTAAATTTAGATATCCCGGGGGCAGCCAGGAGAGTGATGGTGGATGATTATCTTCTGGATGTACCTTGGCTGATTTGAATTCTGAATGGGGAGCTCTTCAGGCACATCCTGTTTAGCCAGATGTTCTACAAAGTGCCCAATACACTTAGCAGTTCTGGAGAGAGGAAACCAGTTCATTCAAAGGTGTCCTACTCCTTAAATTTGTCCTACTGCCAGTGATGTATCCTGCATGTCTCTACTCTGACTTTTCTGACAGTTTTCTATTTAAATAGGATTCAGAGTTTTTCTTATACTCAGAGAGGATGTAGCTTTCTAATAGCTGAAGACCCCATTTACTTTCACCCTAATTTTGGTTGATCTACTCCAGGACTTTTTTCTTTTTTTTTTCTTTATTGATTTTAGAAAAAGAAGAAGGGAGAGGGAGAGAGATGGAAACATCGATGAGAGAGGACATCGATTGGCTGCCTTCTGCATCTCCCCAACTGGGGATTTGGTCCACAACTTGGGCATGTGTCCTGACCGGGAATTGAACCAACGACCTCTTGGTGCATGGGTTGACGCTCAACCACTGAGCCATACTGGCTGGGCAGGACTAACTTTTTATACCGCTGAAACCAGTTGCTCCAATACTTAAGAGGACCTTGGCTCTTGTGTTTCTGTTTCCTTGGGAAGTTGGCCTTTGTGGTTAGCAGCTAGGCCATTTCGAATGAGAGCTGTGTGCCATTCAGGGTGCTTTGACTATGGTAGGCACTACTTTAAGATGGTTGTTTTAAACTTGGTGGGCTGCCCTTTACAAGTACTTTAAATATACTCCTTAAGATCACATAACCAGAACCTGATCCCTAAATTCTCACCTCAGAAATCCGTGGCCATCTAGATTTGGTGGGATGTGTTGGATACCTGCAACTCAGACACAGTTGAGATCTGCTTGCTCCTTGAAATCTACATATTTGGCTCAAAACCCAAACTTTTTATTCTGTGGACGGAATATCCATGAAGAGGTCAAAGTTAAAGTTCAGCTTCTTTAGAAAGCTTAAAAGGCCTTTCATGATTAACCCCTGTACCTCTTTGACTTTATTTTTACCACTAATCATTTGAACTCTGCTCTGGGGGACTATTTGCAGTTCATAAATCCTCATTTTTCTTTTTCCTCTCCTGCCTTTGCATATGTTCTGCCTTTAATTAGAACACTGTTCACTCACCCACCCACCACTCATAAACTCACTCAAGGTGTTCATTAAGCACTGTTTATGTGCCAGGTATTCCTCTTCCCTCTATGTGTGAAGAATGCCTACTTGCCCAGCTAGAATGTCACTCTCTTCAGGAGTGACCTCTGATGTCCTGCCCCTGAATTAGCATTTCTCCTTTCTGTTCTCATAGCTCTCTAAACATTCAAGGACCTTTCTTACTGCTTTCACAATTGTTACTCAATTAGATAGTTTGTGCAAAGCACTTAATGCAGTGGCTGCCCATAAACTAGCACTGAATAAATGTTGTTATTATTTTCAGGCTTCCCTACTCATAAGCTACTCAGACCCATCTAGGTCACACTTTGTTGCTTCCTCTTTAGCCCTCTTACTTTACCTACCTTATCTTTGATGAGGGTCCATGTGGCATCGGCTTCATCCAGTGTTAGCATATGGGGGGTACCAACCAACATTGTGGGGTGTGGGAGGGGTTAGGCAGGGTGTGGGAGGGGTTAGGCAGGGCAGTAACTGCTGCAGGAACCCCAAGCTGCCCAGAGAGGTGAGGCCCGCCTTAGGCTCTGCCCTACTACAGCATGAGGTCATAGAGGTCCTACTGGGTGATGAGGCTTTGGGTGGGGAGAGGGCAGTCACTTTCCTAGCCTCACTGTTCTCACAGCCTGAGTGCATTCTCTTGAGTCACCTCTCTGTTCTGCTTGAGGGGAGGAAAATGCAGGTACTGTTAGGGTGTCTGTATATGTCGTGTGTGTGTGTGCGTGTGTGTGTATTTAAGGAAACAGGATCAGGTCTCTTCTCCTTTCAGTAGCCTCTTTGAAACAATTTGATATTCTGTCTTGTTACCTGCAGATGACTTCTTTGTGAGGTTGCATTGGGGTCCTGAAGCACATGGGAGAAGAATAGAGCAGGACTTAAACTCAAGTAGTGGTTCTCAATCATGGTCATACTTTGGGATTACCTGAGAGCTTTAAAAATTACTGATGCCTGGCCCTGGCCGGTGTAGGTCAGTTGGTTGGGCATCACCTTGTGCACCAAAGCGTTGTTGGTTTGATTCCTGGGTGGGTTGTATGCCTGGGTTTCTGGCTCGATCCCCAGTGGGGGTGAGGGGAACATGTGGGAAGCAGCTAACTGATGTTTTGCTCTCTCATATTGATGTTTCTCTCCCCCTCTCCCTCTCTCTTTAAAAAAATAAATAAATAAAAGAGTTAAAAATATTTACTGATGCCTGGATCCTACCCTCAGAAATTCTGATTTAATTGGTCTGGGATGTGCTTGGGCATGAGGATTTCAAAAAGGTCCTCAGGCAATTTTAATGTGCAGCCTGGGTTGAAACCCATTATTAATGAGTCAGTTACAATTGCAATGAAAACCAGGTGTGTGTGTAGGAGAGTGCCATGCTAAACAGTGACAATGTGGAGGATAAAACTCTAATTGGAGTACTGTTGCCTTAGTAACTGGAGAGAACTTTAAGGAAGCCAGAATTACCCAGATAAATTTGTAGAAAATTTTCTTAGTGCTCTACTCCCTAGCCTGATCTGTGTCTACTAGGTACTCTGCTACTACTGCCCTGATCTATGTGTGATTTCCCCTTGTGTCTCAGTCTAGAGATCTCAACCTGCTCTTTTGCTGGAAAAGAAGAGTGGTATTTCCCAAGAAGAACCACTCTAGGGAGTCAGTCTGGTAACTACTCCCCAGCTCTGCTCCTCCTTATCTATCCAAAGAGCTCTCTTGAGTCCCTTTGTGGAGTCTCCTGTGTGCCCAGGAAAACCCTCATGTATGGGGTCTTCCCCGTCCTGGCTCAGCATGTGGAGCTGTCCCACAAAGTCGGCCATTGCCCGAGCTGGCCGAGGTAGTATGGGTATGGGGCACAGGAGAGGGTCCTACAATAGTAGGAGAGAGTGTTGCCAAGACAAGTTTCCCTAGACAGAGCTAAGAGTGTGGGTGCCAGGTACTTGAACAGACGTGTGACAGTGGGCCTGAGCCTATGCTCCAGGGGAGGAATTAATATAGAATATTTGTTAACTCTTATGTGTTAGGGGCTGTGCCAAATACTTGGAGTGCATTATCTTAATTAATCCTTTTAGTAACTTCTTGAAGTAGATTTATTACAGTAAACCCTCGATTTAACAGACTTCAGAATTTGCAGACAAAATTTCCGTATGTTATATGTGAAAATTAACACTCTGTTAATTTAAAAATGCTTTTAACCAAGATTTACTTATAATTAAATTAACAGTTTTTTTGGGGGGGTATTTATTCACTGTTATTTTTAACAATTTTAGTGAATAGGCCATGTTTGAAAAAATTTCACCAACAAAAATATTACGTATCTATAACTATAGTCTACATATTTAAATCCAAGAGTCACCACTTGTAAACAATGTTCTGCATTGCGCGCAGTGATTGATTCTGTTGTCTCCTGTCCCGACTTCCTGCAGCAGTTTTACTGGTGCCTGCCACTTGCGCTAAGCCACTCCCAGCCATGTGCATTTGTTTACTCGCCGTGACTGGTGAATGCACGCATTTACTAGACCTATTCAGTATAAATTTAAAATGACAGTGATACATATAGAACACTTTTCTGTGAAATTAAACTTTTCATACATACTTAATTTTAATTACACAAATGTGTCTATACAAGTAAAAACAGATAAACTAATTTGTCAATTTTTTTAACGTACACATTTGGAAAATCTGCTTTATTATATTACGGACTTTCAGCTTTAATGGACACCCCCTCACCTGAATTAGTCTGGTACTGTATATAGAGGTTTTACTGTATTTCTCCATTTTACAAGTGAATGAACAGGCTCAGAGTGGTTAAATAAATTAGTGCAAGTCTGCCTGATTCCAGCTTTTACCATCAACTAGTAAGTAGTTCTTTTTGGTGAAGGGAGAAACCAACATGTTCCTTCTGCTCGCCTGAGTGTGTGATGGGAGGGGTGCATGCTAGATGGAAGTGCAGAGTGGTGGAGTGAAGAGGAAATGGGCAGGATGAGAGAAGAGTTGCAATAGATCAAATCAGAAACCCCCTGTTTCCTGTTGAGACAAGTGAAACCAAGTGTCTTCCTCCTAATGTCCCATTAGCACATTTTTAAAAACTATGCTTGACAAGGAGAGGTCATCTTGTGTAGTATGGTTAGTACCTCTGTTCCCTGCAGAAAGGAATTGTGAGTGAGGAACACAGAAGTAGAGGGAGAGAGGTGCACAGGGACAAGAGACACAGACATGGCAAAACTGACAGGCTGTGGAAAGAGACAGAGATGCAGAGGGACAGAGACGATGAGAGTTATTGATAAGCAGGGGCAGAGAATGGTGCACATCCATATCTTGAGGAGATTCCAGAATGAGAAGGGCTTGGGGAGGTAGGTGCAGGGATGATGGGTTGTTGGTAAAACGATTGAGGATCTCTTTCAGAGTTTTGTTCATAGAGGGAGCTGAAGGGAAATTGGGTACTGATGAATTCTGCACTCAGAAGCCCATGTCTCTGTCTTGTCTTGCTGTCTGATTACCATGATTCTCTAGGCTTCCTAAATTTCATACTGTCCTATCGTGACATTAAATAAGTCTGTCTTGGCACTCTCCACTTCTTTGGAGATGTCCACATTTTCCCTTCCCCCTTTTCTCCCCACCAGGTGCATTACCTTTGCCTTTCTCTTTCCTAAGCTCCAGCTGCCCTTCTTTTGCCTCTGCAACTTACTTGCTGAGCCCACACAGCCCAGCTGGCTCACCTTTTTAAATCTGTGACTTTTTTTTTTTTCTTTATTGATTTCAGAGAGAGAGGAAAGGAGAAGGAGAGAGAGAGATAGAAACATCAATGAGAGAGAACATCGATTGGCTGCCTCCTGCATGCCCCCCACTGGGGATTTGGCCCACAACCTGGGCATGTGCCCTGACCGGGAATCAAACCGATGACCTCTTGGTGCATGGGTCAACACTCAGCCACTGAGTCACACCAGCTGGACACCTCTGTGACTTTCTAAATAAACTTTCTCTTATAATTGGAAATAAATAAATAAATAAATAAATAAATAAATAAATAAATAAGTCTCTTTCCTTTTGGCTCATAAAGGCTGAGACTGAAAGTTGCTGAAGGAAAACAGATGACAACTGAGCACTGGATGGAGTTGATGAGCCCAAAGCCTGGGCTGTGTGGCCCTATTCTCATGGGGTTTGCCTCTAGTGTGGCACGGTCTGGGGCTTCCCTGGGGAAAAACAGATCATTTGCTGCCTATGGGTCGACCAGAGTGGAGAGCATGAGGGCAACCAACTAGTGGGGACTGATAATCCAGAGAACTTGAGTTTCTCTGCAGGCAACCTCTAGGACAGAATAGAATTGTGTGAATAGCAAAGACTTTAGAGTGATAAGGAACCCTACCACATGTCTCCACTTCTCTCAGGCTACGGGGATAATTGTATAAGTTTCTAATCCATCCCTTATTTGGAAACTTTAGGGATAAATGTGTTTTGTAATTCAGAATTTTTTAGATTTTAGAAAGGGAATATAGTATCCTTGTGTAAGAGACACAGGCATGGGGCAAAACTGACTGACAATGCAAGGAGGAGACAGATGCAGAGGTGCAGAGACATACCCCAGTGAGATTTAGGGCAGTGCCCTACAAACACATCAGTATTTCTGCAGCTAAATATATGAATAGTCTTACTAAGATAAATATAAGTACAATTGTGAACAGTTCAGGTGATGTTCTGGACCAAAGTTGTGAAAACACTTATTTGTTCAGGGATTTTTAAATTTTGGAATTGTAGATAAGGGGTTATTCTCAGGTTGTGAGGAATAAGAAAGTGGTAAAGCCTTCTAAACATATCACATGGTAGGTATGCATGCAATCTCCTTCCAAAACAAAATACAGATGTCCAAGGGGGTAGATGTTTAGCTTGAGCTCTTACAGTGAACAACACACAGCTTGGAATCAGCTGCCTTGGAAAGTTGTGCACAACCAAGGGGTGAAAATGCCTTAGAAGAGAGGCTTCTTGTGCTGGGAAGGTGACAAAATTCGTTGCTTATGAACATTGGCTGCCTATGATTTCCCTTTTCATGCACCAGAGGGGAAAGGCAACAAATAGTGTGCATGTGTGTGTGTGACACAGGACTATCACATACACTGTTTTTTGTTTTCTTCAATGTAATAAATATTGCATGCATCTTTGTTCACATCTCTAATTATTTTGTCAGGATAGATTTATTTATTTATGTATTTATTTATTTATTTAATCCTCACCCAAAGACATTTTTGCATTTATCTTCAGATAGAGTGGGAGGGAGAGAGGGAGGGAGAGAGAGAGAAACATCGACGTGAGAGAGACACATCGAGTGGTCGCCACCCACACGACCCCAACCGGGGCCGGGGACAAACTGCAACCGAGGTACGTGCCCTTAGCAGGAACCGAACGCAGGTCTCTCTGGTCCGCGGGCTGACGCTCTAACCGCTGAGCCAAACCAGCCAGGGCCAGGATAGATTTATTGAAGAGGAACTCCTAAGAGAAGGATATGGACATCTTAAAGACCTGTGGCCCATTAAGATGAACATTTTGTCACCATTATCTACAAAATTATTGTCTGGAGGGCTAAATCAGAACTTCATGAGAATGACTGAGCTTACACTTGGGTTGAGGAAAAGTGTCGATTTCTTCCTCTTCCACTTGGTTGCAGTGTGACAACACCTCTGAAAATCATAGCTTCTGGGCTTTCTCTTCAGTTCCTTGTAATTAGGACCTGGTGAGACCCCATATGGCTCTGTAGATGCGATCCACCGGCTCTTTCAGCTCTGCGGCCCCCTGTGTGGTAGGCCATGGTGTGTGGTCCAGCTCTCTGCTGGGTGGCCAGTGTTGCACCTGGATTCAGGTCTTCATGGCTAACTCCAGTACTTGTGGTTATGATAGTTTTCCCAGAGCGCTTGGGTCTGCTTGCGCAGCCTACGGCTTTCTGTCACCTCATAATAGTGACTCCCTCCCTGCCTGTGTCTAAGATTACACTCATTCTGGACTGCGTGCTGGTGTGAAAGATCTTCTGTGCAATTTCCCTCCGAGTGTGGAGTGGAAAATGAATCCTCTGTTGGGCAACACTGTGGCACATCCTGTTAGTATCTCTGTTCTCTGGCAGCCACCGCTATGTGAAATATGCCTATTTTATCATATTGTACCAACATGTGCTTCTGATGATGTTGGCCAGGACAAATGGGGTTGTTGATGAAGCTTTTATTTGGGAATTCTACGTTCTTGGCTGAGGATGTGCAAAGGGGCAGATTGCTCAGAGACCATAGTAACTCTGGACCTCAGGCAAGCAGGCGGCATGGTTGCAATGATTTTCTGGGATACCGGATTTATTTCAGTTGGACTCCTGACCCATGAAGCTGCAAGCAAGCCCAGGGAGAGAACTTCCAGGCATTAACTCTTAAGACTCTGGCAGTGGAGTGGGGGGCAGGGGAGATAGTGATTACACATGAGACCAAGAGGATTCTCTGAACTGGGAATATTTTAAAGATCAGTGCCCTGGTGAAACTGGAACCCCAGGACACATTATCCAGATTCTCAGAGGGTGGGGATAAGCCTGTATGACGCCTTCCCTATAGACTGGCTGAAACAGAATCTGACTCCGGGAATAGAGGAGGCTGTGATCCCAGACAAGTCCTAGTCTCCAGAGGCACTGGCCCTCTTCCCAGACCCCTAGATTCAGGATCTGTAGAGGAGCTTTTGTGAAGGAATATGGATAGACTTAAGTTAACATGATGGGAAGAGGCAAGGAGGGGAGTTTTATTTAAGTTAAATCTTGTGTACTATGATCTCAGGATAATTCCTGGTCTTGTTTTCCCTGCATGGTAACATGTAGCCCCCTGCCTCCCCCTCCCCCAAGCAGGATATGTGGCTAGGCCAAACTACACATTCCAGTGGTACACACACTAGGGGCTTCACAGCAAATATCTGTTGAGTGATTATGACAGTCATAGGCAGATAATGGGACCAGACCCCAGATTCTCTGAATGTCCCCTAGCTCCACCTCCAGGCCCCACTGTTTCACTGCCCATCAGAACTTTTTTTTTTTTTTCCCGAATGTGAAGGTTTCCAGGAGCTCGTCCCCGATCTGCTTGGTGCGGGCCCCTTAGATGAGAGGGTTGAGGGCAAGTGGCAGCAGCAAATAGATGTTAGAGAGAAGAATGTGCATGGGCTTTGGGACAGTGTGATGACCAAAGTGGTGTGTGAGGGAGGAGAAGAGACCTGGCACGTAGAAAGCCAGAATGGCACAGATGTGGGAACTACATGTACCAAAGGCCTTGGCACGGGCCTCCTTGGTAGGCAGCCTCAGCAAAGTGTGGGCAGTGAACCCATAAGAGCCAGTGATGCCCAGAATAGCTACACCCGACATGGCCAGTGAGAGCGCCAGCCCATACAAGTTGTCGGCCCGTGTGGTGCCCACCACCAGCTCCATCGCCATGTGTGCGCAGTAGGCACGGTCTGTGGTCTTGGCTCGGAAGTGTTCAGATCATGCCACCAGCAGAGGGAAAGGCACAACAATAGCCACAGCTTTCAGGACCAGTGCCAGGGCTGTGTAGCCCACATGAGCTTTGGTGACCAGGATAGGGTGTGTAATGGACGCCCTACTGCATGATCACAGGCCATGGCCAGCAGTACGCCAGATTCCACGGCGGTCAGTGCATGAACAAAGAACATCTGGACCAGGCAGGCAGCGTATGGTATAGGGCGGGGCCCGAGCCACAGCACAGCCAGCAACCCTGGGGCTGTTGATATGGCTAAGCCCAGGTCTGCGGCTGCCAGTGTGGCCAGGAGTAGAAACATGGGCTGGTGCAGTGTGGAATCTTCCTGCACCACTGCCAACATTGTTCCATTGCCCAGCAGGGCCAGCAGGTACATAGGCCCAAAGACCCGTGTCAGCCAGGCCTGGGCACCCTCTAGCCCTGGAATGCCAGTCAGTAGGAAGAAGGCTGGGTGTGGGAAGGTGGAGTTGGGCTGTGGAGCTTCTGCCTTCCTGTGTGGGGCAAAGGTTTAGGGCTCATGGCGGCATGACTCCTGAGAGGGGAAGGACAGAGGGAGGGATTTTTAGGGTGTCACAGTGGCGCAGACCTAACCATAGAGTACATGAAAGGTAGTGCAGGGCTGGGAGGATCACAAGGTTATAATCTTTAGTTGGGGTTTTGAATGGATAATTAAGATCATATCCCAAGCTAGGATGGGAGAATCCTTTGCACTTGAAAGCTCATGAGTGTAGGGGAAGAAATGGGACAATGGTAGTGAGGAAAGGGGGGCTGGTCACTGCCGTAGTGGCTGGTAGAGTCAGAGCCCTTCAGTTGGAGGTCAGCTGGGAGTAGAGCTGAGACGCATGTTTTTCTTCCTCAGGGTCCAAATAGAGTCAGTTTCAGTCTCTGATGATGGGGATAAAACCAGTTCTGGGTGGGGATCAGGCCTCAGGCTGGTCCTGTCTCTGACTGTGTATCCTTAGGAACAACTTCTGGGCCTCAGCTTTCTCATCTCTACAATGGGGGTGGGCTTAAGTGTTGATACGATTTAACATTCTGGGCACTAACCCTCCAAGAAGAAAGGGGGAGTGTAGAGAGAAAGGGAGAAACAGGAAGAGGAGTAGATGGAAACTGGAGTGAAGCTGGAAGCCTGGTGTGATGCGAGAAAACCGGTAGGTTCTGGGGATGTGGGATGCTTACGTTTTCTTTAACTTGATGCTGAAATAGTGAACTTGAACACTGGCTGGAGAGTTGAAGTCGGGCTTGGGAAGTAGTGGAGAAAGGAGGAGATGGTAGCAAAAAAGGAACTTCTCTTTTCCTTCTTTATAATCCAGAAGGGAGTCTCAACTAGAGTCTCATCCCTGGTGTGCCAGAGCGGGAGGAAATGGCCCTCAATCCAGATTAGCAGCCACACAGGAGGAAGCATCTCTGGTGCCAGAGGAGTCAGAGTGAGCAGGACCGATTCCTCCAGAGTCTAGCCCATGGCAGAGGCTTAGAACTGTTGAATGAATAAACAGAGGAAGAAAATACTAGCTGAAGACTTGACAGGGGAAAGACCTTGAGCCCAGTGTGTTGGCAGCTTCTCTTTGCCTTGACCGGTGCCCGTTGGGGCCCTTTATGTGGCTGTTGCACCTGCTTCCCTCAGGGCCCTTACCCCTGCCACCTGTGCCACATGAACTCTTCCCTGTTCTCTCTGCTCAGTGCTGATCGGCCTGGTAACTCAGGAAGTAGAGTAAGGAGGCAGAGATGGGGCAACATGGAAAGAGACTGACTTAGGGGAGTGGAAAGATCTGGGGAAGAGGAACTTCCCTTGGGAGGTCTTTGCTGCAGAGAAGACCTTGCTTTATTCTTTAATAGCACCCCCTCTATTGTAATTGTCCCTCTTTCCCCACTAGACTGAAAGAAAGGCAGTGCTTCTCATTAGACCTCCTCTGCTCATCACAATCCTGGCATTTATTCTAGTTGTCTATGAATAAATGTTACTGCTTTTAAGTGTGGGGCAGAAGTGCTGGCCCAAACAGCGTTTGCTGACTAACAGGGGATCCTATAGTTTCGGGAGCCTTAGGTATCCATGGAGATGAGAAAGAAAGAATTTGCTGCCATCAAGCACAAGTCCACCGAGTATGATTCTTTCTGTTATAATGAAACATATCCTAAAAGTCACCACACTATGCAAGAGAATGCAATAAAAAACACAGGGCTTACCAGAAAAATGGGAGGGGGGCACAACATTCAAAAACTTCATCAGTGGCATATTTGAAAAGGATAGGAACCTAACAAAAATGGTAGCTCATGTTAAGTGATTAGAAAGCACATAGATGCACCAATAAAAATGACCTTGAAGAAGACCTGGAGTTTTCCCTGTGGAAGTGAGGGTTGGAAGCAGCTTGTGTGTGATTATGAAGAGGTGGGAGAGACTCATCTGAAATCAGGTGGGATGCTATAACACCAGGTGTGGCCGGGTGTGGCTCATAGCACAAGCAGTGAACTGAGGCAGCTGACAAATATTTGCGTGTGAGCATATGTGCTCATTGCATTTTCCTATGCAGTTTTGTTCATCTGGGTGCAGTTTTCCACGTTTGTCTAGTTTCTCGCAGATGAAATCACATAAGCAAACAGGAAATTCACATTATGCTGAGTTCCCGAATATATCAGTTGTTGGGAACAGATCTGCATTTCAAAACCAGCTTCATAGCAGAAATCCCTTTTTGCCTGGCCCTGTACCATGTGGGGAGCATACAATGGCAACAACAAGACCCTGCTGCCCTGCGGGGCTCACAGTCTAGTGGACACAGTGATGTCCACAGTTGTCAGAGAACTATTACAGTTACTACGTTAACTCAGGTCAGTACCAGATATGGTGGGAGCACAGAGAAAGCCTCTTGCCCTTCCGCGGGGAGTCAGGGAAGTCTCCTCTGAAAGGCAGGAATGCCTGTAGTCGTCTGGAGCGTCCTGTGAGCAGGCACTGCTCTAAGCCCTATCACAGCATGGGTTTGCAGTAGGTACAGTTATTTCCCCCATCTCTGTACAGGCAAAGAACTAAGGCACAATGAAATGAAGTAACATGTCCAAGGTCACACAGCTAGAAATTAGCAGGATACTGGCTCAGTCTGGCTCTATCTTCCTTGCCCTTAGCCACTGCGTCAAACATTTCCCCTGGGATTTAGCACATGAGTAGTTTTCTAGGAGGAGGATTTCAGGAGACAGATTGGCAGGTGGTGCTAGGATTGCTGAATGGGGAGATGTAGAAAGAGCTGCAATCACTTGTCAGTAGAGGGTGAGCTCTCCTCTGTTAAGGGAGGAGAGGAGCTTTGGGGAGGTGGAAGCAGTGGGTTGAGAGCCATAAAAGAGAGGGTTGGGAAAAAGTGGCCTCGAGTGCCATTGCATTCAAATGGCCACAAGAGAACACTAGTAGGATTTTGGTGGCATATGCCTATGCTGGGCACTTTGTACAAAGATTGTACATAAGATAAGACACAGACCCCTTATAGCGGTTCTCAACCTGTGGGTCCGCGATCCCTTTGGTGTTCGAATGACCCTTTCACAGGGGTCACCTATAAGACATAACAGTAGCAAAATTACAGTTATGAAGTAGCAACGAAAATAATTTTATGGTTGGGGGTCACCACAATATGAGCAACTGTATTAAAGGGTCGCAGCATTAGGAAGGTTGAGAACCACTGCCTTAAACCCAGTGAAACTGAATTCATTAAATTCTTGAAAATCTGATGTATTCTGTGTTTCCCACTGTCTAGTAGTCCAGGATGTATTGGGGGATATCAATGACTTTGTCTCTAGGACAGTTTCTTTGTTGGTGTCCCAGACCCCAGCCCAGTGATTTTAGGAGGTTTCTGAACACATATGGGGGTCATCTGGCTGGTCTTTTCCTGTGACACTGGCCATTAGAAGAAGGTATCTGACAATACACCTGTGGCCTTGTGGGAGGGTGGAGGTGCTAGGTCAGAGCCTGGTCCCTAGAGGTGGGTGCCAGCCCTCTGTGGGGAGTGGGGGTAGAGTGTGAGGAGGAGGGAGGCTCACTGGATCTCTCGGTTGTTCCTGAACTGGCATGGGAGATAAGGTAGGAGAGGGCTCTGTTTGGGAACTGACCCTGATTTTCTCACTGTTTAGGTTAATGCAGCTCCCACCAACACCTGCTATAGAGTAGGGTTCCGATATGTCACTGTGTGTCCATGTGGGTCTATGGTTTTTCTGTTTACAATGACCAATGAACAGCAACATGTAAGAGTAGATTATCCATTTGCACAATAGATTACAGATCAGAACATCTTGGGTCCCAGTAGTACCACCTGACACTGAATCCTCTTATAGAAACCTCTGAAGGCAAACTCTCAATTGTCACAGTTCTCAGGTCAGAATGAGACCCCTTTGTGACCAGTAGTGCCAGGGTAGTCCAGGCCTCACCTTCTCCCAGTTTCTGGAGCAGTGGAGGGACTCTATAATCCCAAGGTAAGGTCAGGTGGCATCATCCTACGGAGATGCGGAAGAAGTCATGAAACTTGCCACTCTATTCTGTCTTCTAGGTCTTCTAGCTTCACTTCCCCTCCATCTGAGGCTCCTGAGTTCTTCCATGAGAATGTCCTTATTCCATAATTCTCTGGGGGCATTGGGAGTCCCCAATACCCAGGATAATGGATGTTGTGGCACTGAGGTTGTAGAGTGGGAAGAGAATCTGTTCTCCCTCTCTATTAGAAGTCAGGTTCTAGTGGGGATATGGAGTAGGTTAGATCTAGTTTTTAATCAACTCTTCTATAGTATTGTTTGTTCTTCCCTTTCCTCTTCCTGTGCATAGGGTTAGTTCTTTGAACTGACTCCATCTTTAACCATATATGGCAGTGACTCTACTGTCCTCCTGCATGCTGAGGTCACAGTTCCCATCCTTGTCTCCCAGGCAACACTGTAAGACAGCAAGATTGGATTGGGATGCTGAAACCCCCTTAACTTACCCAATCATTCTTTTCCTTCAATGTGAGGCATGGAAGAAGCATTTAAAACATATTTCAATTACAGTTGACAGCATAGTGCTTAGACGTTTATATAATTTACGAAGTGATCCCCCAATAAGTCTAGTACCCATCTGGCACCATACATAGTTATTACAATATTATTGGCTATATTCCCTATGCTGTACTTTACATCCCTGTGACTATTTTGTAACTACTAATTTGTACTTTTTAATCCCTTCACCCTTTTCACCCAGCCCCCCAACTCCCCTCCCACCTGGCAAACATCAGTCTGTTCTCTGTATCTATGAATCTTTTTCCATTTTGTGTGTTTATTTATTTTGTTCTTTAGATTCTACATATAAGTAAAAATCATGTGGCCTTTCTCTGTCTGACATATTTCACTTAGCATAATACCCTCTAGGTCCATTCATGTTGTTGCAGATGGTAAGATTTCATTCTTTTTTATGGCCAAGTAATATTCCACTGTATTTATGTACCACATCTTTATCCAAAATCATTTTGTTTATGTGGTATATCATGTTAATTAATTGAGGATATTAAGCCAACTTTGCATTCCATGAATAAATCCCACTTGATCATGGTGTATGATTTTTAAAAATGTATTGCTGAATTCAGTTTGCTAATATTTTGTTGAGGATTTTTTTGCATCCATATTCACCCAGGGATATTGGCTTATAATTTCTTATTTTTGGTAATGTCTTTGTCTGGTTTTGGAATCAAAGTAATAGTGGCCTTGTAAAATGAGCTTGGGAGCCTTCCCTCCTCTTGAATTTTTTGTGATAGTTTGAGAAGGATAGGTGTTAATTCTTCTTTGAATGTTTGGCAAAAATCACCTGTGAAGCCATCTGCTCCAGAACTTCTGCTTGTTGGGAGTTTTTTGATAATTGATTTGATTTCATTGGTAGTAATCAGTTTGTTCAGATTTTCTGTTACTTCTTGATTTAGTTTTGGAATATTGAATGTTTCTAAGAATTTATCAATTTCTCCCATATTGTCCAATTTGTTGGCATATAGTTTTTTATAGTATTTTAAAAAAATAATCTCTTGTATTTCTGTGGTGTCAGGTGTCACTTCTCTTTCATTTCTGATTTTATTTGCCTCCCCCCACTCCCCTGCTGAGTTTAGTTACAATTTTATCAATTTTGTTTATCTTTTCAAAGAACCAGCTGGAAGAGGCATTTTTTTTGACTAAGCTTCTCTGAGCAGTATTGGCTTAGGAGACCAGTGCTGAGATTGTCTTCCAAAGACTTTCCTTGCAGAAGATGAGTAGTTTCTTCTAAAGGTTCTCTAGCATTTAGAAGGGACTTCTGAATTGACTCCCTTTCAGAAGGTGGGGCCACTTTTCAAGAAATGAATTATAGGAAATTCTTTTCTGAGATAATAGGTAGCACCTTTATCTTCTCCCGTTATTACCTCTCTTCCTCTAAGCTTATATTGCATGGGTGATTCTTATAACCAAGAAAAGTACTAATGTCATCCACAGAATCCAGCAAACAGTATTAAGAACTCATTATATGCCAAGCACAGTATTATGAATAGAGAAACAGCCTTTCTCATCATTACGTTCAAACAGCCACCAAGGCCCATATCCTTAAGAGTTTGTATATCTGTCTCCTCTCTCTGCCCACTGGAATATGTCCTACTTTCCATCCCACAACCTTACAATATTGCAGCAGCCTATAACCAATACCCTTGTCTCTAACATACTTCTTTGTATTCTTTTGTCATTTTATTTGAGAAATGGCTAATATATATATATATATATATATATATATATATATATATATATATATATACACACACACAAAGAATAAGAACAAATGTGCATGTATCAACACATCCAGAACTGACAATTATTAACATTTCGTCCCATTTGTTTTAGTTCTTTTTAAATAAAGGCCAGATTACAGATAAAAATCAAGTCTCTTTTATTTCCTATACTGTTCCATTCTCACCTTAGAGACAATAATTATTATGAATTTAGTGTATCTAATTCAGCATTTAATGCTTTTGCTAGTTTGGTGTTTTAAAGTATTTTTTAAAATTGTTTTTTAGAGAGAGAGAGAGGATTGGAGAGTGTGAGAGAGAGAGAAACATCAAAGTGAGAGGGAAACATTGATTGGCTGCCTCTTGCATGCCCCCTGTGAGGGCTTGAGCCTGCAACCAGGGCATGTGCTCTGACCGGGAATGGAACTGGCAACCTTGTGGTGCATGGGACAACGCTCAACTAACTGAACCACACTGCCCAGGGCTAGTTAGTGCTTTAAAACAATTGTTTTTCTTTATTGATTTTTAGAGAGAGAAGAAGGGAGAGGGAGAGAGAGATAGAAACATCAATGAGAGGGAACATCGATTGGCCGCCTCCTGCATGCCCCCCACTGGGGGTTTGACCCACAACCTGGTCATGTGCCCTGACCGGAAATTGAACTGGACCTCTTGGTGCATGGGTCAATGCTCAACCACTGAGCCACATCGGCCAAGCTAGTTAGTGCTTTTAAATATCTATATGAATTATTTTGTACTGTATACAGAAAATTGTTTTAGTTCTATCTAGCACACACAGATTTTTATCATCCCTTTGAATAGCCACATAGTTTTATAGCATGTGATAATGCCAAATCATATTTATTTATTTATTGATGGACTGAAAATTGTTTCTGTTTTTTGTTTGTTATGTATACGTCTATTAACATCTTTATACATGCTTCCGTTTTCACATGTGTGAAAGCTTCTCTAGCGTATACATGTAGAGAAGTGGAACTGCTAGGTCATAAAATGTTCACCTTGAGCAGATATTGTCAAATTGCTCTTCAAAGTAGTTGTTCCAGTTTATGTTCCCCACTAGCAGTTTATGACAGATTCTGTTTTGTTTTTTTTAACATCCTTGACCACACTTTATATTATCAGACTCTTACATTTTTGTGAATCTGATTAATAAGAAATATTGGCTATTTTAATTTACATCTTTCATATAGTTACTGCTCATTTAAATTCCCTCTTCTATAAATTGTCTGATAATTTCTTATGCCCATTTTTCTATCCAGTTGCCTTTTTTCCTCCTGTATTTTTTGTAGACCTTCTCTGTGTATTCTAGATTTTAATGCTTTATGTTAGAAATATAACTGTCCAGTCTATTAATTATCGTTTAATTTTGTTTATGATGTATTTGTCTTAGATAATTTAAATTTTAATAAAAAGCACATCTAGGCCATATACTTTTTGTGTGTTATTTAATAAGTCCTTTTCTACCCTGAGATTGTAAAAAATATTATTATATATTTTCTTTTTATAGTGTATATACTTTTAATAATTTTTTTCTTTTAATCTATTTGAAATTTATTTTTGTGTGTATGACATGAGGCTAGGATCTTAATTTATTTATTTTCTTCTAAGGAAACTGTTGTTTCAGCACTTTTCTCCACTGGTATGCAATTATTATACACCAAGTTCCTATATATAACAGATTTGATCTAGGCTGTCTTCGTTATTGCATTAATCTACTTGCTAATTCCTCACCAATATTAATTACTATAATTATCTTTATATTTTCAGGCAAGTCATTCTTTCCTGTACTCTCTCTCTATGTATCTCCTCTCTCCCCCAGAATGATCTTGGCTCTTTTTATGCCTTTATTCTTCTACATGGTGATTAGAACCACTTTGTTAAGTTCCATGAAAAATCCTATGGGATCTTAACTGTGAATGAACTTAGTTTATAGATTAATTGAGGAGCATTAATATCCTTCTAATGTCGAGCTTTTCCATTCATAAGATGTTATATCTTACCACTTATTCGAGTTTCGTCTTAGTCAATAAGGTTTAAAGATTTCTCCATGATGCTAATGCACATCTTTTAATTTATTCTAGGTTTCTTGTAGTTTTTTATTTATTTTTATTGATTTTGAGAGAGAAAGGAAGTGAGAGGGAGAGAGAGATAGAAACATCAATGAGAGAGAACATTGATTGGCCACCTCCTGCATGCCCCCCACTGGGGATCGGGCCCACAACCTGGGCATGTGTCCTGACCGAGAATTGAACCAGTAACCTCTTGGTGCATGGGTCGACGCTCAACCACTGAGCCACACCGGCCGGACGGTTTCTTGTAGTTTTAAAAATCAGTTTTACTGAGGTAAGTGCACCCACATTTAGTGTTTACTTTGATGAGTTTAGATAAATATATACATTTGTTCAAGTACCATCTCAATCAAGAAATAAAATATTTTTATCATCCCAGAATGTTCCCTTGTTATTTCTTGCCGTTAATTCCCTGAACCACTGGCTAAGTGAGCTCCAGCCCCAGTCTCAGGCAGCTGATGATCTACTTTCTGTCTCTCTCTTTTTTTTTTTACCAGAATTTTATATAAATGGAATCGCACAGTATGTACTATTTTGTGTACGGCTTCTTTCTCTCAACCTGTTTTTGAGATTTACCTATTTTGTTGCAGATATCTATAGTTCATTCATTTTTTTATAGTTAAATCATATTTCATTGTATGAATATTCCACAATTGTTTATCCATTAACCTTTCAATAGACATTTGGATTGTTTTCAGTTTTTTTGTTTTGTTTTTGTTTTTACTATTATGAATAGAGTTGTAGTGAAAATTTGCATACAAATCTTTGTATAGAAATATGTTTTTATTTCTCTTGGTTAAATAATTAGAAATGGGATCCCTGTATCCTATGATGAGTGTATATTTAACTTTATAAGAAACCAACAAGTGCTTTTCCAAAGTAGTTGTGCCTTTTTGCAGCCCCAACAGTGTTGTATGCGATTTCTAGTTACCCACATCCTTGCCAACACTTGGTGTTGTCTCCCCAGTTATGATTTATTGAACACAGTGTGAGTCAGACACTGAAGTAAGCATGCTACATCCAGCACCCCATTCAATATAATATACCTAAGAAGTAGGTGCTATCATCATTTCTATTTTACAGGTGAAATAATTGAGACATAGGTAGTTTACTTATGATCACAAAATTTCTAATGAGTCTGGATCCAGGTCAGTGTGGGTCCAAAATGGATTCTCTTAACGACTATATAATATCAGGGTTATGTTGACTTTATAAAACTAAACTAGGTTTGTTTCTATTTTTTTTATCATGTATTATTTTATTTCTCTTTAGTCTGCATTTCCCCTTCCTTCCCTAGACCAATGCACCAATTCAGGGTTGAAGAACCAGCCACCAATCTGTAGGCAAATAAAATAGCTTTTCTTTCTTTCTTTTTTTTTTTTATCGTCACCCGAGGACATTTTTGCATTTATCTTCAGATAGAGCGGGAGGGAGAGAGGGAGGAAGAGAGAGAGAGAAATATCGATGTGAGAGAGACACATCTAATGGTTGCCACCCACACAACCCCAACCAGGGCCGGGGACAAAATGCAACCAAGGTATGTGCCCCTGGCGGGAACCGAACCTGGGACTCTCCGGTCCGCGGGCTGATGCTCTAACTGCTGAGCCAAACTGGCCAGGGCTAAAATAGCTTTTCTCCTGACCTCCAAATTTACTTGAATATTTTTGCGTCCACTCAAATCAATGTCTTCTTTATCTTCTTCATTATAGCTTCTGTACATGATGCATCCAGGATTTTTCTGTCTCTCTTCTGTAATTGCTCTTGTGAATTTTATGTCATATGATTCTCCCCTCAAAGGCCTACAACTGTGATTTCCAGCTTCCCTAATGACACACTCAAAGTTCCATAATTCCCTGGCCAGGATCCCTTCTCTTCTCCCTTTTCTTGTACACCAGAAGCAATACAAAATTCCCTGCAGAAAGTACTACATTGTTAAGCACGTCACTGAGCCCGGCTGAGGATTCATTGCTGCTGTCAGTGTTCACATCACTCAAATCCACCCCCTCCGCAATGTGAACAATGCCAGTGCCACATTCTGTATTGGCCAATGACTTCTGCGTATGTGTTTATAGCCCACCCTTCTCCCTGTTTGTGTGGCGGGAGCCATGCTATAGACTTGATGGTTGAAGGAGCCTAGGCATAAACTGTCCCTTGAGTCTGGACACTATGTCGTCAGTTATGTTTCTCATTCTTATGTTAGCTTCTTGTGCTTAGTTTGTTGTCAATGGACCTCTCAGCTTTCTTCTCTCCTTGGGGCCCACCACAGCTTCCTTGCAGATAACTGTGTTTGCCTCACTTGTGATCCTAAGACATAAACTTCAAAATTTTTTGATACAAATCATGTACTCTTGTAGAAAATATTAGAATGTAGAAACAAGGGAAAAATAGACAACACTCCTCATATCACCTCTTAGAGAGCCTACTCACTGTTAACACTTTAGTATCTGTATTTCCATGTTTCTGCTATGTGTCAGCTACATAGAAAAAAGACCAAATTATACACTTTGTTTTCTCAAACATTTCGCCTAACTATATATGTATAGTTGTATATGTATCTAACATGACATACATTAGACCTCTGCCTTAAATTTTTTTTTTTACCGAGGTTTGTTTTATGGCCCAGGATAAGGCAAATGTTCATGGTGCTTGGAAAAAAATGTATATTCTGCTGTTGTTGGGTGGAGTCTTCTATGTGTTAAGCAGATCCTGCTGGTGGAGGGTGCT
Source organism: Tadarida brasiliensis (assembly GCA_030848825.1). Taxonomy (NCBI): domain Eukaryota; kingdom Metazoa; phylum Chordata; class Mammalia; order Chiroptera; family Molossidae; genus Tadarida; species Tadarida brasiliensis. Next base: position 45,363,423 of record CM061268.1, read on the forward strand.
GGTCAGTGCTTCTGTATCCTTGTGGATATTCTGTCTAGTGGTTCTATCAGTTGCTTAGCTAGAACTTCAACCCCGAGGAGGCTGTTGAAGTCCTAAATTATAATTGCGATTTGTCTATTTTTCCTTTTAGTTCTTTCAGTTTTTTGCCTAATGTATTTTGAGGCTCTGTTGTTTGGGGTGTACATACTTAGGATCATTATATCTTCCTGGTGAATTTGTCCTTTTATCAGTATATAATGTGTCTCTTTGTGGCTAGTAATTTTGTTTGCTTTGAAGTGTACTTCAGCTGATACTAATACAGCCCCTTTGTGCTTTTTTTGATGAATGTTTGCATGATATATATTTTTTCCCTACCCTTTTCTTTCAACCTCCTTACTTATTTTGAAGTGAATTTCCTATAAACAGCATATAGTTGGGTTATTACTATTTTAATCTAATCTCTTTTAAAAAATTTAATGATATTTCTTTACATATTTTTTGAGGATCAAAGAAATATTAACCAGGACTCATAAGGTATACTTGGATTAAAGAAGACAGCAAAAATTAATCTCACAGATTAATTCCTTACTATATAAAATAATCATAATACAAATCATGATTTTTTTGCTTTACAACAGAACTTCATTCAACCCCTCCTTGTAACAATTAGAAGAGTTAAATCTATTTAATTTTATTAGTAACAAAGTAATAAAATATTAGCAAAATAGATTAAATATCTTATTTTACATTTTTATTTAAAATGATAGATAAATCATTAAAATGAAAAGTGATTTGAGGAGTTTTTAAAATCAAATGCTATGTTAGAGTCCCACATTTGACAATTTTTATATCCTATCCTGCAATGATATATTGGGGGAAAGAGAGGAACACGGAAGTGCTCACTGCTCCAAAAAATTACCTGTTGGTTTACCCTGGGAGACTCATTTCTCCATTTTTAAGAAATTTTGGACATTTGATTTGTTTCCAGTTTTTGGCTACTGTGAATTTAAGCTGCTGTAAACTAAGAGTGAAATTGCTGGGTTAATGTCCTTTTTTTTTGCTTTATTGGGTTCCTAACAACTTCTTTGCTCCAAAAGTTACAAGATGAGTTGGGAAGAATTACTCTCCTCCCAACAGTGTTAGAGTACTTTAATTATGTGCTCACAGGAAGTAAAATTTGTTTTTAATGTGTAAAAATTTTAATTAGCCATTCACTTACTCTGTCTCTTTTTTGCTCTTGAACTTACCTTGAGTGATTGAGCCGGCAGGGTTGCTTCAAAATGGTCCCTCCCTTCTCCCTTAATCAGTGTTTCTGGACTGAGTCTGAGCACTTTGACACGTTCACCTGAGGGCTTTTGTCTTTCTCCTTATCAGCTACGTAGTCTCTCTAAACCTCTATTTTCTCATCTGCCAAATGAAAAGATTAATAGTGCCTTATCTCATTGCGTTGTTCTGAGAATTAAATGAGACAATTTATGGTAAACCCTAACACAGTGACAGGGATGTAACAAATGTTAGCTGTTATTATGTCATTATTTTATTGCTAGGATTTCTGTCACTGGTCTTATGCTGTGTTTTCAAATGCTTTCTGTGCATTTGGTCTGGAGCTACTAATTACCCCTAGAGTTAGTGCTCCCTCTTGGCATCAGCGGGAGGGTTTTCATTTATCCTTTGGCTCATTGACCCAGTGCTCAGTGACCCCAGGCGTGATTCTGGCACCTGCCTCCAGAAGAAGGAAGCATGCGGCTTCTCTGTCTCTAAACGTAAGTACCCACTACAGGGCAGGAATAGTGACACGCCTCATGCCAACATGATCAGTCCAGTCTTCTTTCTTCTCATTCCTCTTTTCTCAGAACAAGCAGTTTTAGCTCTTTACCACTTCCTCAGTCCTTCAGCTGATGCTGTGATATAGGAGGCCAGGGGAGGGGTTGGCAGGAGTGTGTGTGTGTGTGTGTGTATTGTGTATTTAAAAGTCTATGTAGCCCTGGCTGGTTTGGCTCAGCGGTTAGAGTGTCGGCCCTCGGACCAGAGAGTCCCGGGTTCGGTTCCCACTAAGGGCAAGTACCTCGGTTGCAGTTTGTCCCCGGCCCGGTTGGGGTCGTGTGGGTGGTGGCCAGTCGATGTGTCTCTCTCACATTGATGTTTCTCTCTCTCTCTTACTCCCTCTCTCCCTCCTGCTCTATCTGAAGTGCCTTATCTCATTGGGTTGTTCTGAGAACAAATGAGAAAATTTATGTAAACAAAAAAAAAGTCTATGTAAAGGACAAAGATTAGAGCTGAGAGAGGAAATGGATATGTGGGAGAAAGACAAGGGGTCAGTGAGGCAAAGGATGAGAGCAGAATTGCAGAGAACAGTGTGGGGAGTATGGGCCCTGGGGAGATGTCAGAGGGATTAGGAGGATGACACTGGGTAGAGACAGAAATGAGAATGCAGAGGTGGGTCAGGAAAAGCACCAGGAGAATATGGGGGAAGAGAGACTTTATTTTATTTTATTTATTGATTTTTAGGGAGAGAGGAAGGGAGAGGGAGGGAGAGATAGAAACATCGATGAGAGAGAACATTGATTGGCTGCCTCCTGCATGCCCCCCACTGGGAATTGGGCCTACAACCTGGCATGTGCCCTGACCAGGAATCGAACTGGCAACCTCTGGGTGCATGGGTCGATGGTCAACCACTGAGCCACACCAACAGGGCGGGAAGAGAGACGTTTAAATAAAATATCTAAGCACACTTCAAAGAGCAGTCAGAATCAGACTGTATCATGACAGGAGCTATCAGTGGGGGCTATTCATGAAAATGGCTCAGGTTTGGATCATCACCTTGGTGCAACAGACAAATCCACGAGTAAAAGGTTAATTTACTAATTCCCTGGTTCACTTGTTCAAATATTTCCTACATACCTACAGTGTGCCAGACTCTGTGCTTAGTGCTGTGAACTCCCCAGTCCCAAAGTGGGGACTCTTGAGGAAACTTTCTCTTGTTAATCTGAATCTCGGGTATGTCTAAATTGGAAAAACCTTCCTTGTTCTGTCTCCCATCCTGCATTTTGTGGAACCGGTATAGAAACTGGGAGAAGGAGAGGTTGTGCCTTGAAGCTGGGGAGATGTCACCGGGTCTGACATCACATCACAAAAATATACAGATGAGATTTACATATGATACACCACCACGTGCATACTCAAATTTTGACAAAATCCCCAAAATGTTTATAGGGCGTGAAACAAATGGGTCGGTGGAAATTTTTCTTGAGATGTTTATTTATTAAAAAAAGTGAATCACTATTAAGGGTGTATCTGTGAATTAAGGGTATCTCAGTGCCTCTGCAGAGTAGATAAGACGGGTTTAGATTATGCAACCATTTTACATGCTGGCTTTACATGCATGTGAGCAAGAGTTGGGTTATTAGAGGCATGAATGTGAATTAGCTCCAACTTATTAAAAGGATAAACCATTTATAAATTTTGAAACCTTATTTTTTGTTATTAGAAATAAATGTCTTGTGATACATCTCACAATGAATCCTTCCATATATTGTGCAGCAGAGACCACCCTAATTGCCCGGGTGGGGACAGGCGGTTTTATCCATCAGGGATGGCTTCAGTGTGTGGAACCTCACAATTGTAGAACCTCACAATTGTAGAACCTGAGAGTGGTGAAAAATACGAGACCACAAGCACATGTACAAGGAAAATGGCAAAATGAAAATACTTGTTTAAATAAATGTCTAAATAATATAAATACATTAAAAAATAACTGACTCCACTCCTATATAGTTACCTAACACTTATATTTGATGTGGGTTGTGGGTACAGTTTACTATGTTGTTATGATGTAAGGAGAGTCTCCCAAAATTAAGGTTGCATAAAGATATAAAGGGCCTTTCCCTGAAGAGGAAATGGGCATAACTAAAAATATAGGGTTGGAACTCACAGGAGGAAAAGAAACTAGGAAGAAAAAGAGAAAACAGAAAATTGAAGAAGTGATTCCATTTCTCCTTAGCCTGGACTGAATCTTTCCTACGATTCCCAGCTCTCTTTGGTTCTAGAGCTGAAACTATGACTCCCATCACTTCACAGTGTCCCTGGGGCATCTATAAATGATGGAGGTACTCTCTTCTTGTGTCTGCTGAGACAGATGGGTGTTTTCAAAGTATTTGAGGGAAGCCTCCCAGGTCGATCTGACCCAAGCTAAGTTCATCACTGGTGGACCTGCCTGGTGCACCACCCAAAGCCTTCAGGTCTTGGTTCTGAGACACCATGTCCATCTGAGAGATCTGTTCTTAGGGTATTTTTCTCTTTTTGAGCACTTCTCTCCTCCCTTTCCTTCTTCTTTATGCCTAGGAAAGGAATTCTCTTTGGTCATATTTGGATGAACAGTAAGACTTAAAAGTTGCTGAGTATTCATTCAGTTATTTTGCCTATTGGAAAAAATATAATAGAAATGATGGCCAAACAGGTTTATAAATAATAATAACAGCAATAATAATAACCTACTCTACTGAAAATAGCACTTTATATAAATTGACTCATTTAATCCTTGTAATTACCTTGTGCAGTTTTTTGTTATCCACATCTTACACATTAAAAGACAGGGGCATGCAGGAGTAGAGTAACTTGCCCAAGACCATCCAACTAGTCAGGGAAAAACTGGGAGATTACCCCAGAAAGTCTGGCTCCAGAACTGTGTCCTCACCAGTGGACTGCGTGTGTTCTCTCCCACTCAGCATGGCTCTGTGCCCCTTCTCTACCATACTGGCTCTCTTTTTCTCACTCACCTGGATAATATCTCAGGGATGTGGGAAGTACTTTCTGTGAGACTCTGGATTTGCCTCCCATGCCTGTGACTTTCCTCGCTTCTTACCCCACACTCTTTCCTAAAAGAACCTAGAACCTTCCTGTGAGAACCCTCAGCAGGGCTGAGATGGAGCCCTCAGAAGCCACTGAATGAAATGAAAGTCCTTCACACAGATAGTAACCTCCTTTCCAGAACCTCATTAATAGCCATTGAGGCCTTACTGCTCCTTTTCCTACCCTGCCTTTGGTGTCTTCACTATTGAGCTTATGAAACATCATTAGAAGTTTAAGCAGAGTCAGAGTTGTTTTTATGGGAACTTATATTAGGTATCTTGTATTGAGAAGTGATATGTAAAAGAAAAATGAATTTGATTTCTGATGAAGTTTTGTTTATGTTAATTTGGAGCTAGTGCTTTAGAATAGAGGCGGAACAGTCCTACCCGTGACCCTTCTTCTTGCTTATCCCAGTAAAGCTCAGCGTCTCCTATAAATAGAAAATAAAAAAATATTTATAGTATGTTGTCTGGAAGGGTGTCAAATTATTAGTCCACCTGGGACCCTTACTTGTCTGAATCTGGCCCTGCCCCCTTTCCTGTACCTGCCTGGAGAACCATTCATTACTCCCTCCCCACAGCCCATCATGCTCTGAGCAAGTGCATCTGCATTGAGGCAGAAGGATGAACTCATAAATTGGGGCTCTCACTCCTTTGGATGCCTTCCTCCATGGGACCCTCTGAAAACATTATCAGTAGATCCATCTAGTATTTATCTAGTAACTCTGATTCTCTCCATGATCCCTTTTCTCAATGTTCCCTTCCAGATTCTTAATAACTCATCCTGTCCCTAGTCCTGATAGCTGACATATTTTAGAGCTTCAGAAACCTGAGTGGTGGGAAGATCCAAGGCAAGAAGGCTTCTAGGACTAACCCTTCATAGCAGCAGGGAAACCTAAATCTTTTTGAGGATTAAGAACAAGTGGGCAGGGAAGGAGGGCTACATTAATGGAGCCAGAGAGGAGTGGATTGATTTCCCACACTCAGAATAGTTTTCCTGGTGGCTCTTAAAGATAAGGAGATCTAAACACAACCTTTTTGGAACTGTCTGGGGAGAAGTGTGAGAAATTCATAAAGAGCAGGCAATGAATATAGCCCTTCTCAATTTCAATGGCTGCCCCACTCCTCACTGCCTTTTTATTTATTTATTTATTTTTTATTTTATTTTTTCTTATCTTTATTGTTGAATGTATTACAGATGTTCCTCATTTTTCCCCCATTGACCCCTCCTCCCCATTCCTGACCCCTCCTGCCTTTCCCCACACTGTTGTCTGTGTCCATTGGTTATGCATATATACATATAAGTTCTTTGGTTTATTTCTTCCTACCCCCCAGCCATCCTTCCCTTTGAAGTTTGTCAGTCTAACAACCAATTTGTACTTCTTAATCCCTTCACCTTTTTCACCCCTCCCCCCATCCCCCACCCATCTGGTACCCAACAAAAGTTCTCTGTATCTATGAGAATGTTTCTGTTCTACTTGTTCATTTTATTTGTAGATTCAATTGTTGATAGATATGTATTTATTGCCATCTTGTTTGTTCATTTTTTTTTAAATCTTTTTCTTCAAGGAGACCCTTCAACATTTCATATAATAATGGTTTGGTGGTGATGAACTCCTTTAATGTTTCCTTGTCTGGGAAACTCTTTATATGGCCATCGATTCTAAATGATAGCATTGCAGGATAGAGTAATCTTGGTTGTAGGTTCTTGCTTTTTCATCACCCTGAATATTTCTTGCCACTCCCTTCTGGCCTGCAAAGTTTCTTTTGAGAAATCAGCTGACAGTCTGATGGGAACTCCCTTGTAGGTAACTAACTGCTTTTCTCTTGCTGCTTTTAAGATTCTCTCTTTGTCTTGAATCTTTTGCATCTTGTTGATGATGTGTCTTGGTGTGGGCCTCTTGGGGTTCATTTTGTTTGGGACTCTCTGTGCTTCCTGGACTTGTATGTCTGTTTCCTTCACCAAGTTAGGGAAGTTTTCTGACATTATTGTTTCAAATAGGTTTTCAATTTCTTGTTCCCTCTCTTCTCCTTCTGGCACCCCCAAAATGCGAGTGTTGGCACGCTTGAAGTTGTCCCAGAGACTCCTTACACTATCCTCATTTCTTTGGATTCTTTTTTCTTTTTGCTCTTCTGATTGGGTGTTTTTTGCTTCCTTATATTCCAAATCTATGGTTTGCTTCTTGGATTTACCTACTCTACTATTGAATCTGTGTAAACTATTCTTTATTTCAGTTAGTGCCTCCTTCATTTCTGACTGGTCCTTTTTTATGCTCTTGAGGCCCTCACTAAGTTCACTGAGGTTCTCACTAAGTCCATTGAGCATCCTTATAAGCAGTGTTTTGAACTCAGCATCTGTTAGGTTGCTTAACTCCATTTCACTTAGTTCTTTTCCTGGAGTTTTGTTCTGTTCTTTCGTTTGGGACCTGTTTCTTTGTCTTCTCATTTTGGCTGCCTCCCTGTGTTTGTTTCTATGTATTACTTAGAGAGAGGTATAGGGCTAGCTGAGACCAGATGCTGCTTGTTTGAAAGAATTTAGGAAAAGCTGAAGCAGGATCCAAGACAGGCCAATCCTATGGTAAAGCAACTGGCAACAGCTTGGGTGGGCCTGGAAGTTGGGTGGGGCGGGGCCTCAGGGCATCACCAGGGCGGGGCAAACAGTGTGAGCCAGGTTGCTGGAGTCCCTGATATGGCGGTGTCTGCTGGCCCAGGGAAGGTCTCACCAAAGGAACAAAAGCCTCTGATAGCACATCTGTCCAGGAGAAAGCTGCCTCTCCAGCCCTCGCTCCAATGCCAAACAGCTCAGTTCTTCCCCATATGACTCTGGTGCCTTTCAGGCTCCTTCCTGCATGCTGGAGCCTGGAGGGAGCGAGTCTGAGTAAGTCCGAGTTCGGGCCCTTTAAGAGGAGCTGCCGGGGGCTCCAGCTGCCTCAGCCTCAGTTCCCACTCGTTTTCCAGCCAGAAGTGATGGGGACTTCTCTTCCTGGCACTGGAACCCTGAGCTGGGTGCCTGGTGTGGGACGGGGACCCCTCAGTCCTCAGGGAGGACCTTCCCAGCCAAGGCATCCTCCTAATTTTTATCCGCCACACGTGGGTGAGGGACTAGCCCGTCGCGCCTCAGCCCCTCCTACCGGTCTCCATGCGGCTGCTTCTTTAATTTCGTAGTTGTAGGACTTCCATTCAGCTTGATTTCAGGTGGTTTTGAATGATGGTTGTTCTGTAGTTTAGTTGTATCTTTGATGTGGTTGTGGGAGGACGCGATACTGCATTTACCTACGCCGCCATCTTGACCGGAAGTCCTCCTCACGGCCTTTTCAGAAGATCTGGATCTGGATCAGCATGGGGAAACACATACTTTAAGCTCCTTCTGGATTTCTACTTTGTGCTCCACTTCCATGCACAGGGAACCACAAGTGCCAAGTTATTAGGCAAGTCTCCTGTGAAATGTTCAAGGTAATAGCCAGATAAATTTAATGTGATTAAATATAATCAAGTTAAAATATAGTTTGCCTAATAGATCTTCAGGAAGGAAATATATTGTTATGGACACAGGCCATTACAAACTGGTTTGTCTTGCCCAGCTGGTGTGTCTCAATGGATTGAGCATCGTCACATGGACTGAGAGGTCCGGTTTGATTCCCTGTCAGGGCACATGCCCAGGTTGAAGGCTCGATCCCCAGTAGGGGGTGTGCAGGAGGCAGCCAATTGATGTTACTATCTCTCTCTCCCTTCCTCTGTCTAAAAAATAAAAATCAGTAAAAACATAAAACAAACAAAAACAAAGTGGTTCGAGGTATTTTAAGCTTAAAAATTTGAATAAGCATAAATGAAAGGGAAGAAAAATTTCTGTAAACACAGAAGGAGCAAAGTCTTAGAGGGAGGGAAAAGTACAACGTGGGTAAGGAGGCAAATGCTGCTTGTGTGGAAATGGTAGAATGAGGTCAGAAAGTAGGATTGGGCCAACCTTAGGGGGCAGCGTAATTGGAGGCAGGGTGAAGCATGGTTGATGCAGAAGCTCTATGTGCAAATGAGCACGAAGGGCCAGGGGTTATTCCTACACCCACGTGAGCATTCTCTGGAAGGACTTCCCACTGGAGAATCCCACAATTTGGAAATCCATGCTGTCTTTTGTGTTCTTAGCACACACCCAGAGATACTTCCTATTCCTATCATTTTCAGCAGACTCATCAACTTCTAAGTCATTATAGAGAGGAACCTAAAGTTCATCATGACTCACACCAACCTTACCATCGTCCACCTGCCAGTTTTTGTCCTACTCGGCATCCCTGGGTTGGAGGCGTATCACAACTGGCTGTCCATATCCCTCTGCTTCATGTATGTCACTGCAGTCCTGGAGAACAGCATCCTGGTAGTGGTCATCATCAAGAACGTTAACCTTCATGAGCCCATGTACTTTTTCCTTTCCATGCTGGCCATCATGGACATCCTGCTGTCCACCACTACTGTACCCAAGGACCTAGCCATCTTTTGGCTCCATGGCCATGACACTGCCTTTGATGCCTGTGTCACTCAAGTGTTCTTTGTTCATGTGATGTTTGTGGGGGAGTCAGCCAGCCTACTAGCTATGGCCTTTGACTGCTTTGTGGCCATCTGTGCTCCTCTGCATTATTCAGCAGTGCTAACATGGCCTGTTGTGAGAATTGCTCTGGCATTGTCACCTGAAGCTTCTGCACCATCTTTCTAGTGATTTCCTTGCCAAAGCAGCTGCCCTTCTGCCGGACTAACATCATATCCCTCATTCCTACTGTGAGCATATTGGAGTGACCTGCTTAGCCTGTGCTGACATCACTGTTAATATCTGGTATGGCTTCGCAGTGTCCATTGTCACAGTCATTTTGGATGTAATCCTTATCACTGTGTCTTACTCACTGATCCTCCAAGCAGTGTTTTGTTTACCTTCCCAGGATGCCTGGCACAAGGCTCTCAGCACTTGTGGCTCCCATCTCTGAGTCATCCTCATGTTTTATGTTCCATCCTTCTTTACCTTGTTGTCCCACTGCTTTGGATATAACATTCCTCAGCATGTCCACATCCTGCTGGCCAGTCTTTATGTGGTGGTGCCACCAATACTCAACCCCATTGTCTACGGTGTGAAGACTAAGCAGATCTGGGAGGGTGTCATCCACTGGTTCTTTGACATAAGTCTTGGTACTGTCTTCCCTCTGGGCTGATGGTTCCCATGAATCCCCACTCCCAACCTTACCAAGGAAACTAGGTGTGAAATATGTAGATTTCCTGAACTGAGAGGGCTTTTCCTTCTCTTCCCCATTCTCCTCCTCCTTCTTCATCCAATTCCTCCTCCATCTCTCTTTTCTCTCTTCTGCCTCTTCCTCTTTGCCTCCTTCTCTATCCTCTTCTTTTCTCATATTCCTCCCCCACAACCCACAAATAACAACTAAGTGTTCATGCCTCTGATATGAACATTTGGTATCCTCAGTAGACCAGATGTACTACAGAAATACGGAGCTGAATGGCACACAAAGCTAGTTATGCACAAATGGATAAAAATAATTTTATATTCAATATCTGAAGAGGTTCCAGTTTTTTATCCCAAAATGGGTATTTATTATTTGTACAGATTCAAGTAGCTATCCATCCACTTCTATAATGGCAAGTGCTTTTAAAAAAATAGTCATGTATGCCATTTAGCCATCTGGAAAAATCCTGTTCTCTCTTCAAACTACAGTTCAAGAATTGCCTTCCCTGAGAAGTGTTTCCTAATTTTTTCTAGGCAATCCAAGACTCCTATCTTTGTATGTCTATCACATCTTGTACAAATATATGTAATGAATTATAATGGGTTGTTTACTTATTGGTACCTTCAACTGACTGTAAACTCTTTGAAACCAGAATAGTGTGTGTCATTCATATTTGTATTTTTAGTGCATTACAAAATACCTGGTACATAATACATGTTTGAGAAATGAATGAGAGCACAATTACCTCCCTGAAGTCAGAACATGCATCTCTATCATGCACTGAAACGATCAGCTAAATTTGTCCACAAACCTAGTGATTAGTAAACCAGTTCCTCACAAAGACAGTATGATATCATGGAGGCAAATTGCTGCTGATTGTAGTGTTTTTTACTCCAGGGAATAGACAGGAGTAGGAAGACACAGGGTATTCCTGATTTTCTTTTCTACTTGGTTTCTGAACATCCACATTATTAAGAGTTATAGCCTGTTATTCAGGGCTAGATTAGCAAAATTGGAGTAGGCTCTTGGCGTGCACTGTCTTGACCCTCATTCTTTCATATTTTCCCAGAAAAGGTCATGTGCACTCATTTCCTCAATCACCACCTATACTCATGAGTCCCACATCTCTCTTTTCACCTTAGAACTCTTGTTGAGTTTTAAATGCATAGACCCACCTGTCAACTGAATATCCCTGCAGGATATAGAACTCCCACTCATGCTAGTGCTTCTTCCTGTTTCTGTTCCTTTCCTTGGAAACTAGATCATAAAGCTTCCATCCCTTCACCGAGCTAGAAATCCTGGGGAGTTTTTCAGCTTCTTCCTTTCTGGACTGCTCCTCAAAAACTTATTGGTTGTTACTCATATTGATTATACCACCAAATGGTTATCTGAATAGTATTTGGAGTCATATCGGGATTCAAATCCTGTCCCCATTGTTTTCTAGCTATGTAAACGTATGAAATTTATTTAATGTTTTTATCCCCATCTGTAAAATGGGAACAGCAGTAGTACCTCATAGAGTTGTTGAGAAGATTAAATGAAATAAACCATATACAGAGTACTTAACACAATACTTAGCTCAGAGTAAGGATTTGAAAAATATTTATTAATGCTAGGTTGTTAGCACTGTTAATTTTATTCTTAACATTCCCTCTACAATTACTTACATCCCTTATCATCTTTTGCCTCAGATATTGCATTAGTTTCTTAATTGATTTCAGTCTTTTACACTCTGACTTAAACTATACATTGTCTTGATGTTAAGCATTCTAAAAGACAGAGCTGATCATACTACTTTCTGTCAAATACTTTTGAGCATTCTTCATTTCTTCCAGAAGTGTTTTCCACAGAACATTTTGTGGAAATAAGTATTAGATATTGTAATGGGTGTTTTATAAAAAAAGTTTCCCTCTATGAATCACACACATGGCTGTCTAAGAGTAGGCTAAAGTTTGCAGTTTCCTACACTTATTTGACCATAGATGTTTATATTCAAGTCCATATAATTTTTTTGATCGCATATCAATTTACATGTCTAAAATAACCTAGTGTTCCATTAGCCACAGTTTAGAAAATACAGGACTACAGAGTAATTTCTAAGCTGAACATTAATGTAATAGTCTGATCCTAACTTACTTTCCCATAATTATCTCAAAACATATCACCATATAATATAGTAATATGAATGATAATAATAATTATGATAATAGTTAATGTTTTTTAAGAGATTACTCTATTCTAAGAACCATGTTAAAAGCCTTACCACATTAACTTATTTAATTGTCATATAAGCTCATGAGAATTGTACCTTTGCTATCTCTGTTTTATACATGGGGACACCCAAGGCTCAGAGTGGATAACTAATCAAGGCCACACAGCTGGCAAATGGTAGAGTACTGATGTCAACTCCTCTTTGAAGTCTTCGCCAATTCCCCCAAGTTATAAGTGATCTCCTTGTTTGCTGGGTCTCCATAGCAATGACATTTATATTTTCAACTGATTATTAATTACACTATGAAACCACCAGAACTTGAGCTCTGTGAGGGCAGAGAATCTCTCTCTCTCTCTTTTCTTAATTCTCACCCAAGGACATTTTTCCATTGATTTTCAGATAGAGTGGAAGGGAGAGAGAGAGAGAGAGAGACATCGATTGGTTGCCTCCCGCATGACCCCAACCAGGGCCAGGGATCAAACTGCAACCAAGGTACGTGCCCTTGACCAGAATCAAACCTGAGACTCTTAGGTCCACAGGCTGATGCTCTAACCACTAAGCCAAACTGTCCAGGGCCAGAGACTATATCTCATTCATCAGTTTAGTTCCAGCATCTAGCATAGAGTTCAATATGGACTGACTAATTTGAAACATTGGTGATGTGGTTGATCTGTGGACTCTTTATGTTAAATATTATCTAACTTTATGTCTGAAAATCATTTGGACACACACACACACACCCTACTCAGCTTCTTCTGACCTATCATTTCTTCTGTATCTCTACAAGTTTCCATGTACATTGAGGACCAGCAGGTACATAGGTAGGGCTTTAAGAGTCTACATATTGACTAGCAGCAACCCAGATCCACTCTAGATCTAGAGTCATTAGCAGATGCAGTATGTGTGGACTGCTGTAGGTAGGACATAGTTAGGTTATGCACCCTCTCTGGTTCCTGAGTGATATCTGGAGACTGGTCCTGCTGGGGTCTGCTTCTGTCTAATTAAACTCCCTAAAGACCTAGTTGGGGAGAAGCTCTCTCCTTTGCTACACTATTGTCTGTGTCCATGGGCAATGCATATAAGTTCTATGGTTAATATCTTTCCATGTCCCCCTGTGCTCCTTCCCTCTGAGATTCATTAGTCTGTTCTATGTTTCCATGCCCTGGTTCTATTTTATTCATGAGTTTATTTTGTTCATTAGATTCCACATATAAGTGATAGCATGTGATATTTGTCTTTCTCTGACTGGCTTATTTTACCTGGCATAATAATCTCTAGGTCCCTCCATGCTGTCTCAAAGATCTTTCTTTTTTATAGCTGCATAGTATTCCATTATGTAAACATACCACAGCTTTTTTTATCCACTCGTCTGCTGATGGACACTGGGGCTGTTTCCAGATCTTAGCTATTGTAAATAACACTGCTATGAACATAGGGATGCATATATTCTTTCTGATTGGTGTTTCAAGATTCTTAGGATATATTTCCAGAAGTGGGATCGCTGGGTCAAATGGCAGTTCCATTTTTAATTTTTTGTACGAACTCCACACTGTTTTCCACAGTGGCTACACCAGTCTGTATTCCCACCAGCAGTGTACTAGGATTCCTTTTTTTCCACATCCTTGCCAACATTTGTTGTTTGTTAATTTATTGATAGTAACCATTCTGGCAGGTGTGAGGTGATACCTCATTGTAGTTTTAATTTGCATCTCTCTGATGATTAGTGACATTGAACATTTTTTTCATATGTCTATTGGACATCTTTTTGTTCTCTTTGGAGAAGTACTTATTCAAGTCCTTTGACCATTTTTTAATTGGATTGTTTGTCTTCCTAGTGTTGAGTTGTATAAGTTCTTTATATATTTTGGAAAGTAAGCCCTTATCAGATGTATCATTGGAAAATATGTATATTTTTGAATTAGTGTTTTTGTTTTCTTTGGATAAATACACAGAAGTGGAATTGCTGGGTTGTATGATAGTTCTGCTTTTAGTTTTTGAGGAATCTCCATACTGTTTTCCACAGTGGCTGTATCAATTTACAATCCTACCACAGTGCATGACTTGTTATTTGTTGTTTCTTTGATGATAGCCATTTTTTTTTTATTATAACCAAGTATGAGGTGGTATCTCATTGTGGTTTTGATTTGCATTTCTCTGATGATTAGTGATGTTGAGCATCTTTTCATATGTCTGTTGACCACCTGTATGTCTTCTTTGGAAATGGGTATTCATGTCCTCTGCGCAGTTTTTGATTAGTTTTTGTTTTATTTTGATATTGAGTTATGAATTCTTTATATATTTTGGATATTAACCCATTATTGGCTATATCATGTGAATATCTTCTCCCATTCAGTTGGATGTCTTTTCATTTTGTTGATGTTCTCCTTCACTCTGTGGAAGTGTTTTAGTTTGATGTAGTTCCATTTGTTTATTTTTGCTTGTTTCCCTTGATCAAGGGGACATATCCAAAAAGACATTACTAAGAAAGATGTCAAAGTTTACTGCCTATATTTTCTTCCATGTTTTTTATGGTTTTAGGTCTTACAATTATGTCTTTAATCCATTTTGAGTTAATTTTTGTATATGGTGTAAGAGAGGTTCAGTTTCACTTTTTTTTCATGTATCTGTCCAGTTTTCTTCTGTATAGTTTCAATTTCTTTATTGAGATGCTCTGTATTTTTCTTTAGTTCTTTACATGGTTCCCTTTACATTTTGAACATATTTACAACAGCAAAACTGAAGTCTGTGCTTGATAAACCCAACATCTGGGTCCACTGAGTGACAATTTTGATGATTGCTTTCCCTTCATCCCCCCATAGGTCATAATTTCCTTCGCATGTCTCATACTTAAACATTAAAAACAAACAAACAACTAAGCATTATAAAGAACTTGTTTTTTCTGAGGATGTTTTTGCTGTTTTGTTTGTTTTTTACTTTTCCTGGAATCTGTAGACTCTGTCTCTCTCACAATGCTCACCTAATATGCTGCTCAGATATTTTTAAATGTAAAATTTTACTTTTAACCTTGAATTTTTATGGGTTGCCCCGTGTCTACATAGCTTAGTGGACTATCAATGATTTATCAGATGTTGTTTCCAAATACTTTGAGCCAGTAATGCTTTTGTCCTCCACTAATAGGTCTGTGCATGGCTTGGACAGCACATTCAAATTTCAGGCAGTTTTCAAGTCTGCCCCAGCCTTTATTTTTCCATCAGACTCCTCAAGTCTCTTCTGCATATGTACTCAGTTTCCTGGACAGCTTAGGATGTGTGGAGAGCCTGGGCTCTGTTCTGCCCGAATATATGTATAACCTTCCAGTCAGTCAGCCATCTGTGGAGAGCTTATTAAACCCTCCATGTTTATCTCATTTGTAACATCTCCCTGAGAACCTCTGGTCAGCTACAGTCTTCTACTTGCACTGACCAGGACAATAGACTCTGGTTAGGATGGCTGCAGGACTTTCCCATTTAGCACTGGGTATGGCTTTTCCACTCTTCCTTCCAAGTCAAGTCAGCTCCTTCTGTGAAGCCACTGACTTTACACCCAGTATTTCCCTGGTAAAACGATCACACTGACCAAACTGGGGCTGGAGGAGGTTGAATGTGAGCCGCCCAAGGCAAGAACAACAGAGTCCCATGCCTCCTACCTGAAGTTCAGCAGCTGTTCATGAAAAAATGCGTCTCATTTGTGGTTTTCAACTGGTTGGTTTCCTGAGCCATGAGATGAGTATTTCTGATCATTTTTTCTAATTTTACATTTGTTTCCTGTGAAGAGGATTTATAACCTCTTCACACTGCCATATCATACTATATTGCCTAAAAATTGTTTTAGGCAAGATGAATACATTTCCTTATATTATCTTTGGTCAAGCATGCTCCATACTTGGGCTCTCAAGTTTATAAAGTCCTTTGGCTTGGACTTACACAGTTACTCTTCCCAGAGTATTCCCATAGAGTCAGAGGAGTTCCACCCTCAACTATATGGTGACCTGGAAGCGATCTACTCCCTGTCGGCTTTCCAAATAAAATATAGGACACCAAGTTAAGTTTTAATTTCAGATAAACAATGAATATATTTTATTTTTTTAACTTATCTTTATTGTTGAATGTATTACAGATGTTCCTCATTTTTCCCCCACTGCCCCCCTCCTCCCCATTCCTGCCCCCCTCCTGCTTTTCCCCACACTGTTGTCTGTGTCCATTGGTTATGCATATATACATGTAAGTTCTTTGGTTTATTTCTTCCCACCCCCCAACCCCTCTTCCCTTTGAGGTTTGTCAGTCTAACAACCAATTTGTACTTCTTAATCCCTTCACCTTTTTCACCCATCCCCCCAGCCTCCACCCATCTAGTACCCAACAAAAGTTCTCTGTATCTATGAGAATGTTTCTGTTCTGCTTGTTCATTTTGTTTGTAGATTTAATTGTTGATAGATATGTATTTATTGCCATTTTGTTTGTTCATATTTTTTTATCTTTTTCTTCAAGAAGACCCTTCAACATTTCATATAATAATGGTTTGGTGGTGATGAACTCCTTTAGCTTTTCCTTGTCTGGGAAACTCTATATGGCCATCGATTCTAAATGACAGCTTTGCAGGATAGAGTAATCTTGGTTGTAGGTTCTTGCTTTTCATCACCCTGAATATTTCTTGCCACTCCCTTCTGGCCTGCAAAGTTTCTTTTGAGAAATCAGCTGACAGTCTGATAGGAACTCCCTTGTAGGTAACTAAGTGCTTTTCTCTTGCTGTTTTTAAGATTCTCTCTTTGTCTTGAACCTTTTGCATTTTGATGATGATGTGTCTTGGTGTGGGCCTCTTGGGGTTCATCTTGTTTGGGACTCTCTGTGCTTCCTGGACTTGTATGTCTGTTTCCTTCACCAAGTTAGGGAAGTTTTCTGCCATTATTGTTTCAAATAGGTTTTCGATTTCTTGTTCTCTCTCTTCTCCTTCTGGTACCCCCAAGTTGCGAATGTTGGCACGCTTGAAGTTGTCCCAGAGGCTTCTTACACTATTCTCATTTCTTTGGATTCTTTTTTCTTTTTGCTGTTCTGATTGGGTGTTTTTTGCTTCCTTATATTCCAAATCTATGGTTTGCTTCTTGGATTTACCTACTCTACTATTGAGTCTCTGTAAACTATTCTTTACTTCAGTTAGTGCCTCCTTCATTTCTGACTGGTCCTTTTTTATGCTCTTGAGGCCCTCACTAAGTTCACTGAGGTTCTCACTAAGTTCATTGAGCATCCTTATAAGCAGTGTTTTGAACTCAGCATCTGTTAGGTTGCTTAACTCCATTTCACTTAGTTCTTTTCCTGGAGTTTTGTTCTGTTCTTTCATTTGGGACCTGTTTCTTTGTCTCCTCATTTTGGCTGCCTCCCTGTGTTTGTTTCTATGTATTACTTAGCGAGAGGTATCGGGCTAGTTGAGACCAGATGCTGCTTGTTTGAAAGAATTTAGGAAAAGCTGAAGCAGGCTCCAAGACAGGCCAATCCTATGGTAAAGCAACTGGGAACAGCTTGGGTGGGCCTGGAAATTGGGTGGGGCGGGGCCAACAGTGTGAGCCAGGTTGCTGGAGTCCCAGATATGGCGGCGTCTGCCGTCCCAGGGAAGGGCTCACCAAGGGAACAAAAGCCTCTGACAGCACGTCTGTCCAGGAGAAAGTTGCCTCTCCAACCCTCGCTCCAATGCCAAACAGCTCAGTTCTTCCCCATATGACTCTGGTGCCTTTCAGGCTCCTTCCCGCACGCTGGAGCCTGGTGGGTGGAAGCCCGAGTAAGTCCGTGCGCGGGCCCTTTAAGAGAAGCTGCTGGGGGCTCCGGCCGCCTCAGCCTCAGTTCCCGCTGGTTTTTCCAGCCAGAAGTGATGGAGATTCTCTTCCTGTCACTGGAACCCTGAGCTGGGCGCCTGGTGTGGGACGGGGACCCCTCAGTCCTCAGGGAGGACCTTCCCAGCCGAGGTGTCCTCCTAATTTTTATCCGGCACACGTGGGTGTGGGACCAGCCCCTCCGCCTCCACCCCTCCTACCAGTCTGGATGTGGCTTCTTCTTTAATTTCATAGTTGTAGGACTTCCATTCAGCTTGATTTCAGGCGGTTTTGAATGATGGTTGTTCTGTAGTTTAGTTGTAACTTTGATGTGGTTGTGGGAGGACACGATACTGCGTTTACCTATGCCGGCATCTTGACCGGAAGTCCAATGAATATATTTTAGTATGAGTAGATATCAAATATTGCATGACAAATAATTTTACTAAAAAATTATTTGCTGTTTATGTGAAATTAATATTAAACTGACATATTGTGTTTCTTTTTTTTTTTTGCTAAATCTGACAACTCTCCTTTGTCCATATTTGTCACTGAGCCTAGGACATCAGTCCCACTTCCTCCCAACATGTGCGTGATTGCGCACACACACACATACACAGTTAGTTTACTTATGGTGAGATTTTTCTTTTAAGGGATCTTCTTTGATCTGTGATGAAGATAAATCTAGACTTTGTTGGGATCATCTTCATCTACTCATCAGGGAATTTCATATTATATTAAACTCCAAAATGAAGAGATTATTGGGCAGGTGATCTCATTACCTTTCTTCCAGAAGCCTTCTTGACTCCAGTACAGATTAGCTCCACATATAATGAGAGAGGCCAGCATTTATCAAGCCACAAAATAATTTGTTACATTCTTGTCACACACAATTAATTTTTACTATGCTAATTCTTCTAGAAGAAAGAAAATACGTTGTCTTCACTGTTAAACAAGTCTCTGGAAAATCTTTAAAAATAACAACTTGAAACTAATATAACATTGAATGTCAACTGTAATTGAAAAATAACTAATTTACGTATGATATAGTTACCCCTTTAAAGCATACAATTCAATGGTTTTTGTATATTCATAGAGTTGTGCAACTATTACCATGATCTAATTCCAGAACATTATCATGACCACAAAGAAATCTGTTACTTATTAGCAGTCATTGTCATTTCTCCATGCCCAGCATCCCCAGGCCCTGGCAAACACTAGTCTACTTTCTGTTTCTATAGATTTGTCTATAATGCACACTTCATATAAATGGAATTATATGTGATTTTTTTGGTCTGGCCTTTTTTCAATTAGTATAATGTTTTTAAGGCTCCTTCATGTTATAGCATGTGTCAGTACTTCATTCCTTTTTACTGCTGGATAGTACTCCAATATACAGATGTACTTCATTTTGTTTATCCATTCATCAGCTGATGGACATTTGAGTTATTTCCATGCTTGAGACTTTTAAATGTATATTGCTCCCATTAAAAACAATGTATGTAATTCCACTTAGGCAGGAACTACCTCTCATATTTTTTTCATTTACAATATTTTTATTTCTAGAGAGTGTGAATTTTTGTATGTGTTAGCTAATAAATTATATTTCCTAATGAGAGAGGGAAATTGAATCCCAACCAGGGTCTGCTGTGTTTCAAAACCTGTGCTCTCCAGCAGTACCACATATTCCATTCTTTGAGTTTGTGTCACTTCTGGGACACATTCTCATCTAACCTAAGCATCCTCTGGAAGCCCATTCTGAGCTCTTGGGCCCTAAGAGCATATCCCATGGGGTTAAGGGCTGGGGGGATGACAATGTTAAGCACATTAAGAAGAACAGGGAAGGTGGGAACTGCTTTTCCTGCCAGGTGGGCTAAAGACATTACAATAATGGTTGTGTAGAAGAAGAAGATGAGGATGAGATGGGAACTGCAGGTGCTCAGAGCCTTGACTATTGCCTTGGCAGAGTTCAGCCTTAACACAGAGTGAAAGATCAGAACATAGGTAATAAGGACTAGAGCCATGTCACTTCCACCAATGACTCAGGCCAAAGCCAACTGATAAAACCTATTAATGGTGATGTCATCACAGGCCAAGCCAATGACCCCCAGGTTAGAGCACAGGCACTGGTCAATTTCATTCCTGGAACAGTAGTGTCTCTAGGCAGCCAGTACAGGCACTGGGATGGTCAACAGGACATTCCTAAGCACCATGAATACCATGGCTTTGACCACAAAAGGTTCAGTAACTATGGAGGAGTATTGAAGTGGGTGGCAGATGGCTACATATCTACCCACAGCCATGCAAAGGAAGACACCAGACTCCATGCTAATAAAACAGTGAATAGCATGGATTTGAGCAAAGCACTCAGGGAGGCTGATGGCCTTGGCATCAAACTAGAAGATGGCCAGAATCTTGAGCATGATGGTGATTGCCAAGCCAGTGTTCACTATAGTCAGGATATTAAGGAATTGGTACATGGGCTGCTGAAGGTTAAGTTCATGGTGAATGGTGATCGTGGTGAGGAGATTGGCAGCAAGAGCTGAGAAGTAGAGCAGAGCCAGGGGCAGGAAGAGCCAGGGGCAGGGAGAGCCAGGGGCAGGGAGAGCCAGGGGCAGGGAGAGCCAGTGCTGCCACTCGTGAATGCCTGGGAGCCCCGTCAGGATAAATTTAGACACGTGAAGTGTTGAGTTATACTGTGGGAGATAGCCACATCTTGAGGCATCTTAATCCTTAGTGTTTGTCTGTAGGTAAACAAGAAGGAAGCTTGGTTAAGTTGTTCAGCTGAGATTCAGATTTAATTTAAAGATACAAGATTGATTCATAGTCCCTTTGATCATGATATTCCCCCATGTCTCTTTTATCTGGAAAATGATCTGAAAAGAGCACAGAGATGGCCAAAAGAGGCCTTAAAAGGAAGATTACAGCAGAAACCAAGAGAGTCAGGGAGGAATCATTTACTGGCTTCATGTCTCTCAATGGTGTTTTATTTTTACATGGAGCAAGTGGAGGTGGACACAAAGCAGGAGACATGTTCAATCATCCTAACAATCTGATTTCTCAGGAGGTAAACAGTCAGGACAGAATAAATAGTTTCCTTTTTGGAGGTCTTCCAGGGAAGATCAGAAATCAGAACAAAAATTATCATAATGGCTTTGTTTTGTATAGGGTCTTGATGTTTTCACAAAAACACCTTGGAAAGGCATTTTTCAAATTTGAGGAAATTAAGAGTCACAGAAGTGATTTCTCTGAAGTTAGAGTTTTATTTATTTATTTTATTTATTTTATTTTTTTATTTTATTTATTTTTTATTTTTTTTATTTTTTAACTTATCTTTATTGTTGAATGTATTACAGATGTTCCTCATTTTTCCCCCATTGCCCCCCTCCTCCCCATTCCTGCCCCCCTCCTGCTTTTCCCCACACTGTTGTCTGTGTCCATTAGTTATGCATATATACATATAAGTTCTTTGGTTTATTTCTTCCCACCCCCCAACCCCCCTTCCCTTTGAGGTTTGTCAGTCTAACAACCAATTTGTACTTCTTAATCCTTTCACCTTTTTCACCCCTCCCCCCAGCCCCCACCCATCTGGTACCCAACAAAAGTTCTCTGTATCTATGAGAATGTTTCTGTTCTGCTTGTTCATTTTGTTTGTAGATTCAATTGTTGATAGATATGAATTTATTGCCATTTTGTTTGTTCATATTTTTTTATCTTTTTTTTCAAGAAGACCCTTCAGCATTTCATACAATAATGGTTTGGTGGTGATGAACTCCTTTAGCTTTTCCTTGTCTGGGAAACTCTTTGTATGGCCATCGATTCTAAATGACAGCTTTGCAGGATAGAGTAATCTTGGTTGTAGGTTCTTGCTTTTCATCACTGTGAATATTTCTTGCCACTCCCTTCTGGCCTGCAAAGTTTCTTTTGAGAAATCAACTGACAGTCTGATGGGAACTCCCTTGTAGGTAACTAACTTCTTTTCTCTTGCTGCTTTTAAGATTCTCTCTTTGTCTTGAACCTTTTGCATTTTGATGATGATGTGTCTTGGTGTGGGCCTCTTGGGGTTCATCTTGTTTGGGACTCTCTGTGCTTCCTGGACTTGTATGTCTGTTTCCTTCACCAAGTTAGGGAAGTTTTCTGCCATTATTGTTTCAAATAAGTTTTCGATTCCTTGTTCTCTCTCTTCTCCTTCTGGCACCCCCAAGATGCGAATGTTGGCACGCTTGAAGTTGTCCCATAGGCTCCTTACACTATCCTCATTTCTTTGGATTCTTTTTTCTTTTTGCTGTTCTGATTGGGTGTTTTTTGCTTCCTTATATTCCAAATCGATGGTTTGCTTCTTGGATTTACCTACTCTACTATTGAATCTGTGTAAACTATTCTTTATTTCAGTTAGTGCCTCCTTCATTTCTGACTGGTCCTTTTTTATGCCCTTGATGCCCTCTCTAAGTTCACTGAGGTTCTCACTAAGTCCATTGAGCATCCTTATAAGCAGTGTTTTGAACTCAGCGTCTGTTAGGCTGCTTAACTCTATTTCACTTAGTTCTTTTCCTGGAGTTCTGTTCTGTTCTTTCATTTGGGACCTGTTTCTTTGTCTCCTCATTTTGGCTGCCTCCCTGTGTTTGTTTCTATGTATTACTTAGCGAGAGGTATGGGGCTAGCTGAGACCAGATGCTGCTTGTTTGAAAGAATTTAGGAAAAGCTGAAGCAGGATCCAAGACAGGCCAATCCTATGGTCAAGCAACTGGCAACAGCTTGGGTGGGCCTGGAAGTTGCGTGGGGCGGGGCCTCAGGGAATCACCAGGGCGGGGCCAACAGTGTGAGCCAGGTTGCTGGAGTCCCAGATATGGCGGCATCTGCCGGCCCAGGGAAGGGCTCACCAAAGGAACAAAAGCCTCTGATAGCACATCTGTCCAGGAGAAAACTGACTCTCCAGCGCTTGCTCCAATGCCAAACAGCTCAGTTCTTCCCCATATGACTCTGGTGCCTTTCAGGCTCCTTCCCGCACTCTGGAGCCTGGAGGGTGCGAGTCCGAGTAAGTCCGTGCGCAGGCCCTTTAAGAGGAGCTGCTGGGGGCTCCAGCTGCCTCAGCCTCAGTTCCCGCTGGTTTTTCCAGCCAGAAGTGATGGGGATTCTCTTCCTGGCACTGGAACCCTGAGCTGGGCGCCTGGTGTGGGACGGGGACCCCTCAGTCCTCAGGGAGGACCCTCCCAGCCGAGTGTCCTCTTAATTTTTATCCGCCACACGTGGGTGTGGGACCAGCCCGTCGCGCCTCTGCCCCTCCTACCAGTCTCGATCCTGCGGCTGCTGCTTTAATTTTGTAGTTGTGGGACTTCCATTCAGCTTTATTTCAGGCGGTTTTGAATGATGGTTATTCTGTAGTTTAGTTGTAACTTTGATGTGGTTGTGGGAGGACGCGATATTGCGTTTACCTACGCCGCCATCTTGACCGGAAGTCTGAAGTTAGAGTTTTAAATGATAAATGAGCTGGAGCTAAAGTCTTAGTATTCTGTGTTTAGTTACTGTGTATTTCTAACTATTGCTGATGACTTAATACAAATGGTTCTCTAAGGTATAAGGTTTTCCCCTTTCTGATTACAAAAGTTAAATTGAAAACAAGAAGGAAAACTTATATTTTTCACCTCTAGATTTTAGTAAGACTTCCCTAAGGGCATTATTTTAAAATGCATAATACTGTATTTTTTAAAAAGGAATTCTAACACATTCTAGATATAATTACCATAATTGCCATAGAGATTTTGACACTTACATATTTAGATATTTATACTTAGGTGAAATCAATGTTCACTATACATCTTTTCATAACAGCACCTCCCCATTTGTGAAGTCTTTATTTTGATTCAAATCTTGACTGGCTGTAGAACATTTTCAAGTTATTTTATCAGAAAGAGAAAATGGGCAATATACCCTGAATGAATTAGAAAATCATCTTCAACTCAGAATTTTGATTAATATTCTTTTCTCATGACTTTTTTTTACTGTTTTCAGTGATTCATAGCGAAAAATGTAACTCATTTATCTTTGGTCTATAGAAGAGAGAATATATTTTATTGTGTGTGTTTTTTTTTAAATAGTAAAACAATAGTTTTAGTTTCTTTTTCTATTGACTGTTGATGCTTCCTTTTGTATACAGTAAGTTCTTATATGCACTAGGTCCAATTTATTGTTTCATTTTTCTGTCTGTGCATTGTGATGAGTGTACCATAGTGAATAAAACACTTGTATATTTATAAGAGATTTAATACATACCAGATCTTTTTTTTTTCCACTTAATATTTTACATTTAAAATTTTGAAGCTTTTGCCAATGTTTAGACTGCCAGGATCATCTTAAATTATTCTGTCAATTCCTCACACCCCCCAAAATCTAAATTTAATTGGTATCCTATGAAATATAAAAATTAATTTATAAAAATAATATCTTAAATATTTTTGCTTCTTATTCAGCAGTTTGATGCATCTCTTTCATTACTTAAATTTTCTTTTATATCTGTCACTAAAGGACACTATTTATGTCCCAACATTTCACACTATTTCTTTTTTTTTTTTTTTTACTATGTTTGAAGTTTTTTGAATGGAATTTTTTTCTAGAGTATAATTTCTAATTAATTGTTGCTAGTACCTAGGAAACCTGCTGATTTCTGTTATTTTGCTTTCGATTCACTTTATTGTGTTATTGTCAGTTATAATAATGTTTGCGTTCATTTTCCTCTGACTTTGTAATGTGACCTCATAAATGTTATAAAAATGACAATTTGGAGCTCTTTTCCAAATATTGTATCTCTTATGTATTTTTTTTTTTAATCCTCACCCAAGGATATTTTTCTATTTATCTGCAGATAGAGTGGGAGGGAGGGAAAGAGAGGGAGAGAAAGGGAAAGAGAAACATTGATGTGAGAGCAACACATCCACTGGTTGCCTCCCCATGACCCCGAACAGGGCTGGAGATGAACTGCAACAGAGGTATGTGCCCTTGACCAGAATCAAACCTGTGACTCTTTGGTCCACGGGCCGATGCTCTAACTACTGAGCCAAACCAGCCAGGGCTATTTTTTTTTTTTTAATCCTCACCTGAGGATATTTTTCCATTTATTTTCAGACAGAGTGGAGGGAGAGAGAGAGAGAGAGAAACATCGATGTGAGAGAGACACATTGACTAGTTGCTTCCCGCAGGACTCCGACCAGGGCTGGGGACCAAACTGCAATCGAGGTACATGCCCTTGAGCGGAATCGAACTCGTGACTCTTTGGTCCACAGGCTGATGCTCTAACCACTGAGAAAAACTGGCCAGGGCTTATGTTTTATTTTAATCAGAAAAATGTAAAACAATAATGATAGCAACACATCTAATTTTCTTCATTAATTAACTTAATAAAAGCCTATCAATTTTTACGTGGAGAATGTTGTTGGCTTTTGTGTTTTACAAAACAAATTAACAATGTATTTTATATACTATAAGAATTCCAAATCATGAAAGAATTGAGCTTCATGACTAATAAAATCCTCTTATTTTAGGAATGTTTGCTCTATAATTTATTATGCGAGAATCACTTCGTTTGGTCATTTACTCACTAACTTTTTACTGAGAGCCCCCTGTGTGCCGGACACTGTGAGAGCCAAGAGGGTTTCTTTGCATATTCCTCTAGCTGGAGAGCCCTACCTTCTCCAGCTCAGCCTCATCTTTATGGCCTCCTTCCCAGACACAGCTCTTAACCCTTGCACAGGTGAAGAGCCTGATGGAAAGTGAAGGAAGACAAGTTGAGAAACCCAAGTGTAGTGAGCCAGATTCACAGAACAGATAGAGTCCAAGGGAGGTAGACTGCCTCCATTGATTTTCCCCAGTGTCCATGATGCTGGCTGGTTTACTGACCACTGAGAGAGGGGCCATGAGGCTTGTGCTTCCTTCTGATGCTTCTGCTTTCCTGGTTGTGGCTGCTGTGCTTGGCCTTTGGTTGCTAAGAGCAGATCAATCCCTCTCTCTACCTCTCCTGGGTTTTTGGTTATAAATCACATCTGTGAAATGACCTGGTCGAGGTCTGAGCCTCCCTGGGCCCATCCCATGTCACTCCTCTCTCTCATCCAACTACCTCTAGGGAAGGCTGTTGTCTCACTCCAGCAGGAAAGGCCCCCAGTGACTTTGTAAGCTTGCCTTAGTCACTTCTGGGAACAGTCCCATTCAAACCTGTCCCAGGGGGCAGCCTCACCAGATGGACAGCTCTGCCAGGCTGAAACATTGGATGAAGTTGTGTTCTTCCTCCTGTCTAAGCTTGGTTTCCTCCCCACCAACTCTAGCAAGTTCAGTCAGTTCTGTTATAATGTGACACGAGTTCTTAAAAGTCACCATGCTATGCAACAACATCTCATGTGAAAAACCATAGGATTTATGGAAAAATGGAATTAGGAGCATAGCATTCGACAACTTTGTCAGTGACACATAAAAAAGATAAAAAAGCAGAGTTTTTCAATGTTAAATGGTTAAGAAAAACACACATACTACAATGCATAGAACACTTTACTTTGAGGAAGATATGCAGTTTGCTGTGGAAATGCGGAGGGGTTGCCACTTGTAAACTATTGTGTAGTGGTAGAAGGAGCCTTACCTGAAACTAGAAGGTCATGAAGTAAAAGAAGGCAGCAGATGGGTATTTGGAGTGTGTGTGTGTGTGTGTGTGTGTGTGTGTGTGTGTGTTGTGTATTCCTACGCAGCTTCTTTTCTGCATTCAACCAGTTTTTCTACTGGACAAAGGGCACAAAGGCAAATGTGAAATTCAGTTGTGCTCAAGTTGTTTCATAATATATCATTGGTGTTGGAACATGTTTGTTTGCTCAAACCAAGTGATATAGCAGAACTATTTGCCTTTCCTATGTCAACATCTTTCTCTCTTCGGTATTATGCACCTCAGTATATAAAGATCCCAAGGACTGCCAAGGTCACGCCCCAGCACTTCCCAGTCTCACTTCTATATCCTCAGGCTCTGCCTTTCATTGACCCATTCACTTGTAAGTGCTATCTTTCAATATTATCTTTACTTCTTCACCTTCTTAATCTATGGTCATCTAAAATCTGTCCTATCAGGATGTTGAAACTGCTCTTGCTAATGACTTCCATACTGCCTAATTGAATGAGCATTGCAGTAGTTAGAGTACCATTAGGGAACAGATGGCCCATTCAAAGTAGAATAATTAAAAAAATTTTCTTTGTTGAGGTATAATTGACATGTAATGTTATATTAGTTTCAGGTATACAATATAATGATTCAATATTTGTACATATTGCAAAATGATCACCACAATAAGTCTAGTTAACATCCATTACCATACATAGTTATAAAATTATTTTTCTTGTGATGACAACTATTAAGAATTACCTTCTCTCAGCAACTTTCAAATATGCAATGCAGTACAGTTAACCCTTGAACAACATGAGGGTTAAGGGTGCCAACCCCAGCAAAGTTGAAAGTCTCAGTATTAACTTTTGACTTGCCCCAAATTTAACTACAGTCATCCTTCAGTATCTGTGAGGGATTGGTTCTAGGACTCTCCTAGCCCCCTATCAAAACTCTGTGGCAGCTCAAGTGCCTTATATAAAATGGAATAAAACATGTATACAGTCAACCCTCTGCATCCGTGGATTCCCAACTGTGGATCAAAAAGAGTGTTCGATCTGCAGTTGGTTGTATCCATGAATGGGAAACCTGGGGATACGGAGGTCACACTGTATATTTATTGAAAAAAATCCACATATAAGTAGATCTGCACAGTTCAAATACTGCGTTGTTCAAGGATCAACTGTATTACTAATTATAGTCACTGTGTTGTACAGTACATACCATGACTTATTTATTTTGTAACTGGAAATTTTTAACTTTTGACTCTCTTCCCACCCCTGCACCTGCCTCTGGTAACCACTAATCTGTTCTCAGTATCCATAAATGTGTTTTTTCCAAAACATTCCACATATAAGTGAGATCATATGGTGTTTGTCTTTCTCTGTCTGACTTATTTCACTTAGCACAATGCCCTCAAGGTCTATCCATGTTGTCACAAATGGCAAGATTTCATTATTTTTTATGGTTAGTACTATTACATTCTATCTCTCTCTCTCTCTCTCTCTCTCTCTCTCTCTCTCTCTCTCTCTATCTATCATCTATCTCACATTTTCTTTATCCATTCATCTATTGATGGGCACTTAGGTTGTTTTCATTTCTTGGCCATTATAAATAATACTGCAGTGAACATGGGGATGCATATATCTTTTCAAATAAGTGTTTTGTTTTCTTTGGATAAATACCCCAAAGTGGAATTGCTGGGTCATAAGGCAGTTCTATTTTTAATTTTTTGAGGAACCTCCATATTGTTTTTTATAGAGGCTGCACCAGTTTACATTCCCACCAAGAGTGTCACAAAGGTTCCCTTTCTCTACAACCTTGTCAACACTAGTTATTTTTCAACTTAGAATAATTTGAGAAGGGATTATTACAAAGGGCCTATTTATAAGGATGTGGTCAGTAAGAGATCCAAAATGACAGTGCAGTTACCTAGGGCTAATAATAGCACTTGTCACCACCTCTATACCTGAAAGGATGAGTGGCTCTGAAATCCTGAGGCAGGGGATTGGCATAGAGAAGATTACCTTGAGAAGAGCTTTTTGAATTTATTCTATCTCTTCAGGTGTGAGTTGTGCTTATTAACTTCAATGCCACTCTTCATGTTGTTTTTGCCCAAATAGATGGTTGTATTTGGTGTTAAAGAAAAGTTGCACTGAACAGGATGAGCATTTGGAAGTTGATTTTATTCTGATACTATTGCCGGCAGTGGGGAAGAAAGACCAAATCTGGATATGAAGTTCTGCTAAAACTAAAGGTGGGATTGGGCTGGGGTAAAGTGTCAGGTGCAGTGGGTTTAAGCCCTGGGGTAAGCTAGTGGAAAAGTACTGAAGGACTTTAGTGAGAGGTTGATCAATGAGATGTATCAAGTACATTGAGTTATTCCTGAGATTGCACATGTGTTTGTCTGTGATGAGGCCATCTGTGGTTTTAATTGGCGCCCAAGGAAGTTAGGCTCCTACTCTCCACAGAGACTGAGAGATGGGGTATCTCCTTCAATGTTTGCATTTCAGGAGATAGTTTCCAGGTCCTTGAGAAAGGCATTTCCTGGGTTGTATAACTGGCAAGAGGTTAGGAGGTGATTTATATACACTACAAAAAGGCAGAGAAAGAATTTACAATTATAAGTTTTCTGAAGCAAATGCTATAAGAGAGGACAGGGGCCTAAAGTCACGAAGAAACCTGTTTTAGACCAAGCCATTTTGGTTATTGGTTGGTTGATTTCCTTTCTAGTAGGCAATTTTGGGATACTGTCATATTTGTTTGATGCAACCTGTTGTAGGGGAGATGTGAGATGTGCTAATAGCTTGATTTATGGTTGAAGCTTGTTCGCCATGCCTCATGGGGCATGGTGGTTTATAGCCATGTGGGCCACTGCCCTGTTTTCTGACCTAATCTCCAATATTCTGGGAACACCCACCATCGTTGTTTGACTTTTAGCCCACTTCTTGGTCCAATAATGTATGTGCAGGAGACTAGACATGCCTGACTATTCCTGCTGCATTACCCATTAATCACCAGATTGGTTTTCTCATAGCACTCTGCTTCTTTTAATAGCAGACATTTCTCATCTGAATCTATATTATTTTTGTTGTAGTCCTTTCTCCTGCACCTTTTGGGCTTCTATTCTTCCATAATTCCATCACAGTTATCTTTCAGTTTTGGAGTTTTCCCAATTTCTTTTCTGTTTCGGCTCCCTGTTTGTTTTGCATAGTGTTATTTATTTATTTATTTATTTATTTATTTATTTATTTATTATTATTGAATATGTTGTTAGTGATTGCTAGGTTTTTTAGTGGGAGGAGGAAGCTGCAGTGAGTGCTGAGTTTGTCATGTTGATTCAGAGACTTTCCCCCTCCTTTAGGCCAGTTATAGTACAGGAGCTGGAGATACAGGGTAGCCACAATCCCAGCCCTCATGAAGTTTATAGTCTATGTAGATTTACATTGTGATGTTTTTTATGAGCACAGCTTTGACTGCATAGACACTAGATCATTTGGAACATATAGTTTATTGATTCAGAGATCTTTGGAACTTATTTACTCTTTGAAATTTCTGATACTTTTTCATGGCTCAATATTTTATCAATTTCTGAAAATGTTACATGAAAAGAATGTGCTGTGTATTTCCTGTTTTTATTGGGGGGTTAGTTCATTCAACACTTGTTCAAGCCCATCTTTCCATAACTTTCCACTCTCATAGAGTCTGGGAATCTAAAAGTCTTCCTTGTAACTAGAGGTGAACATCAGACTCATTTCTGACCAATCAGATGTGGGTAAAAGTCTGTTGAGACTTCATTTTTAATTTATTCCTTCTTTCTGTTTGTATGTGGAGTATAATAGCTGTAGTTTAGAATGGCAGAGCAGAAAGTAAAAGGAGCCTAGACCCTTGATGGCACAGTAGAGCAGCCTTAGCAATTGAACTGTCTGATTGTGTGTGTGTGTGTGTGTGTGTGTGTGTGTGTGTGTGTGTGTGAGATGACATAAATAAACTCCAATTTGGTTAACCAGTATAACCTATTGTCTCATACAGCTAAACACAATCCTGATTGATTGATTGTTTACTAATGTGAAGGAGGCATACTTCCCCCCTTCTTGATGTTTTGTGCCATGTGCGGGCCAGTCCATAGTCATAACACTCTTGGCTTCTGTTCATTCTTCACTCACTCTCTAGAGTAGGAGTATCTTAATTTGAATGATATATACATATATATCACTTCTCTTTTCTTGTCTGGAGTGTGTATCTGTCTCTATGGCTCTCAGCCATGTGGTCATTCCAGTTGCAAATGTCTATGTCTGCAGGGGAATCTGCTGTTTTGGAGAGTCAGTTGGATTTAAGAAATTGTTAACATTTGGTTAATTGACAGAGCATATTAAAGAAGATGGTATACAAATCTATAATTTGGGCATTCAAAATACATGTTTCAGTTTTTTTTAAATTTTTTTAAATTAATTTGTTTTTGTTACAGATGTTTCTCCTTTTTCTCCCACTGACACCCTCCTCCCCATTCCCCTCACCCCATCCCTAGCCCTGTTGTCCATGTCCATTGGTGATGCATACATGCATATAAGTTCTGTGGTTTATCTCTCACCCTCCCAACCCCCCCCTCCTCTGAGGCTTGTCTGTCTGTACCCCACCTCTATGTCTCTGGGTCAATTTTGTTCATCAGTTTGTTTAGTTCATTATATTCCATAAATAAGTGAGTTCATGTGATATTTGTCTTTCTCTGTTTGGCTTGTTTCGCTTAGCATAATACTCTCCAGGTCCTTCCATGCCATCTCAAAGGATAAGAGATCTTTCTTTCTTACAGCTGCATAGTATTCCATTGTGTACATGTACCACAGCTTTTTTATCCAGTGTTTTTTGTTTTGTTTTTTTTTTTCCTTATCCTACTGGCAGCCAAGGCAGGCTTTTAAAGAGAAGTCACAATACACTTAAGAAATGAGGAGTTATGCTTCACCTACTTGAAGGTGGTGTATCTACATAAATTATTTGAAATTTTTCTGCATGGGAGGTTTGTCTGTTCTCCCTTATGTATGTATTTCCTGGATCATTTATTTATATCAATGTGGACTCATGTTTATTATTATCATGGATATTTTTTTCATACCTTAGTTACAATCCTAGAACTTTAGTTATAATACTAGAACTTTTGACATGTAAAGAACTTTAAATCATTGTGCCTGTTCTTACAACAAAAATAGCTGAAAAAACAAAATTCAGTGACTTTTCTTGGACTATTAGAATTCCTGGGGTCACTGTTTAAGCAACATAAAGGTAAATGAGAGATTTTTTGAAAGCTAATTTTAGAAAATTTAAATAAAAATTAAAGTTTTGTTAATAATAGTTTATGGAGATAGAACACATGCTATATTTTGAACAATATGTGAAATCCTACCCCCACCCATTTTTAGCCAAACCAAATATACCTAGTGTTTTAGCAATTTTGTTAAATAGAATATTAAGTCGGGGTTTTGTAAAATGCAGCTTGCTAAATTTAGGATATATTACATCATAAATTATTATCAAATTGCAGCCAAAAAAAGTCACAGAGTTGTCAGAACATTTGGGAAATTTGCTTCTTGACTTTAAAAGAACGTGGTCAGGGAAGTAAGTAGTTCTGGTGGAATAGTAACAAATTACATTCTTAAGTTTGGCAAAAATAAATTTACATATTGATAAAAAATGTGAAATTACAATCAAGAAGGTCTTGGAAATAATAATATGTTTCTCAGGACACTGAATAAACATCTATGGAGAGAAATAGCATAGATTTCCAAAGGAAGAACACTGGCAAACATTTCTCAGATGGGCTTATGTTCTATACCTGAAATCACAAGGTAGCTCAGAAAATCTATAAATACCTAAAATTACCTTCTCTAACAGAATGTCAGTCTGCTTTGGGAAAGACTGTTCTCTGATAGTTTCCACCAATCTACTTGCCCAAAGGAAGGGTGAATCTGCTCAATGGGTTTGAACATTGGCATTAGAGGAACTTAATGATAGTGATAATATAACGGGATAGACTTTTACCTATTTTTGGACTGCAGACAATGAATGGGTGATATAGACTAAAATAGATCTTAGATGACTAAATAATAAAAGATTTCAGTATGGCATGCAAAATAATGTGGAACATTATGAACTTGTAAGAGGAGAATTTAAAGAGGGGCCTATTGATGTTCATCAGAAAAACTCTCTTCTGAATTCAGAAGTGGACTAGAATCAACAGGACGATGCTTTCATCCACTTCTTAGAGAAGTCTCCCTGGGTACTTGAGATGAGTGGTAATGAGGTTATTCTAACGATGCTATGATGGGCAATAAGTAAATAAGTAAGTAAGTGTTCAGTCGAATCCACTGACTCCCTGTGAATGTCAAATATTTCTGTTTGTCAACAGGGACAACCAGAGATGTAAGACCATTGTGGGCCACTATCCAGACTGACATGAGCTAGCAAGTGGATTCCATTGGCCCGAGGAGGATATTGATGTGTCCTGATTGACAGGATAGGCACATATTCTGGATTTTGATTTGCATTTTTGGTAATAGAAACAAATGCTTCAAATATCATTGAAGGATTAGAACACAAACTGTTTTATTTTGGACCCTCTGTTTATATATTTTCCTATCAAGGGACGCATCTTGTTGCCTTACACCATGAATCCAAGAAAAAGGATTCATCTATTACCTGGAGCGGTCAATTTTCATTACCAAAAAGAAAATTAGGTTTCCTCTATACAATGGAGACAAGTAAACTATTTGGAAACCCAGAGTGTTCTCTGAGGTATCTTTTAATACTCTCATGCCCAATAGTAAAGGTTAATAGAAAACTATGGCAATAAAAAAAGATGCTACATCCTTAGTAGGATGCTAAATCTTTAGCTGGATGACTGAGAACTCAGCCCTTTCAGGAATAAACATTTTGTTCACTGCACCAATATTTGACACAGCTGTGGAAAATATGGTAGATATCAAATATGACCTTGTGAAAAATTAGAGACGTTAGAACTTCAGTAGCTTTGAATATTTTCTATTTGCTTTTTATATGCAAGCTTTTATTTATATATAGTAATCAATGTTTTCTTTTTTACCCATGTTTATTTTATACACAATTATTAGAAGTTAACTTTACAATTTAGTGTTGAGGTAACAGAATATTCATTGGGGCTGTGACGGAACTTGAGGAATAGGTAACATATCCAGCAATGCATACAATGACTGTTGGGACTGTGCATCTTGTTATTCTGAAAAAATGTGAGATATTCCTCTTTTGTACCAAGAATAGTCATATCTTTTAAAATAGAAGTGTTGCTGGAGTAAAAATGGCGGTGGAGTGAATGGAAGCTACACAGATGATCTCCCAGGACCAAACAGGAATTACAACTAAAATAAAGACACATTGTCGGAAAAAAGCAACAGAAAAGCAGCAGGAAAGGACCATATAACCAGGGACACTGAATCAATCCTGGTAGGATTGCAGAGGCGCAAGAGGGTGGTGGGCTGGGAGCCCACGGACAGCAGCAGTCTTAAAAGAGTTAAAGTTAAAGTCAGAGTTAAAGTTCCAAGCCCACTCCACAGTGCAGAGGGCCGGAACAGAGCACTGAATTGGTTACAGCCACTCACCTTGGACTCTGGCAGAAGGAGGGTGGACTGGTCTGGAACTCTGTGGGGACACCTGGGATTTGGTGGGTGCTCAGAGTTTTTGCTCAGTTGCGGCCACAAAGGTTGGTGGCCAGCTTGCTCCTTCCCTGCCACACAGGATGGGGGCCAGCTTGCTCCTTTCCAGAGCTGTGGGGAAAACCAGCAGCCCCTCCCTCGGAGATTCAGCCCCTTCCAGGTGAGTCAAAGAAATGCAAATTGAGGCTCATTAACAACCAGCTTCTGTCCCACTCTCTGGAAATTCTCTTAAGCAGAATACCAGAGGGCTACATTCCAAGGCTCTGAGTAACTGAGATTAATAGCCTCCAGGCAAAAAGCTAGAGGGCAAGGTAACCTTTTCTGGGCTTGCAAATCTACCTAGGAAGGTAAGACTTGACAGTGGTATTTACCCTGGGCCCTCCCACACTCATCCAAACCCAGTAGAGAGAGCCACAAACAGCAGAACACCAACACCCACAGGGAAAATTTGGCAGGCTCCAAAATCCACTGAGACAGCCAATATGGTGAAACAAATAAACAAATCCAAAATGAAAGAACAAGAGAACTCTACCAAAGATGAGATAAATGAAATGCAGTTAAGCAAGTTATCAGAAGTAGAGTTCAGAGCCATGATCTTGTGGAAGCTCACCAACATGAGTAAGGACATCAACACCATGAGTAAAGATATAGAAACATTGAAAATCAACCAATTGGAAATGAAAAACCACCAAGAAGAAATGAAGAATGACATAGCAGAAATAAAAAACACATTGGAAGGACTAAACAGCAGAGTAGAGAAAGCTGAGGACCGGATCGGTGAATTAGAAGACAGGGTAGAAAAAATCAACCAATCACAAAACCAAAAGGAAAAAACAATTAAAAAACAGGAAGACAGCCTAAGAGAACTGTGGGACAACTGGAAACATAACAACATTTGCATCATAAGAGTCCCTGAAGAAGAAAATGAGCAAGGATTAGATAATATATTTGAAGAAATAGTGACAGAAAACTTCCCTAATTTGGTGAAGGAAGAAGGCATTCAAGTTCAAGAAGCACAGAGAGCCCCAAGCAAGAAGAACCCAAACAGGCCCACACCAAGACACATAATAATTAAAATGCCAAAAATTAAAGACAAAGGGAGAATCCTAAAGGCAGCAAGATATAAGCAATAGGTTACCTACAAAGGAACCCCCATAAGGCTATCAGCTGAATTCTCAACAGAAATACTACAAGCCAGAAGGGAATGGCATGAAGTAATCAAGGTCATGAAAAACAAGGATCTGAATCCAAGACTATTCTATCCAGCAAGGCTATCATTCAAAATAAAAGGTCAAATAAAGAGCTTCCCAGACAAAAAAGGCTAAGGGAATATATTAGCACCAAACCAGCACTGCAAGAAATGTTAAAAGGAGTGCTGTAATTAGTAGAAGAAATAGGAAGAAAAATATAACCACTAAACAAAAATGGCAATAAATAAGTACATATCAATAATCACCTTAAATGTAAATGGTTTGAATGATCCCATAAAAACACACAGAGTAGCTGATTGGATAAGAAAGCATGACTCACACATGTGTTGTTTACAAGAGACCCACCTCACAACAAAAGACTCACATAGGCTGAAAGTGAAGGGATGGAAAAAAATCTTCCAAGCAAACGGAAAGGAAAAAAAAGCTGGGGTAGCAATACTCATATCTGATAAAATAGATTTCAAAATGAAGGCCATAACTAGAGACAAAGAAGGCCACTACATAATATTGAAAGGATCTATCCACCAGGAAGATATAACCTTGGTAAACATATATGCACCCAATATAGAAGCACCAAAATATATTAAAAATCTTCTGGAGGACTTCAAAGGAGAAATTTACAGCAATACAATCATAGCAGGGGACTTCAACACCCCGCTGACATCACTGGATAGATTCTCTAGACAAAAAATTAACAAGGAAACAGAGACTCTAAATGAAGCACTAGATCAAATGGATTTAATAGATATCTACAGAGAATTAGACCCCAAAACTGCACAATTCACATTCTTCTCAAGTGCACATGGGACATTCTCAAAAATAGACCAACAGTTAGGGCAAATTTTAAGTCTCTACAAGTTCAAGAACATTGAAATCATATTAAGCATCTTCTCAGATCACAATGGTATGAAACTAGAAATAAATTGCAACAAGAAAATGCAAAGACATTTGAACACATGGAGGGTAAATAGCATGTTATTAAAAAAATGAATGGGTTACCATGGAGATCAAGGAAGAAATTAAAAACGTCCTGGAAACCAATGAAAATGAACACACAACAACACAAAATCTATGGGATGCAGTGAAAGCAGTTCTGAGAGGGAAGTTCATAGCACTACAGGCCCACCTCAAGAAACAAGAAAAATTTCTAATTGACTACCTAACCTCACAACTTAAAGAACTAGAAAGCAAATAAAAAGAAAACCCCAGAGCAAGTGGAAGGAAGGAAATAGTAAAGATCAGAGCAGAAATAAATGACATGGAGACACACACACAAAAAAACAATTCAAAGGATCAAGGAAACAAAGAGCTGGTTTTTTCAAAAGATAAACAAGATTGATGGACCCTTAGCTAGACTCACCAAGAAACAAAGAGAGAGAACCCAAATACACAAAATCAGAAATGAAAGAGGAGAAATAATAACTCACACCACAGAAATACAAAGGATTGTTAACAAATACTATGAACAATTATACGCCAACAAATTGGACAATCTAAGTGAAATGGACAAATTTCTAGAAACACATAGTCTCACAAAACTGGACCGGGAAGAGATAGAAGACTTGTACAGACCAATAACAACGAAGGAAATTGAAGATGTAATCAAGACTCTCGCAGCAAACAAAAGCCCAGGCCCAGAGGGCTTCACAGGGGAGTTTTACCGAGCATTCAAAGTAGAACTAACACTCATTCTCCTCAAAGTATTCCTAAAAATTCAAGAAGAAGAAAAACTTCCAAACTCATTTTATGAGGCCAGCATAATTCTAATTCCAAAACCAGAAAAAGACACTACGAAGAAAGAAAACTACAGGCCAGTATCTCTGATGAACATAGATGCCAAAATCCTGAACAAAATACTAGCAAATCGGATCCAGCAATACATCAAAAAAATTATTCATCATGACCAAGTGGGATTCATCCCAGGAATGCAAGGCTTGTACAATATTCGCAAATCATTAAATGTGATACACCACATAAGCAAAATGAAAGATAAAAACCATATGATCATATCAATAGATGCTGAAAAAGCATTCAACAAAATCCAGCACCCATTTCTGATAAAAACGCTCAGTAATTTGAGAATAGAGGGATCATACCCGACGTAATAAAGGCTATGTATGAAAAACCTATAGCCAACATCATACTCAATGGACAAAAACTAAAAGTATTTTCCTTAAGAACAGGAACAAGACAGGGATGCCCACTTTCACCACTCTTATTTAACATAGTACTGGAAGTCTTAGCCACAGCAATCAGACATGAAGAAAAAATAAAAGGGATCCAAATTGGAAATGAGGAAGTGAAACTGTCATTTGCAGATGACATGATATCATACATAGAAAACCCTAAAGACTCCATCAAAAATCTACTAGACTTAATAAATGAATTTGGCAAAGTAGCAGGATACAAAATTAACGTCAAGAAATCAACGGAATTCTTATACACCAATGATGAATTCACAGAAAGAGAAACTAAAAAAAATCCCATTTACCTTCGCGGCAAAAAAATTAAGATACCTAGGAATAAACTTAACCAAAGAAGTAAAGGACCTATTTGCAGAAAAATATAGGACATTGAAAAAAGAAAAAGAGAAAGATATAAAAAAGTGGAAGCACATACCTTGTTCATGGATTGGAAGAATTAACATCATTAAAATGTCCATACTGCCCAAAGCAATCTATAGATTCAATGCAATCCCCATCAAAATACCAATGACATACTTCACAGAACTAGAACAAATACTTCAGAAGTTCATATGGAACCAAAAAGACCCCGAATAGCTACAGCAATCTTGAAAAAGAAGGACAAAGTAGGCGGGATCACAATACTGGACATCAGGTTATACTGCAAAGCTACTGTAATCAAAACAGCCTGGTACTGGCACAAGAACAGGCACATAGATCAATGGGATAGAACAGAGAACCCAGAAATTAACCCAAAACATTATGCTCAATTAATGTTTGACAAAGGAGCATACAATGGCAGCCTCTTTAATAAATGGTGTTGGGGAAATTGGACCGCTACATGCAAAAAAATGAAACTAGACCATCAACGTACACCATACACAAGAATAAACTCAAAATTGATAAAAGACTTAAATGTGACTTGTGAATCCATAAAAATCCTAGAAGAAAATGTAGGCAACAAAATATCAGACATCATACGCAGCAGAATTTTCACTGATGCATCACCTAAGGCAACAGAAACAAAGAAAAAATGAACACATGGTTCTACAGCAAACTCAAAGCTTCTGCACAGCAAAAGAAACAACCATCAAAATGGAAAGGAAACCCACTGTATGGGAGAGCATAACTGCCAATGATACATAAGATAAGGGGTTAATCTCCAAAATATATAGAGTGCTCACACAACTCAACAAAAGGAAGACAAAGAACCCAATTAAAAAATGGGCAGAGGAACTAAATAGACACCTCTCCAAACAGGACATACAAATGGCTAAGAGACATATGAAGAAAAGCTCAACATCACTAATCATCAGAAAGATGCAAATTAAAACAACAATGAGGTATCACCTCACACCTGTCAGAATGGCTGCCATCAACAAATCATCAAACAAGTGTTGACGAGGGTGTGGAGAAAAGGGACTCTAGTACACTGCTGGTGGGAATGCAGACTGGTGCAGCCACTATGGAAAACACTATGGTGTTACCTAAAAAAATTAAAAACTGGATTGCCATTTGACTCAATGATCCCACTTCTAGGAATACCCCAAGAAGCCTGAAACACCAATCAGAAAGAATATATGTACTCCCATGTTCATAGCAGCACTATTTACAATAGCTAAAATCTGGAAACAGCCCAAATGTCTATCAGTAGACGAATGGATAAAAAAAGCTGTGGTATATATACACAATAAAGTACTATGCAGGTGTAAGAAAGAAAGATCTCTTATCTTTTGAGACGACATGGAAGGACCTGGAAAGTATTATCCTAAGTGAAACAAGCCAAGCGGAGAAAGACAAGTATCATATGATCTCACTTATTTGGGGAATATAATGAACATAACAGTCTGAAGAACAGTGTAGTCCCAGAGACGTGGAAGTAGGGTAAAAACTGAGAATCCCCAGAAGAAGGGGTGGGGGTGGGGGGAGAGATAAACCACAGAACTTATATGCATAACCAATGGACATGGACAACAAAGCTGGGGACAGGGCAGGGAGGGAGGGGGAGGAGGGTGTCAATGGGGGAGAAAGGAGAAACATCTGTAACAAAAATAAATAAAAAAAATGGAAGTGTTGAGTTGTTTTACTGTTGTATGAAAATTCAAACTTGTATAAAGGGTGTATATGGAAGGTGAATAGTGAAAGGTATGAACCACGCTGGTAGTCAACTTATTGTGATTAAGTTACAAACTCATACATTTTTTGCTGTCTTGTGAAAGTGGACCTGGGCCGCTCTAATTCCTTAGTCAGCTGGAATGATGTCCAACTTCGTTAGTTGAAAAGACCGGAGAGACATTGCAGGAAGAAAGTTATATTTTATTTTAATTGAGGTGAAGGTCACATAACATATCATTCAGCATTATAACCATTTTATTTTTAATGTTTTTATTGATTTTTTAGAGAGAGAGGAAGAAGAGAGAGATAGAAACTTTGATGTGAGAGAGAAACATTGATTGGCTGCCTCCTGCATGCCCCTTACTGGGAATGGAGCCTGCAACCCAGGCATGTGCCCTGAAC
The DNA here is from genome assembly GCA_030848825.1 of Tadarida brasiliensis. NCBI lineage: Eukaryota > Metazoa > Chordata > Mammalia > Chiroptera > Molossidae > Tadarida > Tadarida brasiliensis. The sequence continues at coordinate 45,403,696 of CM061268.1, forward strand.
AGAATTTGAATTGGGACCTCTCAGTCCATTGGACAATGCTCAATCCACTGAGTCACACTGGCTGGGTTCTTTACCTTCTTTTATCCAGTACCGGCCCGCCGCCCCCCAACAATCCTCCCATGTGATAACTGTCAGTCTGTTCCGTGTATCCAAGCCTTTAGTTCTATTTTGTTCATCAGTTGGACATATGTTTTCAATTTCTCTTGGGTATGTACTTAAGAGTGGAATTGCTGTGTTAGATGGTAACTCTTGTTTAATCATTTAAGAAGATACCAGGCTCTTTTCTAGTTTACATTCCCACCGGCAGTGTATGAGCTCCTGGTTTCTGACGTTGCTTTGGCCCAGCGCTGCTTCTAAGAGGTTTTTATCCAAGGTGAAATCATATGCAAACCTCCTGTGGTCATTGTTCAGACCACGGTCCAGAACATTTTCTGTGATATATAGGATTCAGCAGAACTATGTCTCCTGACTGACTGTATCTTGAACGAAGTGTTTATTAAGCATTTATTATGCACAGAGTTGTGTACTAGGCTCAACATGAACATGGTTGAGAGTCCTTGTACTGAATCAAAAGTGTGCGTTTTTGTTAGATGTTCAAATGGTAAAAATCAATTTAGATTTAATTAATTGGTTATTTGGAACTACTTTTCTATGGCATTGTCTAGGGTCATATTTTCTTTTCCTAGGAGGAAAATATTACTACACAATTTGAGTTTTTCAATGTGTATATCATGTCTCAAAGCATGGTAGCTGTGTATAAGTGTGTCAGTCTCTGGGTGGCAGCAATGGTCAGGAACATTTCAATTTTTACTCTTAATTTTTTCTAGTAATAGCAAATTTCATTATCATTTTAAATGCCTATTTTGATTAGTGAGGCTAACAGTATTTTTGATATTATTGGCCATGTTTTTCCGGTTTTTACAATCCAGGTCTATTCAGAGCTACAACCTCTTTCTTTCTAACATCTATATGGCCTTTTAAGCTGAGATTACTTTGTGGAAAATTCTTCACCCACCCAAGCAGCCTCTGGAAGCCCAGTCTGAGCTCACGCATCCTGAGAGCATACACCATGGGGTTGAGAGCAGGGGGGATGACATTGTGCAGCACATTAAGGAGTACAGGGATAAGGGGAATCTTTTCTTCTACAAGGTGTGTGACAGACAGCACAATGACACCTGTGTAGAAGAAGAAGATGAGGATGAGGTGGGAGCTACAGGTGCTCAGAGCCTTGGACATTGCTTCTGCTGAGTTCAGCCTTAGCACATTGCGAAGGATAAGTGCATAGGAAGAAAAAACCAAAGCCATATCACTCCCAACCAGGATCCATGCTAAGAACAGTTGGTAAAATTTGTTCACAGTGATGTCATCACAAGCCAGGCTGATCACCCCCAAGTTCGAGCACAGGCAGTGGTCAATTTCATTCTTGGAGCAGTAGAGTCTTTGGGCAGCCAGTACAGGCACTGGGATGGTCAACAAACCATTTCTGAGCACCATGAATCCTGTGACTTTGACCACAAAAGCTTCAGTGACTATGGAGGGATATCGAAGAGGGTGGCAGATGGCTATGTATCTGTCCACTGCCATGCAGAGGAAGATACCGGACTCCATGCCAAAGAAGTAGTGGGTGACATACATTTGGGAAAAACATTGAGGCAGGCTGATAGCCTTGGCATCAAACCAGAAGATGGCCATAATCTTGGGCATAATGGTAGTGGCCAAGCCAATGTCCACAAGTGCCAATATGCCCAGGAAATGGTACATGGGCTCATGTAGCATGGGCTCATGGTGAATGGTGATCACGATGAGGAGATTGGCAGCAAGAGCTAAGAGGTAGAGCAGAGCCAGGGGCAGGGAGAGCCAGTGCTGCCACTCATGAATGCCTGGGAGCCCCATCAGGATGAACAGGGAGATCTGGAGGCTGGAACTGTTGGGAACAGTGGTGAAGGTATCCATGGCACAGGTGCCCTGTTCTCAGTATCTGTCCAGATAACCGAAATAGAAAGGAGGTTTCATTTGCAATTTCAGATGACGTTCGTTATTAGAGTCTTCTACCATTGACCCAGTTTCTTTAATCATGAATGAACACTGACATTATTCGTATTATTATCATTATTACTGTCTCCTGGAAATATTCCACAGAGTAGCAATGTAGAAAGCCAAAATCAGTTCTAAACAGAAAGGCTGGAATAGCTTTTTGTCATAACCACTTGTATGCCTAATAAGCATGTCTCAATACATCAACATTAGTCTTAATATTTGCTAACATATAGCAAATATTAATATTTGATTTACTCTCTCCCATTTTTCTATTTTCTGTTTAAGCAGTTTACATCATACAGAGAGAGTTTTGTATCTTGCCTTTGTCTTTCAGCAATATGTTCTAAGACAAAATACGTGCTCAGGAAAAACTTAGTGGATGAACAAATAAATGAACCATGACTTTCCTGTATCATTAAAAGCAATGTGGACTCTTAATTTTAATGACCACTTTATATTTCAATATTTGGCAATTTCAGATTTACTAACCACTATTTTACTTTTCAGATTAGTTCTGGGTAGAAATTCAGAAACAATACAAAAATGATACATACAAAGAACATAGCTGTTTTAAAAATTTTAATTTTAGCAGTAATTTGATATTATTTTAAATGTCAGTCATGCACATATTAAAAAATAAACATAATAAAAATATAAACTCATGCTTGGCATTCCCCAATTTTTTTTCTTTTCACCAATATAATTTCTTGGGCATCCCCTCAGAGATAGTTTTTTTCGTAGACAAGAATATATGTACTAACTATTTTCCCCATTAAGACAAAATCAAATATTATCATAGTAATCATACCTTTCTTTTCCTTTGTCTCCTTGACTTTTCTCTTTTAGCTTAGTTACCTTGGAGAGTGTTTCATATCACCATACAGATATACCTCATTGTTGTTAAGTTGCATTATTTTCTGCCCATGGATGTCTGATATTTTTATGAGAACTTTTGATAAGCATTGATATTTCCCGTATTTGGCCACTGTAAAAAATGATTTAAAAATGTACTTGCTCATATATCTTTAAGCATATGTGTAAATTTATTCATAGGATAATTGCCAAGAAGTGAATTGCTGGGTGAAATGGGAAAAAATAGTTTTGATTGATTTTGCCAAATTATCTTTCCAAGAGATTGGCCTGGTCCTGTATGACAGCAGGGCACTTTTAAGGCTCTTGACAGACAGTGAAACGTTGCTTCATGGATGCATTGTGTTACTTTCACATCCAGAAATTTTTCATGATTGTGTCTATTTCATCACATCCATGCCATAATTGGACATTTTAATTACAAAACCTTTATTAATAGAATAAGTAATAACTGAAATTTCAATTTTGGTTCACCTTTCCCTTCCTTATTTAGTGAACTTTGACATTTTCAGATTGTTTTTTTCCATTTATATACTTAGTCTATCTTGTCTTTTCCCTCTATGTTCAACTCATCTTGTAGTATTAAATAAATAATGTTTGTCAAGGGCTAACTTGGAGTCTGACAGCACACCTTATTAATTTGTATGAGTTTCATTGTATCTTAAAAATATTACCTCTATCTGTTGAATTTTTTTGGAAATAGTTTCTAGACAATTCCATTAAATATTTACCCTTGTAAAAAAATTACATGTGTGCATATACTTAAACTTTTATTGTATTCATAATAAGTGCAGTTTCCAAATGAAATTCTTTTGGAATTTTTAAGCTTTAAATAATGCAAATTCCAACATTTTAATAAATATTTACTTGCATTTTCTTTAAAAATTAATTTTGTAACCAATTTGAGACTTTGACATGGAGTGATAAAGTCTCTGAATTAATTTTACCCACAAATAACTAGACCGTTGTTCCAACACCATTTAGTAAAGAAGGCTTCCCTTCCTCATTAATTCACAGTGTGCTTTTTTGGTCAAATATTCAATCCAAACACATATTTAAAGATTATTGCCAGAGTGATAGGCTTCTCTGTTTTTAGTTCCATACCAATTGAATTAGTGTACTTACCTAGGGTAGAGAAAAGTGTTACAAAGAATTTCAAATAATTTTTTAAATCAAAAAAGACTGGTTATGATGTTTTTGAGTATAAAAGTAAAACAAATTAATTGTGGAAGAACTTGTTTTTACCCCCCTGAATCTTTCCATGTAGAAATCTGTTTTGCCTTTCTGTCATAAGTATTTTGTCTTATTGTATTTCCCAATTGGCTATTATTACTTAAAAAGAGCCTTTTAAGGATTTTTTAAAACATGTCACAAAATATAGCTATTTTACAGTACCACATCCCAAAGCAAATTGCTTTTTAGTAAATGCTCAGAATTTATTTTTGGTAGAAATATGTATTATTTATTATTAGGAGAACTTTGAGTAGTGTAAGCTCTGATTTTTATTTTCATCTTATTAAATATTTTTAAAGTTTATTTTTATTGTTGTCTTCTAAACAATATAAAGAAGCACTGGTAGTCAGGATCCTTGTCTGGTCTGGACTTGAAGTGGAATGCCTCTCCAGCTCTCCCGGTGAGGTACTGGATAATGCTTTTCGGATAAATGGTCATTAGTTTTGGTGATTTGATGTCGTTTTATTTTTGAATCAGAAATGAGTGACTTCAGTCTCTATCTCTCCTCAGGATCTTGGATTTGTAATTTAGATGGGACGATATCCTGCTTCCAACATCTGTCAGCCAATGTGCCTCCCTGCCTCAGGTTCTATGAGGGCTACTTTTTCCTGTGGTAGAAATTTCTATTCTTTTTTTAAACTTTATTTTTATTTATTTATTTAAATTTTATTTTATTGTTGACAGTATTATCGATTACTCCCATTTTCTCCCTTTTTGCCCCCTCCATCCAACCTCCACCCCACTCCCAGCCTTCCCCATACTATTGTCTGTGTCCATGAGTTATGCATATGTGTGCATACATGTTCTTTGGATAATCTCTTTCTTTCCCCCTCCCCCACCAGATCTGTTAGAGTGCTCTGTTTTATGCATCCATACCTCTGGACCTATTTTGTTCGTCATTTTATTATATTTTTATTTTGACACTATTACAGGTGTCCTCATCTCACCCCGTTTGCCCACCTCCACCTCACATGACCAGAAAGAGCTCTGTCTCAGTTTTCTACTTTTGTTTCAGACCTCAGGCCTTTGTCTCTGTACAGGTGAAGATCTTGAGGGAAAAGAGAGCCAGTGTTGAAAGGATTAAAATAAGGATGCCGACTGAAAATGATCAGGCTGGAGAAGAACAACAGAACCGAGAACCAGGTACACAGAGGAAGGAACCTGCCTCCTCCACTCACCTCGGCCCCTGGTGACTCCCTTCCAGGAGGTCCTGGAGAGATCCTGTGTAGATGGAAGTGCCTTCTTTAGCTGCTTCTACTCTCTTGGATACACCTCTTTTCATACCATTGCTACTGAAAGCATATCTTCTCCTCTCTCCTGGGTCCTGGGCTGTTACACAAATTGGAGCCCAAGTTGCCCTGGACCTTCTCTGCCACTTTGTAGGCCCTGCAGGTGTCTCTCTCTAATCTTTTTCCTGTGTGTATCAGGTTCTGTGCTTTTTCTTCACAGCTGCTAAAGGCCCCCAGTGACATCAGAGTTGTATCAAGCTCAGCTCAGGGAACAGAAGTACTCAGTCCCCAGTCCCACGGGAACAACTATTATTACATGGTCATGTCTGTCTTGATGAAATTTTATCCTTTGTGTGAATTCCTTAAGTCCTGCTCCTTCCCACACCATATACATTTTTCTTTATCCTCATCGGGAATCATTTTTTCACAGGTGTCTCCTCTGTGTTGTATCTTTTACTACTCCTTTTTCATGAGTTATCTCTCCCATATGTAGACATAAACATCAGATGCCTCTACTGTGGGAATCCTCTTATTTGTTCCTTTAGATCAACTCTGCACCCTGCTCTTTACCCACAGAGGTTAAAGTCTATGGCATCTGGTTTATGGATGGATTTGGCTAATGGGAGGCACTGGTGGGAGATGAGAGGCAGCAAGAAAGAGAAGTTGAGGGATTTATTCCTCTGAGTGTTTTCCTACTGGTTCTTGTGTTGAACAGGGTCTGTGTTCTGTTGATGAAGGCCCCCTGCCCCTATCGGGTGGTTCCCCCATGGTTCTTGTCAATACTGGTCAATACTGGTATCAACGCCTGGAGCTGGTTCTTCCCATTGCTCCTCAGATCTTTGGGGTGGTAATGGCTTTTGAGGTTGCCAGCCCAGGGGAATTTCACCTTCCCTGTTAACTCTTCCCATATCTTTGGAATGTTCTCTTCATTATATTTCCTCTATGTCCCCCTTTTCCCATGCCATCTGTTTCCTGCTGGGCCTTTGACCAAGATGCCTCCTCATCTCAACTGTCTCTCTCCCTGGACCCTACTCTTGAATCGACTTTTTCTCTTTCCATTGTTTTACAAACTTCCTGAAACATTTCTTTATATATGCAGCCCCCAATTCTTTACTTCTTCTAAACTATTTGAAATTCATAAGCTCCTACTAAACCAGAATATTCCCTGATCTGCTATTTTCTAAAAGTTTGCATAGGGTTGTTACTGTTCCTTTCTTAAATGTTTGCTAGCATTTACCAGTAAGGTCTTGATCCAATTTCTTCTTTTTTATCCCATTGCTACTGCTTTCTTCCAGTGTTTCACTAAGTCTTTCCCACTCTAATATCATATCCTTCTCCTACGCCCAGAGTTCTGTGAAATAAATCTTTTTAAAACGCCAATCAATCATTGTCACTGCCCTGCTTTAACAACTTCCCTGTCTGTTCTGTCGTTGTCCTTGACTTATTAGCATGTAGTGTTGTGTGGAGGAGTACTTAAGTTCTGCTGCAGCCTGGGCCCAGCCTCCTTCTCAAACCCTGTCCTCTCCACTGCTCCCTCAACATTGACTTTTTAGGTGTTTTTCAAGAATTCCATACTTCTGGAATTTTGTTGTCCTTTTTAATGCTAGTGAGTCATTCTTGAATATTCTATTCTTGTTCTTGATATATTCTGTTCCTCTCTAATGTTGCCTCATTTGTGAAGCTTTCCATGATTCCCATGGGCATAACTAGATGGTCTCTCCAAGGTGTTTCCATATCTTAAAGTGGAGAGAAATAGTACAGATTTCCAAAGGAAGAACACTGGCAAACATTTCTCAGGTGGGCTTATTTTCTACAGCTGACATCACAAGGTATCTCAGAAAATCTATACATACCTAAAATTACCTTCTCTAACAGAATGTCAGTCTGCTTTGGGAAAGACTGTTCTTTGATAGTTTCCACAAATCTACTTGCCCAAAGGAAGGGTGAATCTGCTCAATGGGTTTGAACATTGGCATTAGAGGAACTTAATGATAGTGATAATATAACGGGATAGACTTTTACCTATTTTTGAACTACAAACAATGAATGAGTGATATAGACTAAAATGGATCTTAGATGACTAAATAATTAAAGATTTCAGTATGGGATGCAAAATAATGTGGAACATTATGAACTTGTAAAAGGAGAATTTAAAGAGGGCCCTATTGATGCTCATCAGAAAAACCCTCTTCTGAATTCAGAAGTGGACTAGAATCAACAGGTGGATGCTTTCATCCACTTCTTAGAGGAGTCTCCCTGGGTATTTGAGATGAGTGGCAATGAGGTTATTCTAACGATGCTATGATGGGCAATAAGTAAATAAGTAAGTAAGTATTCAGTTGAATCCACTGACTCCCTGTGAATGTCAAATATTTCTGTTTGTCAACAGGGACAACCAGAGATGTAAGACCATTGTGGGTCACTATCCTGAATGACATGAGCTAGCAAGTGGATTTATTGGCCTGAGGAGGATATTGATGTGTCCTTATTGACAGGATAGGCACATATTCTGGATTTTGATTTGCATTTTTAGTAATGGAAACAAATACTTCAAATATCATCGAAGCATTAGAACACAAAATATTTTATTTTGGACCCTCTGTTTATATATTTTCCTATCAAGGCACCCATCTTACTGCCTTACACCATGAATCCAAAAAAAAGGGATTCATCTATTACCTGGAGCGATCAATTTCCATTACCAAAAAGAAAAATTATGTTTCCTCTATACAATGGACACAAGTAAACTGTTTGGAAACCCAGAGTGTTCTTTGAGGTATCTTTTAATACTCTTCTGCCCAATAGTAAATGTTAATAGCAAAGTATAACACTAAAAAAAGATGCTAAATCCTTAGTAGAATGCTAAATCTTTAGGTGGATGACTGAGAACTCAGACCTTTTAGGAATAAACATTTTGTTCACTGCACCAATATTTGACACAGCTGTGGAAAATATGGTAGATATCAAATATGACCTTGTGAAAAATTAGAGACGTTAGAACTTCAGTAGCTATGAATATTTTCTATTTGCTTTTTATATGCAAGCTTTTATTTATATACAGCAATCAATGTTTTCTCTCCTGTCCATGTTTATTTTATACACAAATATTAGAAGTTAATTTTACAATTTAGTGATGAGGTAAGAGAATATTCATTGGGGCTGTGACAGAACTTGAGGAATAGGTAACATACCCAGCAGTGCATACAGTGACTGTTGGGACTGTGCATCTTATTATTCTGAAAAAAATGTGACAATTTTCTTTTTTGTATGAAGAATAGTCATATCTTTAAAAATAAAAGTGTTGAGTTTTTCTGTTTTATGAGCATTCAAAGTTGTATAAAGGGGTGTATATGGAAGGTGAGTAGTGAAAAGTGTGAATCATGCTGGTAGTCAACTTATTGTGATTAAGTTACAAACTCATACATTTTTTGCTGTTTTGTTAAAGTGTATTGGGGCCCCTTTGAAATGATGTCCAACTTCATTAGTTGAGAAGACTGGAGAGACTTTGCAAGGAGAAAGTTATGTTTTATTTTAATTGAGGTGAAAGTCACATAACATATCATTCAGCATTATAACCATTTTATATTATTATTATTTTTAAGGTTTTTATGATTTTTTAGAGAGGGGAAGGGAGAGAGAGATAGAATCTTTGATGTGAGAGAGAAACACTGATTGGCTGCCTCCTGTCTGCCCCTTACTGGGGATTGAGCCCGCAACCCGAACATGTGTGCCCTGACCAGGAATTGAACAGGGACCTCTCAGTCCATGGGACGACGCTCAGTCCACTGAGCCACATGCACCAGGCAGCATTATAACCATTTTAAAGTCGCTTCCAGTACATTCACCATGTTATGCAGCCCTCACTTCTAATTACAGAACTTTTCAGCACCCTCAAGAGAAACCCTGTACCCATTAAAGAATTGTTTCCCATTTTCCCTTTCCCTTCACCGAATGACAATCACTTATCTGCTTTCTGTCCTTATGGATTTTCCCATTTTGGAAATTTCATAAAAATGCAATCGTAAAATATGTGCTTTTTTAGTCTGGCTTCTTTCAGTTAGCATAATATTTCAAGGTTCCTCCATGTTGTAGCATGTGTAAGTACTTCATTACTTTTTCTGGCTGGACACTATTCCATCATATAGATGTATCAGGTTTTATCTATCCAGTCATCAGCTGATGCACGTTTGGGTTGTTTTCATTTTTAGGCTATTATGGTGTTACTACAAATGCTCATGTACAAAATTTTGTGTGGACATATGTGTTTTTTTACTTTATTTTTTATTGTTGACACTATTACAGATGTCACTCATTTCCCCCACGCCCTTTGCACACCTGAGCCCCTCCCCAGCATCTCCGTCTCCTGGCCTTCACCACACTGTTGTCTGTCTCCGTGGGCTATGCATAAACGTTCTTTGGCTTATCTCTTTACCTTCTTCTTCTTTTTTAAAAATATCTTTTTATTGACTTTGTAGAGAGGGAGGAAGGGAAAGAGGGATAGAAACATCAATTTGAGAGAGAAACATTAATCAGCTGCCTCCTGCATGTCCCCTACCAGGTATCGAGCTCTCAGCCTCGGCATGTGCCCTGACCAGGAATCAAACTGGAACCTCTCAGTCCATGGGACAACACTCAATCCACTGAGCCACACTGGCTGGGCTCTTTGCCTTCTTTAATCCAGTCCCCTTCCCCACTCCTCCCATCTGATAATTGTCAGTCTCTTCCGTGTATCCACGCCTCCAGTTCTATTTTGTTCGTCAGTTGGACATATGTTTTCGATTTCTCTTGGGTATGTACTTACTGTGTTAGATGGTAACTCTTGTTTATTCATTTAAGAAGTTGCCAGGTTCTTTTCTGAAACAGCTGCAAGAGTTTACAGTCCCACCGGCAGTGTATGAGCTCCCGGTTTCTGACGTTGCTTTGGCCCAGCGCTGCTTCTAAGAGGTTTTTGTCCAAGATGAAATCATATGCAAACCTCTTGAGGTCATTGCTCAGACCACGGTCCAGAACATTTTCTGTGTTACATAGGATTCAGCAGAACATGTCTCCTGACTGACTGTATCATGAATGAAGTGTTTATTAAGCATTTATTATGCGCAGAGTTGTGTACTAGGCTCAACATGAACATGGTTGAGAGTCCTTGTACTCAAAAGTGTGCGTTTTTGTTAGATGTTCAAATGGTAAAAATCAATTTAGATTTAATTAATTGGTTATTTGGGACTACTTTTCTATGGCATTTTCTAGAGTCATTTTTTCTTTTCCTAGGAGGAAAATATTACTACACAATTAAGTGAGTTTTTCAATGTGTATATCATGTCTCAAAGCATGGTAGCTGTGTATAAGTGTGCCAATTTCTGGGTGGCATCAATGGTCAGGAACATTTCAATTTTTACTCTTAATTTTTTCTAGTAATAGCAAATTTCATTATCATTTTAAATGCCTATTTTGATTAGTGAGGCTAACAGTATTTTTGATATTATTGGCCATGTTTTTCCGGTTTTTACAATCCAGGTCTATTCAGAGCTACAACCTCTTTCTTTCTAACATCTATATGGCCTTTTAAGCTGAGATTACTTTGTGGACAATTCTTCACCCACCCAAGCAGCCTCTGGAAGCCCAGTCTGAGCTCACGCATCCTGAGAGCATACACCATGGGGTTGAGAGCAGGGGGGATGACATTGTGCAGCACATTAAGGAGTACAGGGATAAGGGGAATCTTTTCTTCTACAAGGTGTGTGACAGACAGCACAATGACACCTGTGTAGAAGAAGGAGATGAGGATGAGGTGGGAGCTACAGGTGCTCAGAGCCTTGGACATTGCTTCTGCCGAGTTCAGCCTCAGCACATTGCGAAGGATTAGCGCATAGGAAGAAAATACCAAAGCCATATCACTCCCAACCAGGATCCATGCTAAGAACAGTTGGTAAAATTTGTTCACAGTGATGTCATCACAAGCCAGGCTGATCACCCCCAAGTTCGAGCACAGGCAGTGGTCAATTTCATTCTTGGAGCAGTAGAGTCTTTGGGCAGCCAGTACAGGCACTGGGATGGTCAACAAACCATTTCTGAGCACCATGAATCCTGTGACTTTGACCACAAAAGCTTCAGTGACTATGGAGGGATATTGAAGAGGGTGGCAGATGGCTATGTATCTGTCCACTGCCATGCAGAGGAAGATTCCAGACTCCATGAAAATGAAGTAGTGGATGACATACATTTGAGCAAAACACTGAGGGAGGCTGATGGCCTTGGCATCAAACCAGAAGATGGCCATAATCTTGGGCATAATGGTGGTGGCCAAGCCAATGTCCACAAGTGCCAATATGCCCAGGAAATGGTACATGGGCTCATGTAGCATGGACTCATGGTGAATGATGATCACGATGAGGAGATTGGCAGCAAGAGCTAAGAGGTAGAGCAGAGCCAGGGGCAGGGAGAGCCAGTGCTGCCACTCATGAATGCCTGGGAGCCCCATCAGGATGAACAGGGAGATCTGGAGGCTGGAACTGTTGGGAACAGTGGTGAAGGTATCCATGGCACAGGTGTCCTGTTCTCAGTATCTGTCCAGATAACTAAAATAGAAAGGAGGTTTCATTTGCAATTTCAGATGATGGTTCCAATTAGATTCTTCCACCAATGATCCAGTTTCTTTAAACATGCATGAGCACCAACATTCTTCTTCTTCTTCTTCTTCTTCTTCTTCTTCTTCTTATTATTATTATTATTATTATTGGCTCCTGGAAATATTCCACAGAGGAGCAATAAAGAAAGCCTAAATCAGTTCTAAACAGAAAGGCTGGAATAGCTTGTATGCCTAATAAGCATGTCTAAATACATCAACAACAGTCTTATCACTAACAGCAAATATTAATATTTGATTTACTCTCTCCCATTTTTCTATTTTCTGTTTAAGTAGTTTACATCAGACAGAGAGAGTTTTGTATCTTGCCTTTGTCTTTCAGCAGTATGTTCTAAGACAATATACATGCTCAGGAAAAACTTAGTGGATGAACAAATAAATGAACCGTGACTTTCCAGTATCATTAAAAGCAATGTGGACTCTTAATTTTAATGACCACTTTATATTTCAATATTTGGCGATTTCAGATTTACTAACCATTATATCTCTTTTCAGATTAGTTTTTAGTAGAATTTCAGTAATGATATGAAAATGATACAAAGAACATAGCTGTTTTAAAATTTTAATTTTAGCAGTAATTTGATATTATTTTAAATGTTAGACATGCACATGTTAAAAAATAAACATAATAAAAAATATAAACTCATGCTTGGGATTCCCCAATTTTTTTTCTTTTCATCAATATAATTTCTTGCGAATTCTTCCAGAGATAGTTTTTTCATGGACAAGAATATATGTTCTATTTTCCCCATAAAAGACAAAAACAAATATTATTATAGTAATCATACCTTTCTTATCCTTTGTTTCTTTACTTTTCTCTTTTAGCTTAGTTATCTTGAAGACTGTTCCATATTGCCATAGAGATATACCTCATTGTTATTAAGTTACATTATTTTCTGCCCATGGATGTCAAATATTTTTATGAGAGCTTTTGGTAAACATTGATATTTCCAGTATTTTGCCTCTGTAAAAAATGATTTAAAAAATGTACTTGCTCATATATCTGTAAGCATATGTGTAAATTTATTCATAGGATAATTGCCAAGAAATGAATTACTGGGCGAAATGGGAAAAAATGATTTTGATTGATTTGCCAAATTGTCTTTCCTAGAGATTCACCTGGTCCTGTATGACAGCAGGGCACTTTTAATGCTCTTGACAGACAGTGAAACGTTGCTTCATAGATGCATTGTGTTACTTTATACACCCAGAATTTTTTCATGAGTGTGTCTATTTCATCACATCCATGCCATAATTGGACATTTTAATTAAAAATCTTTATTAGTAGAATAAATAATAATTGAAATTTCAATTTTGGTTCACCTTTCCCTTCCTTATTTAGTGAACTTTGACATTTTTTTTATTAATTTATTTTTGTTACAGATGTTTCTCCTTTTCCCCCCATTGTCACCCTCCTCCCCCTCCCTCCCTGCCCCGTCCCCAGTTTTGTTGTCCATGTCCATTGGTTATGAGTACATGCGTACACGTTCTGTGGTTCATCGCTCTTTTTCCTTTATGTTCAACTCATCTTGTAGTATTAAATAACATAATGTTTCAAGGGCTAACATGGAGTCTGACAGCACACCTTATTAATTTGTATGAGTTTCATTGTATCTTAAAAATATTACCTCTATCTGTTGAATTTTTTTTGGAAATAGTTTCTAGACAATTCCATTAAAAATTTATCCTTAAAAAAAATTACATGTTTGGATACACTTAAACTTTTATTATATTCATAATAAGTGCAGTTTTTAAATTAATTATTTTGGGATTTTTAAGTTTTAAATAATGCAAATTCCAGCATTTTTATAAATATTTACTTGCATTTTCTTTAAAATCAACTTTGTAACCAATTTGAGACTTGGCATCAAGTGAGAAAGTCTCTGAATTAATTTCACCCACAAATAACTAAACCATTGTTCCAGCACCATTTAGTAAAGAAAACTTCCTCATTAATTTACAATGTGCTTTTTTTTTTTTGGTACGTGCCCCTAGCGGGGAAACAATCCCGGGACTCTCTGGTCTGCAGACCGATGAGCCAAACCCGCCAGGGCTACAGTGTGCTTTTTTTGGGTCAAATATTTAATCCAAGCACATATTTAAAGATTATTGCCAGAGTGACAGCCTTCTCTGTTTTTAGTTCCATACCAATTGAATCAGTATATTTACGTATGGTAGAGAAAAGTGTTACAAATAATTTTATATAATTCTGTAAATCAAAAAAGACTGGTTATGATATTTTTGAGTATAAAAGTAAAACAAATTAATTGTGGATGAACTCATTTTTACCCCACTGAATCTTTCCATGTAGAAATCTGTTTTGCATTTCTGTCATAAGTATTTTGATTACTGTGTTTCCCAAGTGACCATTATTACTTAAAAAAGCCTTCTGATGATTATTGTTGTCTAAAACATTTCACAAAATATAGCTATTTTACACTATCATGTTCCAAAGCAAATTGCTTTATAGTAAATGCTCAGAATTTTTTTGATAGAAATATGTATTATCTATTATTAGGAGAACTTTGAATATTGTAAGCTCTGATTTTCATTTTCATATCATTATTTTTTAACTTTATTTTTATTGTTGCCTTACTAAAAAATATGTTTTTATTGATTTTCATTTTTAGGGAGAGACGAAAGGAGAGAGAGAAACAGTGATCTGCTGCCTCCTGCAAGCCCCCCACTGGGGATGAAGCCAGCAACCCAGGCGTGTGCCCTGACTGGGAATCAAACCGGGACCTCTCAGTCCATGGGACGGTGCTCAGTCCACTGAACCACACAACCTGGGCTGTTGTTGACTTCTAAACAACATAAAGAAACACTGGTAGCATCCTTGTCTGCTCTGGACTTGAAGTAGAATGCCTCTCCAGCTCTCCTGCTGGGGTACTGGATAATGCTTTTTGGATAAATGGTCATTAGTTTTGGTGATTTGATGTCGTTATATTTTTGAATCAGAAATGAGTGACTTAAATCTTTATCTCTTCTCAGGATCTTGGGTCTATAATTTAGATGGGAGGACATCCTGCTTCCAACATCTGTCAGCCAACGTGCCCCCCTGCCTTAGGTTTTATGAGGGTTACTTTTTCCTGTGGTAGAAATTTCTATTCTTTTTTAAAACATTTTATTTATTTATTTATTTATTTATTTATTTATTTATTTATTTATTTATTTATTTATTTATTTAAATTGTACTTTTTGCCCCCTCCATCCAACCCCCACCCGACTCCCAGCCTTCCCCATGCTATTGTCTGTGTCCATGGGTTCTGCGTATATATGCATATACATTCTTTGGTTAATCTCTTCCTGTCCCCTCTCCTCCCCCCACCAGATCTGTTATTCTGTTTTATGCCTCCATACCACCTCTGGACCTATTTTGTTCGTCATTTTATTATATTTTTATTTTGACACTATTACAGGTGTCCTCATCTCATCCCGTTTGCCCACCTCCACCTCACATGACCCGAAAGAGCTCCATCTCAGTTTTCTACTTTTTCTCCAGACCTCAAGCCTTTTTCTCTGTACAGGTGAAGATCTTGAGGGAAAAGAGAGCCAGTGTTGAAAGGATTAAATGAAGGAAGCCGACTGAAAATGCTCAGGCTGGAGAAGAACACCAGAACCGAGAACCAGGAATACAGAGCAAGGAACCTGCCTCCTCCACTCACCTCGGCCCCTGGTGACTCCCTACCAGGAGGTCCTGCAGAGATCCTGTGCAGAAGAAAGTGCCTTCTATAGCTGCTTCTACTCTCTTGGCTACACCTCTTTTCATACTATTGCTACTGAAAGTATGTCTTCTCCTCTCCCCTGGGTCCTGGGCTGTTACACAAATTGGAGCCCAGGTTTCCGTGGACCTTCTCTGCCACTTTGTAGGCCCTGCAGGTGTCTCTCTCTAATCTTCTTCCTGTGTGCATCAGGCTCTGTGCTTTTTCATCACAGCTGCTAAAGGCCCCCAGTGACCTCAGAGTTGTATCAAGCTCAGCTCAGGGAACAGAAGTACTCAGTCCCCAGTCCCACGGGAACAACTATTATTACATGGTCATGTCTGTCTTGATGAAGTTTTATCCTTTGTGTGAATCTCTGAACTCCTGCTCCTTCCCACACCACATACATTTTTCTTTATCCTCTTCAGAAATCATTTTTTCACAGGTGTCTCCTCTGTGTTGTATCTTTTACTACTTTCTTTTTCATGAGTTATCTCTCTAATATGTAAACTAAACATGAGATGCCTCTACTGTGGGAATCCTCTTATTTGTTCCTTTAGATCAACTCTGCACCCTGCTCTGTAACCACAGAAGTTAAAGTCTATGGCATCTGGTTTATGGATGGATTTGGCTAATGGGAGGCACTGGTGGGAAATGAGAGGCAGCAAGAAAGAGAAGTTGAGGGATTTATTTCTCTGAGTGTTTTCCTACTGATCCTTGTGTTGAACAGGGTCTCTATTCTGTTTATGAGGGCCTCCTGCCCCTATCGGGTGGTTCCCCCATGGTTCTTGTCAATACTGGTCAATACTGGTATCAACGCCTGGAGCTGGTTCTTCCCATTGCTCCTCAGATCTTTGGGGTGGTAATGGCTTTTGAGGTTGCCAGCCCAGGGGAATTTCACCTTCCCTGTTAACTCTTCCCATATCTTTGGAATGTTCTCTTCATTATATTTCCTCTATGTCTCCCTTTTCCTGTGCCATCTGTTTCCTGCTGTGACTTTGACCAAGATGCCTCCTCATCTCAACTGTCTCTCTCCCTGGACCCTACTCTTGGATCGACTTTTTCTCTTTCCATTGTTTTACAAACTTCCTGAAACATTTCTTTATATATGCAGCCCCCAATTCTTTACTTCTTCTAAACTATTTGAAATTCATAAGCTCCTACTAAACCAGAATATTCCCTGATCTGCTATTTTCTAAAAGTTTGCATAGGGTTGTTACTGTTCCTTTCTTAAATGTTTGCTAGCATTTACCAGAAAGGACTTGATCAAAAATCTTTTTTATCTATTGCCACTGCGTTCTTTCAGGGTTTCACCAAGTCTTTCCCACTCTAATATCATATCCTCCTATGCCCAGAGTACTGTGAAATAAATCTGTTATAGTGCCGATCAAGCATTGTCACTGCCCTACTTAAACAATTTTCCTTTCTTTTCTGTCATTGTCTTTGACTTCTTATTAGCATGTAGTGCTGTGTGGAGGTGTACTTAAGTTCTGCCACAATCTGGGCCCAACCTCCCTCTCCAATCCTGTCCTCTGCACTGCTCCCTCAACATTGACTTCTTAGCTGTTTATCAAGAATTCCACCCTGGCCAGTTTGGTTCAGCCATTAGAGAGTCAGCCTGCAGACCAGAGAGTCCTGGGTTCGGTTCCCGCTAAGGGCACGTACCTCGGTTGTAGTTTGTCCCCCGGTCCCAGTTGGGGTTGTGTGGGTGGCAGCCAGTCGATGTGTTCCTCCCACATCGATGTTTCTCTCTCTCTCTTCCTCCCTCTCTCCTTCCCTCCTGCTCTATCTGAAGATAAATGCAAAAAAGTGTCCACAGATGAGGATAAGAAAAAAAAAAAAAGAATTCCATACTTTGGAATTTTGTTGTCCTTTTTAATTTTAGTGAGTCATTCTGAAATATTCTAGTCCCACTCTTGATATATTCTGTTCCTCTCTAATGTTGCCTCATTTGTGAAGCCTTCCATGATTCCCACAGGCATAACAAGATGCTCTCTCCAAGGTGTTTCCATATCTTAAAGTGGAGGGAAGTAGTATAGATTTCCAAAGGGAGAACACTGGCAAACATTTCTCAAGTAAACTTATTTTCTACAGCTGACATCACAAGGTATCTCAGAAAATCTATACATACCTAAAATTAACTTCTCTAACAGAATGTCAGTCTGCTTTGGGAAAGACTGTTCTCTATGATAGTTTCTACCAATCTGCTTGCACAAAGGAAGGGTGAATCTGCTCAATGGGTTTGAACATTGGCATCAGAGGAACTTAATGATAGTGATATTATAATGGGATGAAATTTTACCTATTTTTTTGACTGCAGACAATGAATGGGTGATATAGACTAAAATGGATCTTAGATAACGAAATAATAAAAGATTATAGTATGGCATGCAAAATAATGTGGAACATTATGGACTTGTAAAAGGAGAATTTAAAGGGGGCCCTATTGATGCTCATCAGAAAAACCCTCTTCTGAATTCAGAAGTGGACTAGAATCAACAGGTGGATGCTTTCATCCACTTCTTAGAGGAGTCTCCCTGGGTACTTGAGATGAGTGGCAATGAGGTTATTCTAACGATGATATGATGGGCAATAAGTAAATAAGTAAGTAAGTAGTCAGTCGAATCCACTGACTCCCTCTGAATGTCAAATATTTCTGTTTGTCAACAGGGACAACCGGAGACGTAAGACCATTGTGGGCCACTATCCAGACTGACATGAGCTAGCAAGTGGATTTATTGGCCTGAGGAGGATATTGATGTGTCCTTATTGACAGGATAGGCACATATTATGGATTTTGATTTGCATTTTTAGTAATGGAAACAAATACTTCAAATATCATCAAAGGATTAAAACACAAACTATTTTAGTTTGGACTCTCTGTTTATATATTTTCCTATGAAGAGACCCATCGTGCTACCTTACACCACGAATCCAAAAAAAGGATTCATCTATTACCTGGAGCGATCAATTTCCATTTCCAAAAAGAAATTAGGTTTCCTCTATACAATGGAGACAAGTAAACTGTTTGGAAACCCAGAGTGTTCTCTGAGGTATCTTTTAATACTCTCATGCCCAATAGTAAAGGTTAACAGAAAACTATGGCAATAAAAAAAGATGCTACATCCTTAGTAGGATGCTAAATCTTTAGGTGGATGACTGAGAACTCAGACCTTTCAGGAATAAACATTTTGTTCACTGTACCAATTTTTGACAGAGCTGTGGAAAATATGGTAGATATCAAATATGACCTTGTGAAAAATTAGAGACGTTAGAACTTCAGTAGCTTTGAATATTTTCTATTTGCTTTTTATATGCAAGTTTTTATTTATATACAGCAATCAATGTTTTCTCTTTTTTCTATGTTTATCTTATACACAAGTTATTAGATATTAACTTTACAATTTAGTGTTGAGGTAACAGAATATTCATTGGGGCTGTGACGGAACTTGAGGAATAGGTAACATATCCAGCAATGCATACAATTACTGTTGGGACTGTGCATCTTGTTATTCTGAAAAAAATTGTGAGAATTTCCTCTTTTGTACAAAGAATAGTCTTATTTTTTAAAATAGAAGTGTTGAGTTGCATGGAATTCAAGCTTGCATAAAAAGAGTGTATATGGAAGGTGAGTAGTGAAAGGGGTGAATCGTGCTGGTAGTCAACTTATTGTGATTAAGTTACAAACTCATACATTTTTTGCTGTTTTGTTAAAGTGGATGTAGGCCCCTTTAATGCCTTAGTCAGCTGGAATGATGTCCAACTTCGTTAGTTGAAAAGACTGGCGAGACATTGCAGGAAGAAAGTTATGTTTTATTTTAATTGAGGTGAAAGTCACATAACGTATCATTCAGCATTATAACCATTTTATTTTATTAGTATTTTTATGTTATTATTGATTTTTTAGAGAGATAGGAAGAAGAGAGATAGAAACATCCATGTGAGAGAGAAACATTGATTGGCTGCCTCCTGCCCACCCCTTACTGGGGATCGAGCCCGCAACCCAGGCATGTGCCCTGAGCAGGGTTCGAACTGGGACCTCTCAGACCATGGGACGATGCTCAATCCCCTGAGCCACACGCACCAGGCAGCATTATAACAATTTTAAAGTCGCTTCCAGTACATTCACCATGTTATTATGCAGCTCTCACATCTAATTACAGAACTTTTAAGCACCCTCAAGAGAAACCCTGTACCCCTTAAAGAGTTGTTTCCCATTTTCCCTTTCCCTTCACCCAATGACAATCACTTATGTGCTTTCTGTCCTTATGGATTTTCCCATTTTGGAAATTTCATAAAAATGGAATCGTAATATATGTGCTTTTTCAGTCTGGCTTCTTTCAGTTAACATACTATTTCAAGGTTCCTCCATGTTGTAGCATGTATGAGTACTTCTTTACTTTTTCTGGTTGGACACCCTTCCATCATATAGATGTATCAGGTTTTATCTATCCAGTCATCAGCTGATGTACGTTTGGGTTATTTTCATTTTTTGGCTATTATGGTGTTACTACGAATGTTCATGTACAAATTTTTGTGTGAACATATGTGTTTTTTTACTTTATTTTTTATTGTTGGCACTATTACAGATGTTACTCATTTCCCCCACCCACTTTGCACACCTTGGCCCAGCCCTTGCATCTCCCTCTCCTGGCCTTCACCAAATTGTTTTCTGTCTTCGTGGGTTATGCATAATCGTTCTTTGGCTTATACCTTTACCTCCTCCTCCTTCTTCTTTTTTTTAAAAAAATATCTTTTTATTGACCTTTCAGAGAGGGAGGAAGGGAAAGAGAGATAGAAACATCAATTTCAGAGAGAAACATTGATCGGCTGCCTCCTGGATGCCCCCTTCCAGGTATCGAGCTCTCAACCTGGGCATGTGCCCTGACCAGGAATCAAACCGGGACTCTCAGTCCATGGGACAGCACTCAATCCACTGAGCCACACTGGCTGGGCTCTTCACCATCTTTAATCCAGTCCCCTTCCCTACTCCTCCCATCTCATAACTGTCAGTCTCTTCCGTGTATCCAAGCCTCTAGTTCTATTTTGTTCGTCAGTTGGACATATGTTTTCGATTTCTCTTTGATATGTACTTCAGAGTGGAATTGTGTGTTAGATGGTAACTCTTGTTTAATCATTTAAGAAGATACCAGGTTCTTTTCTAAAACAGCTGCACGAGTTTACATTCCTACAAGCAGTGTATGAGTTCACAGCTTCTGATGTTGCTTTGGCTCAGCGCTGCTTCTAAGTGGTTTTTCTCCAAGGTGAAATCATATGCAAACCTCCTGTGGTCATTGCTCAGACCACAGTCCAGAACATTTTCTGTGTTACATAGGATTCAGCAGAACATGTCTCCTGACTGACTGTATCATGAATAAAGTGTTTATTAAGCATTTATTATGCACAGAGTTGTGTATTAGACTCAGAGAAGGTACAACATGAACATGGTTGAGAGTCCTTGTACTCAAAAGTGTGCGTTTTGTTAGATGTTCAAATGGTAAAAATTAATTTAGATTTAATTAATTGGTTATTTGGAACTACTTTTCTATGGCATTTTCTAGGGCATTTTTTCTTTTCCTAGGAGGAAAATTTACTACACAATTAAGTGAGTTTTTCAATGTGTACATCATGTCTCAAAGCATGGGTTCTGTGTATAAGTGTGTCAATTTCTGAGTGGTAACAATGGTCAGGAACATTTCAATTTTTACTCTTAATTTTTTCTAGTAATAGCAAATTTCATTATCATTTTTATATGCCTATTTTGATTAGTAAGGCTGACATTATTTTTGATATTATTGGCCATGTTTTTCCGGTTTTTACAATCCAGGTCTATTCAGAGCTACAACCTCTTTCTTCCTAACACCTATATGGCCTTTTAAGCTGAGGTTACTTTGTGGGCAATTCTTCACCCACACCCACCCAAGCAGCCTCTGGAAGCCCAGTCTGAGCTCACGCATCCTGAGAGCATACACCATGGGGTTGAGAGCAGGGGGGATGACATTGTGCAGCACATTAAGGAGTACAGGGATAAGGGGAATTTTTTCTTCTACAAGGTGTGTGACAGACAGCACAATGACACTTGTGTAGAAGAAGAAGATGAGGATGAGGTGGGAGCTACAGGTGCTCAGAGCCTTGGACATTGCTTCTGCCGAGTTCAGCCTCAGCACATTGTGAAGGATTAGCGCATAGGAAGAAAAAACCAAAGTCATATCACTCCCAACCAGGATCCATGCTAAGAACAGTTGGTAAAATTTGTTCACAGTGATGTCATCACAAGCCAGGCTGATCACCCCCAAGTTCGAGCACAGGCAGTGGTCAATTTCATTCTTGGAGCAGTAGAGTCTTTGGGCAGCCAGTACAGGCACTGGGATGGTCAACAAACCATTTCTGAGCACCATGAATCCTGTGACTTTGACCACAAAAGCTTCAGTGACTATGGAGGGATATCGAAGAGGGTGGCAGATGGCTATGTATCTGTCCACTGCCATGCAGAGGAAGATACCGGACTCCATGCCAAAGAAGTAGTGGATGACATACATTTGGGCAAAACATTGAGGGAGGCTGATGGCCTTGGCATCAAACCAGAAGATGGCCATAATCTTGGGCATAATGGTGGTGGCCAAGCCAATGTCCACAAGTGCCAATATGCCCAGGAAATGGTACATGGGCTCATGTAGCATGGGCTCATGGTGAATGGTGATCACGATGAGGAGATTGGCAGCAAGAGCTAAGAGGTAGAGCAGAGCCAGGGGCAGGGAGAGCCAGTGCTGCCACTCATGAATGCCTGGGAGCCCCATCAGGATGAACAGGGAGATCTGGAGGCTGGAACTATTGGGAACAGTGGTGAAGGTATCCATGGCACAGGTGCCCTGTTCTCAGTATCTGTCCAGATAACCGAAATAGAAAGGTGGTTGCTTTTGCAATTTCAGATGATGGTTCCAATTAGATTCTTCCACCAATGATCCAGTTTCTTTAAACATGCATGAGCATCAACATTCTTCTTCTTCTTCTCCTTCTGCTGCTTCTTCTTCTTCTTCTTCTTCTTCTTCTTCTTCTTCTTCTTCTTCTTCTTATTATTATTATTATTATTATTATTGGCTCCTGGAAATATTCCACAGAGGAGCAATAAAGAAAGCCAAAATTAGTTCTAAACAGAAAGGCTGGAATAGCTTTTATGCCTAATAAGCATGTCTAAATACATCAACAACGGTCTTATCACTAACAGCAAATATTAATATTTGATTTACTCTCTCCCATTTTTCTATTTTCTGTTTAAGTAGTTTACATCAGACAGAGAGAGTTTTGTATCTTGCCTTTGTCTTTCAGCAGTATGTTCTAAGACAAAATACGTGCTCAGGAAAAACTTAGTGGATGAACAAATAAATGAACCATGACTTTCCAGTATCATTAAAAGCAATGTGGACTCTTAATTTTAATGACCACTTTATATTTCAATATTTGGTGATTTCAAATTTACTAACCAGTATTTCATTTTCAGATTAGTTCTTAGTAGAATTTCAGTAATGATATGAAAATGATACAAAGAACATAGCTGTTTTAAAATTTTAATTTTAGCAGTAATTTGATATTATTTTAAATGTCAGTCATGCACATATTAAAAAATAAACATAATAAAAATATAAACTCATGCTTGGCATTCCCCAATTTTTTTTCTTTTCACCAATATAATTTCTTGGGCATCCCCTCAGAGATAGTTTTTTTCGTAGACAAGAATATATGTACTATTTTCCCCATAAAAGACAAAATCAAATATTATCATAGTAATCATACCTTTCTTTTCCTTTGTCTCCTTGACTTTTCTCTTTTAGCTTAGTTACCTTGGAGAGTGTTTCAATCACCATACAGATATTCCTCATCGTTGTTAAGTTGCATTATTTTCTGCCCATGGATGTCCGATATTTTTATGAGAATTTTGGTAAGCATTGATATTTCCCATATTTTGCCTCTGTAAAAAATGATTTAAAAATGTACTTGCTCATATATCTGTAAGCATATGTGTAAATTTATTCATAGGATAATTGCCAAGAAGTGAATTGCTGGGTGCAATTGGAAAAAATGGTTTTGATTGATTTTGCCAAATTGTCTTTCCAAGAGATTCACCTGGTCCTGTATGACAGCAGGGCACTTTTAAGGCTCTTGACAGACAGTGAAACGTTGCTTCATAGATGCATTGTGTTACTTTACACACCCAGAATTTTTTCATGAGTGTGTCTATTTCATCACATCCATGCCATAATTGGACATTTTAATTACAAAACCTTTATTAATAGAATAAGTAATAACTGAAATTTCAATTTTGGTTCATCTTTCCCTTCATTATTTAGTGAACTTTGACATTTTCAAAGATTGTTTTTTTCCATTTATATACTTAGTCTATCTTGTCTTTTTCCTCTATGTTCAACTCATCTTGTAATATTAAATAACAAAATGTTTGTCAAGGGCTAACATGGAGTCTGACAGCACACCTTATTAATTTGTATGAGTTTCATTGTATCTTAAAAATATTACCTCTATCTGTTGAATTTTTTTGGAAATAGTTTCTAGACAATTCCATTAAATATTTATCCTTATAAAAAATTACATGTGTGCATACACTTAAACTTTTATTGTATTCATAATAAGTGCAGTTTTCAAATGAATTCTTTTGGAATTTTTAAGCTTTAAATAATGCAAATTCCAACATTTTAAAAAATATTTACTTGCGTTTTCTTTAAAAATTAATTTTGTAACCAATTTGAGACTTTGACATGGAGTGAGAAAGTCTCTGAATTAATTTTACCCACAAATAACTAGACCATTGTTCCAACACCATTTAGTAAAGAAGGCTTCCCTTCCTCATTAATTGACAGTGTGCTTTTTTGGTCAAATATTCAATCCAAACACATATTTAAAGATTATTGCCAGAGTGATAGGCTTCTCTGTTTTTAGTTCCACACCAATTGAATTAATGTACTTACCTAGGGTAGAGAAAAGTGTTACAAATAATTTCAAATAATTTTTTAAATCAAAAAAGACTGGTTATGATGTTTTTGAATATAAAAGTAAAACAAATTAATTGTGGAAGAACTCATTTTTCCCCCTCTGAATCTCTCCATGTAGAAATCTGTTTTGTCTTTCTGTCATAAGTATTTTGTCTTATTGTATTTCCCAATTGGCTATTATTACTTAAAATAGGCTTCTAATGATTTTTCAAAACATCTCAGAAAATATAGCTATTTTACAGTACCACATCCCAATGCAAATTGCTTTTTAGTAAATGCTCAGAATTTATTTTTGGTAGAAATATGTATTATTTATTATTAGGAGAACTTTGAGTAGTGTAAGCTCTGATTTTTATTTTCATCTTATTAAATATTTTTAAAGTTTATTTTTATTGTTGTCTTCTAAACAATATAAAGAAGCACTGGTAGTCAGGATCCTTGTCTGGTCTGGACTTGAAGTAGAATGCCTCTCCAGCTCTCCCGGTGAGGTACTGGATAATGCTTTTCGGATAAATGGTCATTAGTTTTGGTGATTTGATGTTTTATTTTTGAATCAGAAATGAGTGACTTCAGTCTCTATCTCTCCTCAGGATCTTGGATTTGTAATTTAGATGGGACGATATCCTGCTTCCAACATCTGTCAGCCAATGTGCCTCCCTGCCTCAGGTTCTATGAGGGCTACTTTTTCCTGTGGTAGAAATTTCTATTCTTTTTTTAAACTTTATTTTTTTATTTATTTATTTAAATTTAATTTTATTGTTGACAGTATTATCGATTTCTCCCATTTTCTCCGTTTTTGCCTCCTCCATCCAACCCCCACCCCACTCCCAGCCTTCCTCATGCTATTGTCTGTGTCCATGGGTTATGCATATGTATGCATACATGTTCTTTGGATAATCTCTTTCTGTCCCCCCTCCCACACCAGATCTGTTAGAGTACTCTTTTTTATGCATCCATACCTCTGGACCTATTTTGTTCGTCATTTCATTATATTTTTATTTTGACACTATTACAGGTGTCCTCATCTCACCCTGTTCTCCCACCTCCACCTCGCATGACCAGAAAGAGCTCTGTCTCAATTTTCTACTTTTTCTCCAGACCTCAAGCCTTTGTTTCTTTCTTTCTTTCTTTCTTTCTTTCTTTCTTTCTTTCTTTCTTTCTTTCTTTCTTTCTTTATTTATTTATTTATTTATTTTTTATTAGTTTATTTTTGTTACAGATGTTTCTCCTTTTTTCCCCATTGACACCCTCCTCCCCATCCCTCCACCCCTTCCCCAGCTTTGTTGTCCATGTCCATCAGTTATGCATACATGTGTATAAGTTCTGTGGTTTATCTCTTCCCTCCCCCCCACCCCCTCTTTTGAGGGTAAGCCTTTGTTTCTGTACAGGTGAAGATCTTGAGGGAAAAGAGAGCCAGTGTTGAAAGGATTGAACTAAGGATGCCGACTGAAAATGATCAGGCTGGAGAAGAACAACAGAACTGAGAACCAGGAACACAGAGCAAGGAACCTGCCTCCTCCACTCACCTCGGCCCCTGGTGACTCCCTTCCAGGAGGTCCTGGAGAGATCCTGTGTAGATGGAAGTGCCTTCTGTAGCTGCTTCTACTCTCTTGGATACACCTCTTTTCATACCATTGCTACTGAAAGTATATCTTCTCCTCTCCCCTGGGTCCTGGGCTGTTACACAAATTGGAGCCCAAGTTGCCCTGGACCTTCTCTGCCACTTTGTAGGCCCTGCAGGTGTCTCTCTCTAATCTTTTTCCTGTGTGCATCAGGCTCTGTGCTTTTTCATCACAGCTGCTAAAGGCCCCCAGTGACCTCAGAGGTGTATCAAGCTCAGCTCAGGGAACAGAAATACTCAGTCCCCAGTCCCACGGGAACCCCTATTAGATGGTCATGTCTGTCTTGGTAAAGTTTTATCCTCTTGTGTGAATTCCTTAACTCCTGCCCCTTCCCACACCACATACATTTTTCTTTATCCTCTTTGGAAATCATTTTTTCACAGGTGTCTCCTCTGTGTTGTATCTTTTACTACCCCTTTTTCATGAGTTATCTCTCCCATATGTAGACATAAACATGAGATGCCTCTACTGTGGGAATCCTCTTATTTGTTCCTTTAGATCAACTCTGCACCCTGCTCTTTACCCACAGAGGTTAAAATCTATGGCATCTGGTTTCTGGTTGGATTTGGCTAATGGGAGGCACTGGTGGGAGATGAGAGGCAGCAAGAAAGAGAAGTTGAGGGATTTATTCCTCTGAGTGTTTTCCTACTGGTCCTTGTGTTGAACAGGGTCTGTGTTCTGTTCGTGAAGGCCTCCTACCCCTGTCAGGTGGTTCCCCCATGGTTCTTGTCAATACTGGTCAATACTGGTATCAACGTCTGGAGCTGGTTCTTCCCATTGCTCCTCAGATCTTTGGGATGGTAATGGCTTATGAGGTTTTCAGCTCAGGTGGATTTCACCTTCCCTGTTAACTCTTCCCATATCATTGGAAAGTTCTCTTCATTATACTTTCCTCTATGCCCCCCTTTGCGCTTGCTGTCTGTTTCTTGCTGTGGCTTTGACCAAGATGCCTCCTCATCTCAACTGTCTCTCTCCCTGGACCCTACTCTTGAATCAACCTTTTCTCTTTCCATTGTTTTACAAACTTCCCGAAACATTTCTTTATATATGCAGCTCCCAATTCTTTACTTCCTCTAAACTATTTGAGATTCATAAGCTCCTACTAAACCAGAATATTCCCTGATCTGCTATTTTCTAAAAGTTTGCATAGGGTTGTTACTGTTCCTTTCTTAAATGTTTACTAGCATTTACCAGTAAGGTCTTGATCCAAAATCTTCTTTTTTATCCCATTGCCACTGCGTTCTTCCAGGGTTTTACCAAGTCTTTCCCACTCTAATATCATATCCTCCTATGCCCAGAGTACTGTGAAATAAATCTGTTATAGTGCCGATCAAGCATTGTCACTGCCCTTCTTAAACAACTTCCCTGTCTGTTCTGTCATTGTCCTTGACTTCTTATTAGCATGTAGTGCTGTGTGGAGGAATACTTAAGTTCTGCTGCAGCCTGGGCCCAGCCTCCCTCTCCAACCCTGTCCTCTCCACTGCTCCCTCACCATTGACTTCTTAGTTGTTTATCAAGAATTCCATACTTCTGGAATTTAGTTGTCCTTTTTAATGCTAGTGAGTCATTCTGGAATATTCTAGTCCCACTCTTAATATATTCTATTCCTCTCTAATGTTGCCTCATTTGTGAAGCATTTCCTGATTCCCACAGGCATAACTAGATGGTCTCTCCAAGGTGTTTCCATATTTTAAAGTGTGGCTCCAGGTCTTTGCATGTATTTCTCTGTTGTCTTTTTGGTGGTGCTTTGTCTTAGTTTGATGTGTATCTTCCATCTTATCCTCTTTAAAATCTCTGTATTTCTTTCTACAACCTTAAGGGGAACTCAGGAAATATTTTTTTTCTTTGATCTAGATTATTGATTCAAAGCCTCCTGACTGTTTTTGGAGCTTCAGCTTTGTTTCAATCTCTTAATGTTTTGCACAGTTTTTGACTTTAGGTGAGGCTTTTAGAGTTTCAGTCAGGTGGTCCATAGTCACACGAGTCTAATGGCCCAGTTCTAGGACTTTCTTATTTTGGGGGCTTAAGTTCCTGTATCAATTACCAGTCTACCCCCCTCATTTCCTCTTGGACTGGCCTTTGTATCACTCTTGCTATTTGTGTTGCCTACTTCTTTCTCCTCCACTGGGGTTCTTCATTTTAGGGTTCATAACATGAAGTCATGGTAGGGTACGTAATCTTGGTTTTATGTGGAATGACGACTGCTATGTCTTCTTCCCTCTGGAGCTGGGTCAGTAACCTTAGAACATGGCTCTCCTATAAGGATGACCTGATTCTGTGTACTGACTATTTTCAGTAAACCTTGTGTGATTGTCTTCCAATATAGCCCATGTTAACCTCTGTCTTTCTGAGAAAGAATTGTCATTGTGAAGACACACAGTCCTCAACTGAGTCCTCAACTGTGAATTTGCTTGTTTTTGTTCTTGTTTTTCCTTTGGCTTTTTAAAACAAATAACTCTTTTCCTCACTGGGAGTTTCTTCCCAGATTTGAAGAAACCATGAGTAATCGTGCATGCCCCCATGAGTGTTTTCCTATGGAAGCGGTATACACTCAATTTCTGCAACCCCTCTCAATCCAATCCAATGTCTGGCACCATTTTCAGGAGTGATTTTGGTGGCTGAGATGAGGGTCAAATGTAGAGATATTGATTGAAAAGGAGCAGACTTATGAGTTATTCACTAAGGTGAGATAACATATGGATGACAATACCTACAGGATTCAGACTACCATTTTGAATAACAGGAGGCCTTTTACTCTTTTCTCCAGCCTTATTCCTCTGCCAGGTTCTCTCTTCTCACAAAGGCTCCTACTTATTAATCCATTCTTCCTCGCATGGTTCCACCTAAGTCACTGGGGTAATGTATGCTGGTTCGGGTGCTGCTGCTCCACAGCGTCCTGCTATTTTCCTCACCCTTCCTGGATCAGATCTTGGTTGGCCATCAAACCAGGTGGTTCCATTCCTCATGGCAGGAAGCCTGTCTTTGCTTCTGACTGCAGGGTTTTGGTCCTCTCTTGACATGGTACCCTAGGGTATGCTTTTCAAAATATTCCCAGCGGGGGTTATTCTCTGTGGTCCCAGTAAGAGGAAGATACCTTGTTAAACCTTTGTTTGAGAGGAGACAGAAGTACTAATTGGTGTGTGGGTGGCAGAAGTTTCATTTTGGATCCCTATAGGTAATGCCTGAAAAGGTGCCTATTAAATACCCTGTTCTTGGGACCTGACTGGTAGCTTAATTTCTCATCCATCTGTAGGTCAACCAGTGCAGCTCTTTGGTGAGTAATGGCTAAGGGTAGGCCCAAAGAAGAGGCTCCACCACAAATTAGCTTTCCTCCAACATTTCCAGATCTGGATAATCTGATAGGCTGTTTGGGGTGGAAATACATGGTCTTGATATCATTATGGAAAATTAGAAATATTGCCAATACTCTGTACCTCATTTAAGGTCTATCTGGACCTTTTGTGTTATACAGACACAGGCAATGGAGGATACAGGTGTGTGAGAATTCCTTCCTCCAAAGCAGGCAAACATCCTTCCAGTCCCTGCTCAACAGTCAGCTATTTGTAAATCTGCTTCTTTTTGAAGCCCACTGGGTGAGTTGCGGGGAAACCTTTATGGAGGCACCTAAATCAGTGTCCCAGATTCCTATGGTTCTAGGACACCTTACCTCTCTGTACCTGTTTCCTTGATGGAGGTAGAGGAACTGAGCTTACTTGGGCAGACTTTTCCTTAATATATAAGATTATAATGAGGAACATTTGCTGGGTTCGAAGGGATAGTTGGCTCATCAGATGTAACTGTTTCTTACATTGTTCTGAAGACAGTGTCATGTTCTACAAGGTGGGCTGAGGCTTAAGTTTGGTCATCTTGAAGATAATTTGACACAGATGCTCAGGTGATCAGAACCACATTTCTTGATACCCTCCACCTCCCCACCCAGTACTATATCCTGGGGTGCTGAGGGAAATGTGTGATTGGGAGGGAAGGTAGGAGCAGTGTTAGGGAGGATAGCATATTTTTGACTGGGTTGCTCCAGGTTACTACTACATCTGCCCACAGAATGAATCTATTTTGTTAAATCAAATGCATGGTTTCTGAATCTCTAAATTTTCTGTTTTCCTTAAACAGATTTTTCTTAATGCATCACTTATTTCTTATACTTCAGTGAAAATAATACCATTTCAGCATTTGATAAAGAATTTATGCATTTATATCTCATGGGATTCTCACAATGATTCTGTGAGGTAGATTTTGGTATAGTCATTTTACCTGTGAGGAAACCAAGGCTTGGAAATGGTTAGATGCTTTGCTTAAAGTTGCACAGCTGACATATGGCAGAAATATTACCTGAATCAGGATCTTGAATTCTAGTCCAGAGTTTGTTCCATGACAACAGAACTGTAGGTCCACTCAACTCTTCCATCATCCCAGCCTCCTGCTTTCTGATGTCATCACATGACTCCTCAGAGGCTGTGGTTGAAGGTATGGGCAATAATCTCATGGTCTCTCTTGGAGAGAAAAGCAAAAGGTTCTTGGCTATTTTAAAGCTGTGCTGTTTCTTCTTTCTTAGACTGCTTCTGGACCAATTCCTGCTTCTTTCCCTCATGAGACCTTTTCTTGTTGTCATTGAAACTGTGAGATCAACCTGGCTGCACCTTTTCCACCTGGAATATGAATCATTTACGTTATGATCCAAAGTTCTCTCAGACCCTGGCCCAGGTCTCTGTGTGTCCTTGTGTTTTTCTTTCACATGAGAGAACTGTTGTCGTGGGGGTGTTGGGGAGACATGTAATGCCTAAATTGTTCTTTAGCTATTTGATTCCTCTACTGCTTACCCTTGACTAGAGGCCCTAAATGTTCTTCCTCGGCGATGCAGCAGTCACTGCTAACATGGAGACGGGATGATGACTTTCTAGCTCAGGGATCAGTGGATGTAAGCTCTTGTCTGATTCTGTCGCAGATTAGATCTAGGACCCTGGGCCATGACTTCTTTCTAGACTTTGGTTTTCTAACCTGCAAAATGATGATTTGGGCATAGTATATGTTGCATACACATGGTGTAATTACATAGAAAATGGAACTGGAGGAAATATCTGCCCATTTTCTCTCCTATTCTCAATAATGTGCCTGTGATATAGAATTCCTTGGCTTTCACATGGTTGTTATTACCAAGAGCTTCTGTTCATTCCAGGTCACCACAACTCTGAACTTTGTCTACCCCTGGACAACAGCACCTTGAAGGAGAGGGAGATACAGGAGGTGGTGAAATCAGATAGCCATTTAGATCCTGGAGAGAGAAATAAGATATGAATTTGTGAAATGACTGGGGAATAATCCACGGAAGAACCTGATCAACATTGGAGTCATCAGGGACCATGTATTCTGTAACCTGGCAGCCAGGTGATGTTTGAGAGTGGGATGTCTCCAAATTACGGAAGTTTCCAGGCATTAGGATTTTGGGCAGTTTCAGATGAAGGTTGGTGGTATAATACTAGGGGGCCAATGTTGATGAAATCTAATACCAGTGTTTAGAACTTGGGAATATGAACAGGACAGGAAGCATTTTTATAAACATCAGTTACTTAAATCTCATCATGTGAATTGCTCCAGGTCGCAGATATATTAGGATATCTAATACTGGAACTGGGTTTCTGAACTTCTTGTCCAATGCATTTCCACTGGACAAAGTTGTCTTGCCTCTTCTGTGTTTTAAGATTTACAGAAATAGCCTGGCCAGTGTGCCTCTGTGGATCGAGCATTGTCCCATGGAGTGAGAGGCACTGGTTTGATTCCCTGTCTGGGCACATGCCCGGGTTGTAGGCTCAGTCCCCAGTAGGGGGCATGCAGGAGGCAGCCGATCAATATTTCTCTCTCACATCGACTTTTCTCTCTCTCTCTAAAAAAATCAATAAAAATATATTTAAAAAAAAGATCTTGCAGAAATATTGACCACTGAAATTTATTTTTGACTGTTTTCTGAGAACTATGGGGGAAGAGTGATGGTAATGGTGGTATTAGTGAGACCATAGGTTCTGAGCTTCCAACCCTCATATCATTGAATTTAACCTGCCTATTTTTTTTTTTTTTTTTTTTTTTGCAGTGGCCCCTTTGTTCTTCTAAGTGAGATGATCACCATGATTCTTTCCAATAACTCTTATCTCTTCCCACGTACTTTCTTCTTGGCTGGCATTCCAGGACTGACTGCTGCCCACATTTGGATCTCACTTCCTTTTTGCTTCATGTTCTTCCTGGCAGTGACTGGGAATGGTGCTCTGCTTTTTCTCATTCGAACACAACGCTGCCTGCACCAGCCCATGTTTTACTTTCTTGCCATGCTCTCCTTTGTCGACCTGGTTCTCTCCCTCTCCACTCTGCCCAAGATGCTGGCCATTTTCTGGTTTGGTGCTACAGCCATCAGCTCCCACTCTTGTCTTTCGCAGATGTTCTTCATCCATGCATTCTCTGCCATGGAGTCAGGAGTGCTGGTGGCCATGGCCCTGGACCGCTTTGTGGCCATCTGTAACCCACTGCGTTATGCAACCATTCTCACCCCGGTTGTTGTGGCCAAGATTGGAGTCCTGGTGGTGCTGCGAGGTGTGGGGTTGACCATCTCCTTTCCAAGCCTGGCCCATCGGCTGCCCTACTGTGGCTCCCACACGATTGCCTATACCTACTGTGAGCATATGGCAGTGGTGAAACTGGCCTGTGGGGCCACCACCGTGGATAACCTCTATGCCTTTGCTGTGGCAATCTTTCTTGGTGTGGGGGATGTGGCCTTTATTGCCTACACCTATGGGCAGATTGTGAGGACCGTAATTCATTTTCCATCACCCGAGGCACGTGCTAAAGCAGGCAGCACATGTACAGCTCATGTCTGTGTTATCCTCTTCTTCTATGGACCAGGCTTTCTTTCTGTGGTCATGCAGCGCTTTGGCCCACCCACAGCCTCTGCTGCCAAGGTCATCCTTGCCAATCTCTACTTGCTCTTTCCCCCTGCACTGGACCCCATTATCTATGGGATCAAGACCAAGCAGATCCGGGAGCAACTGTTTAAAATTCTAACCCCCAAGAGAATTGATCCCACCTGAGTGTAATCCTCATCATCTGGACCTCAGGGGCCAGGGTGACCACCCCTTGTGGGGTGGGAGCCCCACAACTCAGGTCATTTACCTGGTGGGGACAGTAAAGGGAAAGCAAATAAAGTTGTCCTGAGTGTTTGGAAGTTGAGAAATCTCTTCTGAGGCCTATGATGTTTAGATATTGTGATGGAAAATTGAGAAGGGCTGGGTATCTCAATTGATCAATCAACAAATAATTTTAAAAAATATGTTTTTATTGATTTTTTAGAGAGAGAGGAAGGAAGAGAGAGAGAGAGAGAAACATCGATGTGAGAGAGAAACTTGGTTGGCTGTCTCCTGCACATTCCCTAGTGGGGATCAAGCCTGCAACCTCGGCATATGCCCTGACTGGAAATTGAACCAGGACCTCTCAGTCCATGGGACGATGCTCAGTACACTGAGCCACACTGGCCAGGCGACAAATAATTTTTTTGATACCATTTTCTTCTAAAAGCTTATGATTTACTTGTGTTGACAAGATAAGTGCATCATGTAATTAAGAAATAATTAGGACTTTAACGAACATGAATCAAGTGACTTAGGAGTTCAGGGAGAGATGAACTGGGTGCCCATTTTAAATATACGGAAATATGGGCCACTTTGCACCACCATGACACATAGCAAGTTTATGGGGACGGAGAGGCCCTCTCATCAGAAAAAATTTGGCATCACAGAAACGGGTTCAAAAGCAATGGCGATACTTTAGAGTTTCCAGTTTATGACAGGAACTCCTTATATATTCATGTTCCCTTTCACTCCAGAATTGTAGCTAAAGCTTTGATGTCTTTATTACTTGTACTTTTTCAGACTGTTTTTGAGATGAATGACTCCTGTAAGTATGATGTAGTTTTATGCTCTGAGAGCAATAGTTCTTTTATTTCTTCATTTTCAGTCTCAGACACACAGAATTGAGTTCCAGTTTATTGCACACAATTATTGTTTTAACACTTGTTTATTTATTCTGTCTTTATTCCTAACTCTCTTGCCCATTTTCTTCTGGTTCCTATCATTGGCACTCATTTTAATATGTTTGTTCTTAAGTATTTACATGTCCTTGCAATGTAATGTTGATTGATTGCTATGTATTCCGAATATAATTAAGTACCCTTCTTTAGTTCCTCAAGTGTCCATGTTTCCTCCAGCCATGGGTATTCTGGGTTCCTCCTAATGGAAATGCATATTTCTATCCTTATCCTCAACACGACTACTCATTTTCAACTTCAGTTCAAACCTCACCTCCCTGAAGAAGAGTTTCGCAACTGGATCAGTCACTTGTTTTCTGAACTGAGAGCTCTCTGTATATTTATTTTATTATTCATCATGATTTATAATTATATATAATGGTTGGTTGAATGATCTCTGTCTTCCATTTCTACTAGATTGTGAGTTGTATTCTTATTCTGCTACCTGGCACATGATAGGTTCTCAATAAATGCTTGTTCAATAAATAAATCTCATTTAATGGACGGTGTCATTTTAGCAT
Organism: Tadarida brasiliensis; assembly: GCA_030848825.1. NCBI lineage: Eukaryota > Metazoa > Chordata > Mammalia > Chiroptera > Molossidae > Tadarida > Tadarida brasiliensis. Next base: position 45,438,631 of record CM061268.1, read on the forward strand.
ATTTACTTATCAGTCACATTGATACATGTGTGTTTGGAAAACGAATACATAGCCCTGGCCAGTTTGGCTCAGTGGCTAGAGTGTCGGCCCATGGACTAAAGAGTCATGGGTTCGATTCCAGTCAAGGGCATATACCTCAGTTGTGGTTTGGTCCCCGGCCCTGGTCGGGGTCATGTGGGAGGCAACCAGTTGATATGTCTCTCTCACATCGATGTTTCTCTCTCTCCCTCCCACTCTGTCTGAAGATAAATGGAAAAAATATCCTTGGGTGAGGATTAAAAAAACAAAAGAATACATACATTTCCAAAGTGTAACACAGTAGGCACTGATTATTTTCTTCTTCATGCTGAGTGTATATCAGGCTCTCAGTGTGACAATGAAATGAACTTGAAAATACAGAAATTATGATAAAATGTGATAGTGCTCTGGTAGAGATTGGTTCCAAATCCTAGAGGACTATTCTCTACAGGAGGTAATGGGCAGGAATGGGACATGGGCTGGCTCAGGTTGAAACGATCTTATAAATGATCAGGGCTTAGAAAACAGTAAGCCTGGGTTACTGAGTGGCTAGAAGGAGGGTCCAGGCTATGGTTCCTAGGGGGAGTCAGTCTCAATCTTTTCCTTAGCAGCTTCTTCTGGTCTATGCCATACTCTATGATCCCATTTTTCCTCTATTAAATATTAATCTTCAATATTAATAGTAAGAGGATAGTTCTTCAGAAAAAAGGGCAAAAGTAGACACTCCTCACCAACTTTTGTCTGTGCTTCATGGGTTAAAATGGAAGAAAGATCTGCAGAAGAGGAGAGCAGAGACAGGACTGCAGAGGAGGATTCCTCAGTGGGTGGAGGATGAGTGGTGGTTACCACCAACGGGCTGAGAAGTGTCTCGGTGCTTTTGGCCAAACTAGCTTTGAACAATCTTAGCCTGAATATGTCTATTAGCATAAAATCTTGATGACATGAGTCTCTCCTATTGTTCAGCTCTTACTCCCATGGTACCATGAGCCCTTGAAAAGAAAATGCTGCACACAAACCCCCATTTAATGCCTACAAATGCAAATGAAGCAGATAGTCTCATTATTTCCCATGTTTGTGTTTTTGTGTTTTTTTTCTGATAAAAATCTTATACTTTCAACTAACTGGGAGTCATTCATTTTATCACACATCTTCTACCTCTGTTTTAGTAGTAAGTTCACTGTTTTGTTCCCAAATGCATTTTTCACTGTTTTATCATAAAAACAGACCAGCGAACAAACACAGACTGGTGCTTTTGAGGTTCATGTCACTCATACATTTCATCCACGACCTCCCAATTATGAATATGTCTCCTGGGTGCTCTCCTTCATTAAATGATGACTAAATACAGTATCATGTACAGTATTTTTGGGCCACCCATGGTCCTGATGGGGACTTCATTATTCATGTCCACCCATGGTCCTGGTGGGGACCCATTGATATTTTTTATATTTTTGATTTCTTTTCCCCTAAAGATCCCTACCTCAAACCATTTCCATGGCATATCCTTGAACCTCTTGACAGGTCACTGTAATTGTTTCCAACAGGTCTCCCAGAATCTGTGCTTCAGTCTTTCTACCCATACTCCCAGCATGATATTCAATAATGAAATTCTGATTGTGTCTCACTCTTCTGCTTAAAATCTTCACAACTTTCCTCTGCCCTCGAACATAATCTGCAATGTGCATGCAAAGTTTTCTGTTTACACACCAGGCTCAGTTCCTGAGTACTGTATGCCCAAATTTCATGATTGCATCAGGTCTTTGATAATATCAAGCTCCCTTTCCTGCTGCATCAGGGATTTTGTTTTCTCAGCATACTCCCACATCTCTCTTCACTTTTAACACATTCTTCTATCACGAACTTAAATTAGGAAGGGCTTTCCTCAACTCCCCAGACTGAGAAGGTTCTTCTTGTATGTACTTTAACACACTGTAGCTTTGATTTATAACACATACTTGTGATCACATACTTAACATATATCATGTCATGAGCTATGATGACAAGGACCAATTGTTTGTTTTTTCCAACATTTAGCAGAGTACATGGATTTGGTAGATATTTAATATCCATTGAATGGAAAATGAGGCTTCCCACAATCTGTGAATGAAATACTTGTTGAGTGGATGAATGAATAGACTGTGCACTTGAAACACTATTCCAAAGGGGAAATGTGGCCATGTGGGTGAACTGGTAGCTGCTTTATCAGGGATGGGATTAAGGAAAGGATTTCCTTGGTTATGGGAAAATATTATAGAGGAGCTTTTAGCCCATCTCTTTGGGAACTTGCTGGGATGGATAGTCCGAGAATCTATATCCATCCCATATTTTCTGTGGTACACTGGACTTGATGTCCATAGACCTGTCACAATTCACCAGAAGAAAAGCAGAGAGCTCAATTAACCTATGACAGGTAGCACTTGTCGTAGGCTAGATTCTCCAGAAATAGACTCTTAGGCAGAGATTTGCATGTATGAAGCTTAATGTGAAGTAGACTTGGGAATGACACTGTCAAAAGTGAGAGAAGCAAGATGGAGCAGAGAAAGAAGTTAAACTATGATCCAGTTTCTCCAGATGTCTGAGCTGATTATAGGGTAGGCTCCTGAGGGGACTAGAACTTCAGGGTTGTTTCATATTGAAGAAAGAGGGTCAGGTCTTTGTATTCCTATATAGAATAGTCAGTGATTGAGAGCTACACTCAGAAAGGAAAATTAATCTTGGATGATGCAGCTCTTTTTGTCCAAGGGAGAGTGACTCAATTATGAGTTCTTAGTAGCCAAAACTCACAGCAGATGGAGCAATGAATGCATTTAATCACAGAGTCCACTAAAATTTTTTTTGGAGGAAGAAGTAAGACTGTCACTATTTGCAGATGACATGATACAGTATAGAGAGAACCCTAAAGATTGTACCAAAAATTACTAGAACTGATAAATGAATTCCATAAAGTAGCAGGATACAAAATAAATATCCAGAAGTCAGTTGCATTTTTATACACTAACAATGAACTATCAGAAAGGGAAACTAAAAAATAATCCTATTTACAATTGATTAAAAAAACCTAGGAATAAATTTAACCAAGGATGTAAAATTATAAGACACTGAAGAAAGACGTTGAAGAAGGTACAATTAAGTGGAAACATATACTATGTTCATGGATAAAAAAAAGTGAATATTATTGAAATGTCCATATTACCCAAAGCAATCTATAGATTGAATGCAATTCCTATCAAAATACCAATGGCGTATTTCAAAGAACTAGAACAAATATTCCAAAAATTAAATAGAATTACAAAAGACCCTGAATAGCCATAGCAATCTTGAGAAAGAAGAACAAAGTTGTGGGAATCATGATACCTGATATCAAACTATACTACAAGACCACAGTAATCAAAACAGCATGGTACAGGCATAAAAACAGACACATAGATCAATGGGACAGAATAGAGAGCCAAGAAATAAACCCTTGCCTTTATGGTCAATTAATATTTGACAAAGAAGGAAAGAACATACAATGGGGTAAAGGCAGTCTATTCAATAAATGGTATTGGGTAAATTGGAAAGATATGTGCAAAAAAGTGTAATTAGACCACCTTCTTACTCCATACACAAGAATAAACTCAAAATGGATTAAAGACTTCAATGTTAGTTGAAACCATAAAAACCCTAGAAGAACACATAGGCAGTAAAATCTCAGATATTTCTTGTAGCAATATTTTTTCTGATATATCGCCTTAGGCAAGGGAGTCAACAACAAAAAATAAAGAAATGGAACCACGTCAAACAAAAACGTTTTTGCAGTAAAGGAAATGATCAACAGAATGAAAAGACAACCCACTGAATGGGAGAACATATTTGCCAATGATACATCTGATAAGGGTTAATATCCAAAATTTTTCAAGAAGTTATAAAACCCAACACCAACCCTCCCCAAAAACCCAAAAACAATCTAATTAAAAATGGGAAAGAACCTGAATAGACACTTTGCCAAAGAGGACATACAAATGGCCAAAAGACATGAAAAGATGCTCAACATCACTAATCATCAGAGAAATGCATATCAAAACCACGATGAGATATCACCTCACACCTGTCAGAATGGCTATCATCAATAAATCAACAAACAACAAATATTGATGAGGATGTGCACTCTTGGTGGGAATGCAGATTGGTGCAGCCACTGCAGAAAAGAGTACAAAGTTTTCTGAAAAAATTAAGAATGGAACTGCCTTGTGATCTAGCGATTTCACTTCTGGGCATATAGCTGAAGAAACCTGAAACAGTATGTTCATTGCAGCATTATTTACAATAGTCAAGATTTGGAAATGGCTCAAGTGCCCATTAGTAGATGAGTGAATAAAAAAAAAAACTGTTACATTTACACAATGGAATACTACTCAGCCTTAAAAAAGAAGGAAATCTTACCTTTTGCAACAGCATGAATGGACCTAGAGAGTATTATGCTAAGTGAAATAAGTCAGTCAGAGTAAGACAAATTCCATATGATTTCACTTATATGTAGTATCTAATTAACAAAATAAACCAACAAACAAAATTAAAAAAAAGTTTTAGGTCTGCGTTTGACCTATGAGAATGAGAAGTTACGAGCTTATAGAGCAATGTGGTTTTCCTAGATCACTGAGTGTGAGGTTTCCCTAACACAGCCATCATGATGTACAGGCTTAAGGGTGATGACCAACACCAGACAGATGTGGGCCTCTTGGGCAGGTGTAGGTATCATTCCCTGCTTGGCCTATCTGCCCAATCAGCTATGCCTGGGCAGTAGTCTTAGCTCTGTGTGCCTCCAGCCAAACTGGAGGCTTTGTCCAGGTGTGTCTGTGTGTCCTCTGGGACCCACCAATTGGTAATAACATTTTGCCTGCCCAGTGCTTTGTTCACAGTCACTGGCCCTGCCTTGGGGAAATATTGAAAATAAACTTGCCTTTCAGAGTGGAGATGACAGAACCAGCTAAAAGCTTATTATGAGATTTCAGGTGTGGAAAATGAGGTCAGATTTGGGGCTTATGGTTTTAGGAAAGACTACTGATGTCTCACTTCCTCTGCTTATCCTATAGCCCTTGTGATGGGAGTTATTTTTGGTTGGCTATTATGGCTCCGAGTCTTCTAATACCTCTTAGTAGTTCTTAAATTTATGATCTCCTTTCTCAGAGTAGCTGTTCTCCCCAGGTCTGACTCCTTAAAACTAACCCTCTATGCTCCAGTTGCCTTAGCTTCTGCCCTTCAGATCACACATTACCGCAAGCTAACTCGTATGTTTCTGCATCTCCCTTTTACCACTGTCATAAAGTCCATGACACTGTTAAGAAGGAGATTACGGAGACAGGGACAGGTCACAGCCCACAGAGGAGCCTCTCTGCCTGCGGTGACAGAAGTGATCAGTGGTGACCACAGGAGTCCCCAATTTCTGACACACACCCAGGATTCTGTGATAGCCTCTATGGCAGAGAGATTTAACAGGGTTCCGTCCTCCATAAAGCATCCAGAATGTCACTGCAGGTAAGAAGAATTGAGGAATCAGTCCATTTCTCGGGGACGCCCTGCTGTCTGCTACATCCTTCCTATCCCATAAGTTCAATGTGTTTGGTCAACCTCCCATGATTCCTGGTTGTTTCATATACTCACTTATTTATTTAAAAATTTAACCACATAGTTATTTATTTATTCAGCAAACATTACCGAGTACCAATTAGATTCCAGCGCTTCTGGAACTTGCCCTGTGACTGCTGCCATAAGCAAGGCACAGTCCCTGCTCTTCAAGGGCGGACATACTGACGGTTTCAGTGCGAGGTAATCAGTGCAATGACAGGCTGGCTAAGTGACTTGATAGGAAAGAAAAGGACACATGCCATACTGCATTGCAGAATTTGGGGACCGCTTTACGGAAGACAGCTCACTTGGATGGAATTTGCATGAATAAGTAGGAAGGCACAACATCAGTTCTTTGCTAATTGTCCTTTGCGTTCTGGTCGGAGAACTAAATATATCTTCACTTTTCAGTTCCTGGGAATAAAGTCCCTTTTGTTTTGGTCTAAGAATCACAGAGGGACCTCTTGTTTACTTTAGTAGTTAACGCTTAATAAGCAGCTCCAGGCTTTACCTCTAGACTCACATACCACGCAGCACAGGCATCTCTGCTTCTGTCCTTCACTCACTGCAGCTGGGCTTCCTTCTTCAGTGCTCCACGGACAGGGTTTCTTTCAAAGCGATGAGTGGCCTTCCACAGACGCACAGCTGTTCTCTGACTTCTCAGCTGGACAGTGAGAAGTGGCCTGAGATTTGCAGCGAAGGGGAGTAGTTAAGAAAGAGAATTAACTTTCTCACTTGTGTAGAATGTGAAGCACTGAAATGTAAATTTTTGTAAGATTATGAGATTCTCCTGGGGTGGGGAGGTCTCAACAAAACTATATCACTGTTAGTTGAAGTTAATAGTGGCTTTGAATCTGGAAGGAAGACAAAGGCTGGGAGATATATGCCTACCAGGTATTTCAGATTTTGTAGGTGCATGTTCCGAATTTTGGTGGTGATATTGTAGTCATCATTGATTTATAGAAAAGACAATCGGACTGAAGTATTCATGCAAATTCACAAGACTGAGTCATCCCTGATTCTTTTTATATAAACATATATACATGCACTCCTCCCTCAGGTAACAAATATAATTATTGCAAACTGTGCCCATCTTTTAAGACAAGCATACAGAAACAAATGTATCCAGCCTCAATGCCCAGGAGGTGACTCACATGGAGAAGCTTAATCAGAGCACCTACTTAACTGGTACTTTTTGTTAACATAGAGGTGTCAGAAACACAGAATTATCATCACATCATGATGAGACAGACATAGTAAAAGTTTGAAAGACAGAAGCAGACTCAGGGAGACAAGGAGAAAAGGAAAGAAGTCAGTGATCTCATACTCCGTGATCTTTTATTATTAATGTTAATAACAATAACTATATTGATATAAGATAATTTAAATAACATAACTCTTGAAAACCTTGTATGCCAGTGTTAAATGTATACTCTTCCATGGATTAAACTCACTAAAGAATTTTAACTTAGGATGTGATACGATGACATCTGCATTTCAGGAAAAACGCTCTGACGTCAGGCTGGAGAGTGATCGGGAAGGGTGTCACAGCAAAAGCAGGGAGATCTAAGGAATCAGTCCAGGTGAGAGGAGCTGGGAGTGTGAACATGGCAGTGACATTGGGGTTGAGAAAAAGGAGTAGATATAAGAGGGGTTAAAAATAAATTCAACAGGAACTAGTGAATAGGTAAAAGGGATGAGAGATAAGAATGAGTAAGTATAGTTTCAAGTTTCTACATTGGGTTGGATAGGTAGATAGTGATGTAATTCACAAAAATATGGACAAAAGGGAGGTAGAGCTGATTTGGGAAGAATAGGCGAGTTAATTCGGTCTTGAATATATTGAATGTGTGGTAGAAAGCAAGTGAAAAAAATGGAAGTGTATTTCAGAAAGCTATTTGACTTAGATACATAGACATGGAAGAAATGAAAATACATAAATAGTTAAAACCATGTAAAAGGATGAATTCAATCAGACATAACATATGGAATAGAGAGCAGAGGGAAAGATAGAGCCCTGGAATCACCAACATATAATGGGTAGGCAGATGGAGAAGGTGTTGGGAGTGCAGATACAGAAGAAACAACTGTAAAGTGCTATGTTATGAAAACTGAGGGAGACATTTGGAGAGTAACAGATGGATTTATGGTGTTCAGTAATGCCAAGAGTTAATACAGAAAATCCTTTCAAGTAGACAGTTCCAAATTAGAAGTAATTGAATGGCAGACTTTAAACATGTCTCTAAAAGAAGTATATGCCTACTCATATCTCTAAATGAAACTACACCTATACTGATTCAGATATGTGGATGTCACATCTTTAAGAAAATGATCTCAAGAAAAGATTTTCTTCCTTGTATCTTATTCTCTTTATTCCTTTGTGTTGCAGTTTAAACTGTTTTCTTCTTTTCATGAAGATGGCAGCCAGGTCTGGACGATGTGATAACCCATCAGGAATGGAGAAATCATGATTTTGTTTTCTTTTCTCTCTTCTCTCTCTGAGCCATTCATGATGGCCCTCAGTAATTCCAGCCGGAGTCTCTTCCATCCTTCTTTTTTCCTAATTGGCATCCCAGGTTTAGAAGAAAGCCAGCACTGGATAGCATTGCCACTGTGTGCCCTTTACCTCTTTGCTCTAGTGGGCAATGTCACCATCCTCTTCATAATCTGGACTGACCCATCTTTGCACAAGCCTATGTACATCTTTTTGGCTATGCTCTCTGGCATTGACCTGATCCTGGCTTCCTCTACTGCACCCAAAACGCTTGCAGTGCTCCTGGTTGATGCCCATGAGATTGGGTACATTGTCTGCCTGATCCAGATGTTCTTCATCCATGCGTTCTCTTCCATGGAGTCAGGTGTACTTGTAGCCATGGCTCTGGATCGCTATGTAGCCATATGTCACCCTCTGCACCATTCCACCATCTTACATCCAGGGATCATAGGGCGCATTGGAATGGCAGTGCTGCTGCGGGGATTAGTCCTCCTCCTCCCCTTCCCTATCCTGTTGGGGAGAATTATCTTCTGTCAGGCCACCGTCATAGGCCATGTGTATTGTGAACATATGGCTTTAGTAAAACTTGCTTGCTCAGAAACCACGGTGAACCGAACCTATGGGTTGGCAGTGGCACTGCTTGTGGTTGGACTAGATGTCCTGGCCATTGGTATTTCCTATGCCCTCATCCTCCAGGCAGTGATGAAGGTACCTGGGGTTGAGGCCCGATTAAAGGCTTTTAGCACATGTGGGTCTCATATTTGTGTCATCCTGGTCTTCTACGTTCCTGGAATGTTTTCCTTCCTCACTTACCGTCTTGGTCACCATGTACCCCATCATGTCCATGTTCTTCTAGCCACACTCTACCTCCTTCTGCCCCCTGCATTCAATCCAATTGTCTATGGGGTGAAGACTGAGCAGATCCGCCTGCGAGTACTCAGGGTGTTCAACAGAAAAGGGTAGATATTAATACATCCTAGTTATTTTTTCAGAGGCTCCGACATTGCCCATGGCTGTTCTAGGCTACATGGGTAGAGGCATTCCATGATGAGAAGTCCTTCTAGTCCTACAACTCTCATGGCAAAGTAGTCATGGGCACTTGGTTTCATAGGCGATTAGGATGTACCTGGATAGCTGGACTTGTGAATATTTTCTGCATTCATTTCATGCTCCTGATCCCAACATTTCCCTACTCCTAGTGATGGAGAAACTTGTGGATAGTATAAACTGACTCTGGATATGCAATTTTTCTGCCTTTATCCAATGACTGTGCAATATCATTCTGAATGGGATTGGGAATTCACAACTTTTGTGTGGTTTTAGTTTTAGAGTGTCCTCAAACCCTCGAATTGCTGTGAGCTCTAAGTCATTGGACTCCTTAGTAACAAGTATCTCTCTCAAAGCATTAGAGATGTCCACAATATGACAAAACACCTTTCATTGCAATATAGCTGTGACTCATTTATTTAAAAGAAACTTAACCGAGGCAGATACTATAATAGGTCCTAGGAATAATATGTTATCCTTCCTAGTTTCAAAAAAGTAAAATAAGTGTATTTTTAATTCATTGTATTTTAATTTATTTGTAGTTTTGCTTAGAATAAAGAGAGAATAAGACCAAGTATTGCGTATATGTGTGCTTTATAAGTATTAATTTAACAAAGCAAAAGTAACCATTACATGATTATCTAATAACTATGAAATGTGTTACAGTCTGGTGTTGGCAAACATAGCTCTATTAATGAATGTGGAAGTAGTTAGGTCACTTGAAAAATGAATTTCTCCTTCTGAAATGTGGATACGGAGTGGGGTCTATTAAACCTCCCATCTCTGCTAACAGGATCTCTGTAGAAACTTACAAGAGGTGTCACAGTGGGTGTATTGCCTCCTGTTTGTTGGATATTGTACTAAGATTTGGCTTACCTCTTTTGTGTGCCTTAAAAAGAACACATTTTGTTCAGTCCTGGAAGAGGTCAAGTCACTGCTAGCTTTAGGTAGGATGCCCAGGTGAGGAGATAATCCTATTTTGGGATTCAATGGTGGTAGAAGGGATGGAGTGGATGGTCAATGTTTTTAATTTATCCTTTCTTTGTAAGTTTTACTCCTAATAAAAACTTTTCTGTTACAGAGACTGAGTATCAAGTTTTTAATTTGGTTGTCACAGGTGGATGAAATAGGAAGAGTGGTGTGAATTGTTCTTATTGCAGGAGGAATTACACATTGTCATCACCTTGGTTCTAGGTCTAGGACTTGAACTCTAGTAAGTTGTCCTGGGGAAACCCAGAGACTATGGTGTATCACATCCACTGGAAAACAACTTTCTTGACACTAGAGGTAGTTGCTTTTGGTAGGTTATAAAAGGAAGCAGTTTGTTCTCTCCTTCCATTTATACCACTTGCTGAAGCTTGAAACACGTATAGGGTGGCGGAGTCTGAAGTAACTTCCTTCGATCAAGAGATGGGATCATGAGCTGAAGATGGCAGGGCAACCCTGCAGAGGAACCTGTGTTTCTGAGCCTGCCTGGGCCACTAACCCTAACTTACCCAGAGACAAGTAAATTTGCACCTGGTTTAAGACACACAGGGGGTTGGCAAAAGTAGGTTTACAGTTGTGAGTATGCAAAACAGAGTTTATTCTTATATTATTTTATAATACAATGCGTGTAATATAATGCATGTCTTTGTCCATACAACTATAAACTTACTCTTGCCCATCCCTACCTTTTTGGAATCTTTGTTGCAGCCAAGTAAACTTATAGACTAATAAGTACATGTTTATCATCTCAGATTTTCTGCGTGGGATATATATTCTGCCTGAAGTACATTTATTAAAATTTCCTTTTGAAAAGGTTTATAGTTTTTGTCTAAAGTCTCTTTATTTTACTATCATTCAAATGTACTATCAGAAGATTGTTTGCATCATTTTGTTATTGTTTTATTTTCTACCATGTCTGCAATATATCTCATATTTCATTATAGTGTTTATTTGTGCCTTTTCTGTTTTCCTTGGTCACCCATGCTGAACATTTATCAATATTATGAAAACATTTAAATATTTAAACTGCATAGTCATTCAGCTAAATGTTAGCACTGGCTCTTTGCATGAAACTTTTCTTGTCTTTTCTGCTGGTTGAGATTTCTTTATGTTTCTACTACTTCACAGATCCATTAAAGAGGCCATTAAAATATTATTACATATTTTACAAATGTCCCTTTTTTCTCCATGCACCCTTTTCTCTAACAAATTAGCTTTTCTGTTTGTTTAGTGGGGTCTTTCCTTTTCATTCTCATTTTCCTCAAATGTCTATAGATTGTGACTCTTATCTATTTGTTCACATGTGAGAATTAATTGGCTTGAGTACTTGGGGTGAGTTTCCTCAGAGGCTGTGAAGGTCACAGCTTCTGTGCCCAGATTGCAGAATGCTATAGGTCATTGGGCAGGGATTTGCGGACAGGCAGAATTCCCTGCAGGTTGTCAAGAGGGAAATGAAGAGGTGAGCTAGGTTCTCTCTATTTTGGTAAAAAAAAAGGAGCTTTTATGTTGGGAACAGAGATGCTACAGTGGATCTGTGGAGCTAGCAGTCCATGCTTTTTCTCTATTTCTAACCTGGAGAACCAACCCTACCTTGGTATTGACTCAAATTTTCTCTATTTGGTACTGCAGTGACAGGGTTTGGAGATATAGAAGCATCTCCTTTATTTTATATAAGGAGCTGATTTCCTTGTTACTGAGCATGAAACTGACCCAGCTTTTCTGGCAATACAAGAGCGATTGCCTCCTCAATTTGTTTATGGATTGCTCTCCATTTCTGTCATCTTTTCTATTGATTGATTCTAAGCTTGGAGTGTTCCCTGTATATCTTAATAATGACATTTTCATCAAACTTTAACTATTCCAATTTTTTGCTAACTCATAATTCTACTCAATACATATATATACATATACCAATGTTAGTTTGCAGATTACTTCATTCCAGTTTTTCTATAACTCCAACACAATTTTACTTATGAATTCCAGAAATATTGAAAGTATCTGATCCAATTCTAGTACACATCTTTATATTCTATAACTGTTAATGAATTATTCCCATTTCATTTTTATTTAGTCATTAGATTTCCAACTATAATACAAAGCTATAGTAATCAAAACAGTATGGTACATGCATAAAAAACAGCCACATAGATCAATGAAACAAAATAAAGACCCCAGCAATAAACTCATGCATATGTGAATAATTAATGACAAAGGAACCAAAAAATATGTAATGAGAAAAGAGCAGTCTCTTCAATGATAGGGTTGAGAAACGTGGATATTCACTTGTAAAAGAATGACACTGTTTCCTTATCTTATACCATACACAATAAATCAACTCAAAATGGGTTGAAGTCTTATATAAGACTTGAAATAATAAAACTCCTAAAAGAAAACATAGAGGGTAAATGTTCCCTTATTCTTGGCAATGATTTTTTTTTTTTTGATTTGATACCCAAAGCAAAGGCAACAAAGGTCAACGTAAGTGGGACTATATCAAACTAAAAAGCTTCTGGCCACTGAAGAAAATCATCAACAAAATGAAAAGGTAACCTATGGAATCAGAGAAAATATTTGCAAATCACATATGTGATAAAGAGTTAATACCCAAATTATGTAAAGAAAAAACAAACAAACAAACAAACAAAACCAGCCAAACAAACAATCAATTAAAAGATGGACGGAGGATCTGAATAGACATTTTTTCCAAGGAGGCCATACAAGTAGTCAATATATACATGAAAAGATGCTCAACATCACCAATCATCAAGGAACTGCAACTCAAAACCACAAGGAGATATTACCTCATACCTGTTAGAATGGCTGTCATCAAGAAGAGAAAAGATGACAAGTGTTGATGACAATGTAGAGAAAAGCGAATCTTTGTGCACTGTTAGTGGGGATGTAAATTAGTGTAGTTACTATGGAAACAGTATAGAGGTTCTTCAAAACATTAAAAAGAGAACTACCATGTGATCTAGTAATTCTACTTCTAGGTATCCATACAAAGGAAACAAAATCACTATCTGGAAGAGATATTTGCTCTCCCATGTTCATTGCAGCACGATTTACAATATACAAGGCCTGGAAACAACCTCTGTTTATCGACAAATGAATGGATACAGAAAATATGATATATATATATATATATATATATATATATATATATATATATTAGTCAGTGCTGGCCAGTTTGGCTCAGCAGTTAGAGCATTGGCCCGAGAACGTAAGGGTCATGGGTTCAATTCTGGTCAAAGGCACGTACCTGGGTTGCTGGTTAGATCCCCGGCCCCACTCAGGATCATGCGGGAGGCAACAAATCGATGTGTCTCTCTCACATTGATGTTTCTTTCTCTCTTTCTCTCCCCCTTCCACTCTCTAAAAATCTATGGAAAAATGTCCTCAGGTGAGGATTAACAAAAAAAATATTATTCAGCAATAAAGAAGAAGGCAATCCTGCCATTTATGACAACATGGATGGACCTTAAGAGTATTTTGCTAAGTGAAATAAGTCAGATGGAGAAAGACAAATACTGCATGTTATCACTTATATGTGGCATTAAAAAAGGACACCGAACTCATAGAAATGGTGAACAGACTGATGGTCGCCAGAGGTGGAATGAAGATGTTAAAAAATGGTAAGTTTTAGAGAGAGAGGAAGAAACTCATTTTGTCAGTGTAACATCTTGAATCAGAATTATTACAATTTTAGTTAACTTTGATATTATTTACATTGTATACATCTTCCATGCTAAAGTGTAGGCTCCAGAAGGCAAGAGTCTTACATGTTTCATTTACTTCAATACTAAGTGTCTGAGTTACTCCCCAACGCAACAAACACCTGCAATAATTATGTGTGATACCGAATTCAATTATTGCACGAACTTGATACCTCTGCAGGAAGTGCTCTTTTTTTCCTTTTATTACTTTTTAGTGTGGTTTTCTGTTTTGGATAGGAGGACAGATCTTCAGTCTTAGAATTAGATGCTCCTCATTGGACAGAGACAGTGTTTCTTTGAGAGAATTCTCAGGAGTGCTGTTGTTGGAGATTAAAAGTGCAGATTTCTCACTCTTTATCCCTTCTGTATTCCTGGCAGTAGAGACTACCCACAAGGAACTAAAGAGGGATCAAAGTAATAATGGTTAAAACCTAATAGGCACAGCTCTCTGGGAAGTCACAATTGGAAAATATAGGTGGGACCAGAGGACAATGGGGAGGTCCTCAGTTTCATCCCCTACATTTTAGGTCTTAGGATACAGTCTTACCCCCAACCCAGCTAGATATGGTGAGATTTGATTAGAAATTTGGCTTTAAGTACAAATTCCTCATCATCTGCAGGGAGGATTGCAGGATCCCCCAAAGCAAAGCCCTAGTAGAATGTAAAATCCAAAAGAGAGAATAATAGCCTCCAGCTTCCTCTCTAGGGAAGAGATTATGGGCAGGTGAATTTATGATATTTGAAAACGAAGCAAGAGACTCCACTGGTATCTTACAGATCTTCTAGGCAGGGACTGAAACAAACAGGTTGAAACATTTTCCCCACTCTTGATATGCATTAACCCCACCCACTGCTCCCAACAACCTCTGAGCAATTGTATTAGTGATCCTTTCTCCCATACGAAAAAGCAAGCAAGGGAGAAAGGTAGAGCAGAAGTTTCACTCCTGTTATTTCCACTCATGGTGGAAGAAAAGCTTTCCTCTGTGGAAGTGGAAGGGAAAGAAATCAGATTCTTCTCTAATTGCAGCATGCAGGCTCCTTTCACAGCCTTTGAATGAGATTGATAGGGTTACTTGGGGGTTGGAATATGTGGGGAGGGGCAGGGCACGTGTGTGTGTGTGTGTGTGTGTGTGTGCTGGGTCTTGAGTAATTGATATTAAGAAGGCTAGTTTTATTTTATGAACAATGGGAAGTTACTGATACCATAATGTAATGGAATTACTATAATGGAATCTTGATAAGGGCAGGAACCTTAACCACTTTATTCACCTTTTTATTCCTATGACTCGTCCAGTGCTTGAAATATGACTGATAATAAATATTTATTGAATGACTGGAGGCAAGTTAATTTACATAGAGTTAATTAGCTGCCTGGATATCAAATAGCTGAGTTGAATTCAGGCTTTGTTAAAATTCTGGAAAGGTTCAATATATCATTTCAGGATGTTGAAAGTGTTATCAAGTAATGTTTAAGAGGATGGTCTATGGAGTCAAGCAGATAAAGTCAGTTTCAAATGCCGTTCCACACTTCTCAGCCCAGTAGCACCGTACCACAAGGAAGACGAAGGCTCCCATGAGACCCAGATCATCTGTAGCCAGGTCCCAGGATCCCAAACTACAACTGTTCCCAGCCGGCTTGAAGAAGGGGGTGGGGCAGTGCGAGGAACTGACCACAGATTATAAAACCCTAAAATTTCTCAGCAGAGCCAAGGAAACAGTTCAAGTTCTGTTTCCTGGTTGTAGGCAGCTGACTCCTTGGGCAGGGACCCAATCTGTTGCATCCTCGGTGAGTTCCAGGGCTGAGGGAGGGTAGCGACGCTGTGCTGAGCCCACAGCTGGGTCACCAGGACACCAATTCTTATGTTGGAAACCATGACAAAAGAAGAAGGCCATGCGTGGTGGCACTGGATGCACGAACATTCAGAAATCCTAGTTTCCTCCTGGAAGAACATGATCTTCCATATTTCAAAAATCCCATATATTTGAATATAAAGGGTCTCTTATTTTCTATGGCTGGGAATTTCATGCAAGTATATGACTGAAATCCATCTGGCAAGCCCAGAAAATCTGTCTAGGGATTCTAGAAAGAGATGGAATGGTTCTGGGACAGAGACAGGGTTTGGAGTTTAATATGACACTGGACACCCAGGCCCATGAGGCTCAGGGAGAGAGCTGGTGAGGAGACTTGGTTATTGCCTTCCCCAACATGGTCCAGCAGAGTAGTGTTAGCGAGAGAGCAGGTCTTTTCTGATTATTATTATTATTATTGTTGTTTAATCCTCACCCGAGGATATTTTTCCATTTATTTTTTAGATAGAATAGGAGGGAAAGAGAGAGAGAGAGAGAAACACCGATGTGAGAAGGACACATCGACTGGTTGCCTCTGTGTGACCCCGACCAGGGCCGGGGATGAACCGCAACTGAGGTACGTGCCTTTGGCTGGAATCAAACCCGGGTCTCATTGGTCCATGGGCTTATGCTCTAACCGCTGAGCCAAACTGGCCAGGGCTCTTTTCTGATTATTATACAGGACAGATACTTTTCTTATGATTTTCTCTCAGGGTCCTAATTTTTATCTCTTCCTCTTGAAAGTAGAGTCATAAGTGTGGAAGGCATCCCATGTGATGTAAAATACCTTTACTTTCCCAAATTGTTTTTCATGATGAGTTTTAAAGCCCTCTTTATTCTGGCTGCCTTCTTCTGTGACATACACTTTAAAAAATGTTCCTTAAATCAAGGCGCAGTGAATATTCTAAGCATGATTGAATCTGGAAAAACCAGAATAGAAGAGTCGCGAATTTCTCTTTAATCCATGTTACATCTTTTAGTAGTCAGTAGATTTCTAATAGTTCTTATCAACTGAATATGTAAAAACTTTGACTCATATTCATGTCTGTACTTCCACTTGGCACTATATCCAGGCATTTAATGCCCTTTTTGCTGAACCAAACCTTTAACCTCTCCTTCATTATCCTATATTGCATACATTCTCCTTCCTGAAATCTAGGTAGCAGAAGGATCAGCTTAATTAGAATAGTTCTCTGTGATGCAAAGAAGAAATGAGGACAGGGAGTTGGATGGATCAGAGACTGGGGTGTGTGAAGGGTAATCATGGATAGGCACTACTTAGGGGCAGGAAAAAGAACAAAGAGCAAAGAAAGAGATCTTTCAGGGGTGGCAGAATAAGACCAGAGAGAGAGAGAGAGAGAGAGAGAGAGAGAGAGAGAGAGAGAGTAAAGAATAAGAAATAAGGACAGTGATGGTTTGAAGTATACCCTATGTGCTGATAGTTTCCAATTCTCTACTTTTAGCTCCAAGCTTTCAAATGAATTCCAACTCTTTTCTCCACTAGTTCATAGTCATGTTTAGCTTGCAGACACTACAAACTCAATCTATCAAAATTGGATCCATCATCTCTGCCTCTACAACATAAACTAAGTCTTCTCAAAGCTTGTCTTCTGTGTTGTAAAATTTATTTGGTCATTTACTCCAGAAGAGACAATACAATTTTAAAATTTCTACCCTCTCTTTCTTTGTAAAACGACCCAGTTTAATCTCGTTTATGCTAATATAATTATGCCGGTAAAAGACGGCCCTTTTCTACACCCTCAGATCCATTCCAGAGCCATCTATTCACACACCGACCACTTCTTAGCTGAACTATTGAATCCCACTGTTGTTTGTCTCCTTTTAGGTATCCTTTGCCTCTTTCGGTTCCTTAAGTTTTAGTCTAAAAAGAAGAGGAAGAAGAGATAGAGATTTGATATCTTTGTTCAGAACTGAAATCAGGGTCTTGACACCAATGGGATGTGGGATAGAGGTATACATTTCTTAAGATTTGAGAGACTTGAGCATTCTGAATATCCACAGGAAGGAACTAAGAAAGGATTGCATGAACACACAGAAATTTGACTGAATAGCCCTGGGCAGTGTGGCTCAGTTGGTTGAGCATTGTCTCATGCACCAGCAGGTCTCTGGTCTGGGCACATGCCTGGGTTGCTGGCTCCATCCCCAATAGGGGGCATGCAAGAGGTAGCTGGTCGATGTTTCTCTTCCACATTGATGTTTCTCTCTCTCTCTCCCTTCCTCTTGCTCTAAAAAATCAATTAAAAAATATTAGGAAAATTGAATGGATATTTACTAGGTCAGGGTGGATAGAATACAAACCAGAGATGGGGGGATAGGAATTAGGAGGAGGGGCAGATCCTCAAGTTGACAAGATGCAGAGACACGCATGAGGGTAGAGGTACCGATGGATCTGAGAGTCTGTTGTGGGAAACAGAGGAGCTTGCACCTGCAGCCTCTGCTGACCTTGTGCAGCAGTTGGAGAGGCCATCTGCCAGAGAGCAGAGGATTTAGCATTTGAACAAAGTGTGGAAAATTAGAAAACTTGGTTGCAATGGGTGGATTAACTGAGGTTGCTAGATTGAACATGCCTACTAAGTGCTTGTTTAAGGTTGGTGGTTATAAATGTTCATGGAAGCAGCCTTCCTTTGAGCATGACTTGTGTAGGTTTGAATGAAGTACGTCCAGGATGGTTTGTGCTAGAGGTACAATAAGTCAGAAGGATAAGGGAGCTTGGGGGACCCTCTTTATATTTAATCAGTATTTACTTTTATTTATAAAAATTTTATCATAGGATCGAGAATATCATTTATATCTTAAATTTCCCACCTCAAATTTACTCTAGTGTGTAATAAAAAGTGAGAAAAAACTAAATTTTTTGCCACTATCTAACAAAATATATCAGCAAAACTTACTAAGAGGACATGCAGTTAAATACGATTTTATGACATCTTTATAATTCTGGATTACTCTGTAAACTGTGAGGATTTCTGGCCCTTGGAACCTATAATCAGTCAATTTGCTCTGTCACTATCACATGCCAGTCTCCCTTAGGAACAAATTCGTAGCTTTACAGGATGCTTTAATGAGGTAATTCTTCTCATTATCTTTTTCTAAACCTTGTGGGTAGTCTGTCTTTTTTGTTTTTCCAAACAAAATTTAAAAATAATTACCCAAGCCCTCTCCCATCATATTTATCTTCACTCAACTTGGTCTTCATTTGGGATGGTTGATCTATATTTCATCAGTTTTCTGGATGAGTATGTGTTTGCAAATATTTTCATAACTTCATTTTCTACTGACCTAATTTATGTATCTCATCATACATAAACCCAGGTGAAATGTCCTCATCTTAGGATTTATCTCATGGCATCACCTAGCAACCACTCCACTGCTCCAGTCTCCGAATTCCTCCTCATCTGCTTCCCTAACTACCAGAGTTGGCAGCACTGGCTGTCCCTGCCCCTCAGCCTCCTCTTCCTCCTGGCCATGGGGGCCAATGCCACCCTCCTGATCACCATCTGGCTGGAGGCCTCTCTGCACGAGCCCATGTACTATCTGCTCAGCCTCCTCTCTTTGCTGGACGTGGTGCTCTGCCTCACCGTCATCCCCAGGATCCTGGCCATCTTCTGGTTTGACCTCAGGTC
The DNA here is from genome assembly GCA_030848825.1 of Tadarida brasiliensis. Taxonomy (NCBI): domain Eukaryota; kingdom Metazoa; phylum Chordata; class Mammalia; order Chiroptera; family Molossidae; genus Tadarida; species Tadarida brasiliensis. The sequence goes on from CM061268.1 coordinate 45,457,989, forward strand.
CATCAGCTTCTCTGCCTGCTTCCTCCAGATGTTCATCATGAATAGTTTTCTTGCCATGGAGTCCTGCACATTCATGGTCATGGCCTATGACCGCTATGTGGCCATCTGCCACCCACTGCGATACCCATCCATCATCACTGACCAATTTGTGGCCAAGGCTAGTGTTTTTATCATGGCTCGGAATGCTTTGCTGCTCTCACCAGTCCCCATTCTCTCTGCTCGGCTCCGTTATTGTGGGAAAAAAGTCATTGAGAACTGCATCTGTGCCAACCTGTCTGTGTCCAGGCTGTCCTGTGACAATTTCACCCTGAACAGAATCTACCAATTTGTGGCTGGTTGGACCTTACTGGGCTCAGATTTCATCCTCATCTTCCTCTCCTACACCTTCATTCTAAGAGCTGTGCTTAGGTTCAAGGCCGAGGGGGCTGCAGCCAAAGCCCTGAGCACATGTGGCTCCCACTTCATCCTCATCCTCTTCTTCAGCACCATCCTGCTGGTTGTGGTTCTGACAGATGTGTCCAGGAAGAAGGTGCCCATGGACATCCTGATCCTGCTCAATGTCCTTCACCACCTCATACCCCCTGCTTTGAACCCTATTGTATATGGGTTTCGAACCAAAGAGTTAAAGCAGGGGTTTCAGAAGTTGCTACAGAGGAGGAGTTAAATAAACAGAAGGGACTCCGTAGAAACACCCATCATTATTTCCTCTGTTTCTGTTTCAGCATTTGTGATTTAGACAGTGAAATAATGCTTGGATAGTGAATATTTCCTGCCTACCTTCTGTCCTTTCTGTATCAGGAATTACTGTAGATCTCTTAGTACTTGACCAAAGTTCATTTTCCTAGTTCAGGTAACTAACATTCTTAGGCACCTAACTTTGTGTTCAGACATTTACAAATTTAAATCATCTTACCGCCATAACAATTCTGCAGGGTAGAGATTAGTATTCAATTTCATACATTAGAAAACAAAAATTTATGGAGAAATGTTAAGAAAAGCCCCATCTGGTGGGTGCTGGGCATCAATTCCAGTGCGGGGCTATCTGACTGCCCAGCCTTTCCAGGACACAGTGCTCCTTCCTCTGGTACAGTTGACGCTAGCTCTGATCTTCAGGCCATGAACTCTGTCATTTTTGTGAACCTGTTGCTGTCAATAAGCATCTTCTCCCTAGACCCTCCCTCTTCAGAGTCAGGCAGAGTTAAGCAGAGGCACAGAACTCAGAGGGATCACCACATTTTCCCGATCATGACTACTCAATCTTCTTTTACAAATAATAACATTCATAGTAGTACCAGTCTATGCCCAACAGAAACCACACACACCTTTAAACTCTTTTTTAAAAATTTTTAAAAAATTTTATTAATTTATTTTTGTTATAGATGTTTCTCCTTTTTCCCCCATTGTCACCCTCCTCCCCCTCCCTCCCTGCCCCGTCCCCAGTTTTGTTGTCCATGTCCATTGGTTATGAGTACATGCGTACAAGTTCTGTGGTTCATCGCTCCCCTCCTCCATCCCCTCCTCTGGCAATTGTCAGTCTGTACCCTACTTCCACGTCTCTGGGACTACCCTGTTCCTCAGACTGTTATGTTTATTATATTCCAGAAATAAGTGAGGTCATATGATATTTGTCTTTCTCTGCTTGGCTTGTTTCACTTAGGATAATAGTTTCCAGGTCCTCCCATGTCGTCTCAAAGGATAAGAGATCTTTCTTTCTTACAGCTGCAAAGTACTCCATTGTGTATATGTACCACAGCTTTTTTATCCATTCGTCTACTGATGGACACTTGGGCTGTTTCCAGATCTTAGCTATTGTAAATAGTGCTGCTATGAACATGGGGGTACACATATTCTTTCTAATTGGTGTTTCAGGCTTCTTAGGGTATATTCCTAGGAGTGGGATCACTGGGTCAAATGGCAATTCAATTTTTAATTTTTTGAGGTAACACCATAGTGTTTTCCATAGTGGCTGCACCAGTCTGCATTCCCACCAGCAGTGTACTAGAGTCCCCTTTTCTCCACACCCTCACCAACACTTGTTTGATGCTTTGTTGGTGGCGGCTATTCTGACAGGTATGAGGTGATACCTCATTGTTGTTTTAATTTGCATCTCTCTGATGATTAGTGATGTTGAGCATTTTTTCATATGTCTCTTGGCCATTTGTATGTCCTGTTTGGAGAGGTGTCTATTTAGTTCCTCTGCCCATTTTTTAATTGGGTTCTTTGTCTTCCTTTTGTTGAGATGTATGAGCACTCTATATATTTTGGAAATTAATCGCTTATCTGATATATCATTGGCAATTATGCTCTCCCATACAGTGAGTTGCCTTTCCACTTTGATGGTTGTTTCTTTTGCTGTGCAGAAGCTTTTGAGTTTGATGTAGTCCTATGTGTTCATTTTTTCCTTTGTTTCTGTTGCCTTAGGTGATATATCAGTGAAAATTCTGCTGCGTATGATGTCTGAAATTTTGTTGCCTACATTTTCTTCTAGGATTTTTATGGATTCACGAGTCACATTTAAGTCTTTTATCCATTTTGAGTTTATTCTTGTGTATGGTGCAAGTTGATGGTCTAGTTTCATTTTTTTGCATGTAGCTGTCCAATTTTCCCAACAACATTTATTAAAGAGGCTGTCTTTACTCCATTGTATGTTCTTGCCACCTTTGTCGAATATTAATTGAGCATAATGTTTTGGGTCAATTTCTGGGTTCTCTGTTCTATCCCATTGATCTATGTGCCTGTTCTTGTGCCAGTACCAGGCTGTTTTGATTACAGTAGCTTTGTAGTATAACCTGATGTCCGGTATTGTGATCCTGCCTACTTTGTCCTTCTTTTTCAAGATTGCTGTAGCTATTCGGGGTCTTTTTTGGTTCCATATGAACTTCTGAAGCATTTGTTCTAGTTCTATGAAATATGTCGTTGGTATTTTGATGGGGATTGCATTAAATCTATAAATTGCTTTGGGTAGTATGGACATTTTAATGATGTTAATTCTTCCAATCCATGAACAAGGTATGTGCTTCCACTTTTTTATATCTTCCTCTATTCCTTTTTTCAATGTCCTGTAGTTTTCTGCAAATAGGTCCTTTACTTCTTTGGTTAAGTTTATTCCTAGGTATCTTAATTTTTTTGCCACGATGGTAAATGGGATTTTTTTTTTAGTTTCTCTTTCTGTGAGTTCATCGTTGGTGTATAAGAATGCCGTCAATTTCTTGACATTAATTTTGTATCCTGCTACTTTGCCAAATTCATTTATTAAGTCTAGTAAATTTTTGATGGAGTCTTTAGGGTTTTCTATGTATAATATCATGTCATCTGTGAATAATGACAGTTTCACTTTCTCCTTTCCAATTTGGATCCCTTTTATTTTTTCTTCATGTCTGATTGCTGTGGCTAAGACTTCCAGTACTATGTTAAATAAGAGTGGTGAAAGTGGGCATCCTTGTCTTGTTCCTGTTCTTAAGGGAAATGCTTTTAGTTTTTGTCCATTGAGTATGATGTTGGCTGTAGGTCTTTCATATATGGCCTTTATAATGTTGAGATATGATCCCTCTATTCCCAAATTGCTGAGTGTTTTTTATCAGAAATGGGTGCTGGATTTTGTCAAATGCTTTTTCAGCATCTATTGATATGATCATGTGGTTTTTATCTTTCATTTTGTTTATGTGATGTATCACATTTATTGATTTGTGAATATTGTATCAGCCTTGCATCCCTGGGATGAATCCCACTTGGTCATGGTGAATAATTTTTTTGATGTATTGCTGGATCCGATTTGCTAGTATTTTGTTAAGGATTTTGGCATCTATGTTCATCAGGGATATTGGCCTGTAGTTTTCTTTCTTTGTAGTGTCTTTTTCTGGTTTTGGAATTAGAATTATGCTAGCCTCATAAAATGAGTTTGGAAGTCTTCCTTCTTGAATTTTTTGGAATAGTTTGAGGAGAATGGGTGTTAGTTCTTCTTTGAATGTTCGGTAAAACTCCCCCGTGAAGCCGTCAGGGCCTGTGCTTTTGTTTGCTGGGAGGGTCTTGATTACATCTTCAATTTCCTTCGTTGTTATACACCTTTAAACTCTTTTTAGTAAGACCAGGACACCAGGGACTCAAGTGGAGGTACAGGTGGGGAATGAGAAGGCCAGCAATGTGGGAAGCAGTAAAAGTGACTGTGGTGGTATAGGGGACATTCTGTTTACTCAAAACCGTGTCCCATATGGTTTTGCGCTCAAGAGGCTCAAACAAGGGGAGGGTAAGTATGGCCTATGGTCAAACTTCTGGATGTCACTATCTGGTGAGCATGGGTGAGGAAACATTATTATAGCTGCTAGGCAGTAATGTCATTATTTATATCAACATGTCAACAAAAGGACGTCCAAACCTTTAGACAAATTTTATGAGTTTGAGCCAAAATTTTGAGGACATGCCCAGAGCAAGATCTCAAGGGATTGAGAAAATGCTCTGAAGAATGGCAGTTTTGCAGTTTATTCTGTACTTTTAGAATCAAAGGAGAGGTTGGAAGGAAGGCACATGAAATCCATTGGTGGTGGATTAAGGAGGTGGGAGAAAGCAAAGCAGGGAAATTTCTAGGATTGGATAGAAAGTAAAATGGAGACTTTATTTTTACATTGGTGGGCACAAAATAGTTAATATTTAACATTTACAGTGAATAGAAATAGAATATAGGCAACAAGAAAATGAAGAATTTCAGGGTTAATAGTGTTCCCCGGGTAACTTGCTAGGTGGTTATGCCCACCAGGGGTTTGGAAAGGTAACACTGACATTTCAAAGGCCTGTTCCTCGATGCGTACAAACAATGGACAGGGTTTGCTTAAGGTAAAGACTGACTTTTGCTAAGGAAGCTATGGGCCTGGGATATGATTACCTGCTATGACCTGCCCAGTTAGGAACTTATGATCAGACAATCCTGTGTGGTTACTTTTGGTCATTGCTCTTGTGGGGTCTGCCATGTAGCCTGTTGAGCTTGTCAGGCTTATTACACAGCCCCTTTTTGTTCACAGGTAGTAGGACATTTAGGGCTCAGGCTCATCCAATAACCTAACCCAAAGGTTAGACATACTTTCTATTGGCAAAATTCCATAGGCTGAAAGCAAGGACCGCTCTGGTAAGAGGCCATTAAACACTGGTTCTGGTGAGTAGGTTCCACAATTATTAAAGGCATTTGGAATGTAAAAGCACCAATCTCTTGTTTACAACAAACACGATCTTCTTTGTTTTTTAAAATGTCTTTTGACTGGTCAATTGCAATCATTGGATGAAAAGGCATATATTGTATAGCACTGGGGAGTAACAAAAACTTAGGGAAAGATGGAAACCCGGGAAACTTCTTAATTTCTTCCATTGCAAAGGGCACAAGAAAGTGATTAGAAAGCATTTTGAAGGAATTTCTTTGAAGAATGAGAAGAACTTGATTTTCATTTGGTGTGAGAGGGAGAGAAAGATGACTGTATTTTCATGCTGACACTCTGTGGGGTCGTCATGTCCAGTCTTTGATAACTCAGGGAAGTTTGGTTCTCTCCAAATGGGTGAAGAGAGAGACTGTGTTTCCCAGAGCCAAGCGTGATGAATCGGAGGCCTGGCCATGCGGCACTCCTGGCTCAGCCCTGGGAAAAGCCAGCGCAGTTATCGTTCTTCCCTGAGGCACTCTTATTAATTCTAAGTATACATCCCAATGTCTCCACACGCAAGGAAGAACATTTTGATGGACTGACTCTTCACTTAAAAATAAACCTAAGTACCATCTTAACCTTGAAGATCCCGAAGCAGTCACATCTCGCTTGATTTTCCATTTCTGTATACCACTGAGTTTCCTCCAGTCCTGACATTTATTTTCTTCGAATTCCTTAGATATATTTTGGAGTCCCCAAATCCCTCTGACCTCAGGTTTCCCCAGAGGTATATTTGCTTTTCTTGCAGCGCATCGTCCTCCTGAGATGCGAAGGCTTCGGCTGTAAAACAGATCTCTCCTGCTTTGCTGTGAGGAGGGCAGGGGCTTATGCAGTCACACATCCGACCCTGAGCCCAGGGAGGAGTCAGAAGTTGGGTGGTGCTTTCACCTCGTCCAGTATAATTTTACATACTCAAGAGGGACTTTAGTTTGTCCAGATGAAACAACAGGACTAGATTTATCCTCTCACTTAAAACAATAGCAAAAACTATAGGAAAAAATATGTAACACAATGATTCTGGAGATATTGGACATCAGGCAATAGAGGGTAATGATCCCTGAAAGATAAGAAACAAATGAGGTGAGATCATATGGTATTTGTCTTTCTCTGACTGGCTTATTTCAGTTAGCATAATAATCTCCAGGTCCAACCATGCTGTTGCAAAAGGTAGGATTTTTTATTTTTTATGTCCAAGTAGTATTCCACTGTGTAAATGTACCACAGCTTTTTTTTTTTTCCTTTTTTTTTTTTTTATCCATTCATCTACTGATGGGCACTTGGACTATTTCCAGGTCTTGGCTATTGTAAATAACACTTCAATGAACATAGAGGTGCATATATTCTTTCAAATTAATGTTTCAGGTTTCTTCAAATATATTAGGAGGTGGGGTCACTTCTCCATACTGTTTTCCACAATGGCTGCACCAGCCTGCATTCTCACCAACAGTGCATGAGGGTTCCCTTTTCTTTACATCCTTGCCAGCACTTGTTTGCTGAATCTCATGAGCAAAATAAATGGATGAAAAAAATAGAAATAGTAGCATGGATACATGGAACAGATTGACAGCTGTCAGAGGGGAGGAGTTTTGGGGACTGGACGGAAGCAGGTGAAAGGATTAAGCAAAAAAACATTTATATATCACACCTAAGACACAGACAACAGTGTGGTGACAGCCAGAGGGGAAGGGGATGGCCCTCGGTGGAGGTGGAGGTGGGCAAAGGGCGGGAAATGGAGACAGAAAGAGACTTTACTTGGGGCTATGGGCACACAATGCAGTGTGCACATGATGTTTTGTTTCATTGTCCACTTGAAACCTGTTTGGTTTTGTGAACGAATGTCACCCCAATAAATTCAATGGAAAAAAGAAACAAACGAAGTGAGTCGTGTTTACTGAAGAAAGATGGTTGCAGCCGATTGGAGAGATTCCAGGCCAAGTAAAAGGAATGGTGAACCCAGCGGAAGCCTGTCAGTCTTCCTGTGTTGAGCAGAAGGACACAGGATTCAGCGGAGGCCAAGGAGGCTCCAGTTCAGAGGCTCGAGTACTGCAGAAGAGACAACTGCATAAAAACAGAATTCCAAAAGTCTGCGAAGGAGCCTCCTTGGTATTCAGCATAGTACAGACTGGTGGGTGCATGGGTAAAACTATCCAAAAACATATGAGGAAACAAAACAGAAACAATAACTCACATAATCACATAAGGAGCTCTGGGAAGGCCCCTTTCAGAGTTGTCTAATTTGAAACATGTGATCCAAGCCTTTTTTCTGTCTTATGAGCTAGTCTTTGGATGGGGTTTGCCTCAGGGAGGAAGCATAACTTTGGGGGAGGCCGATCCCTCTTGTGGAGAGTGGTGCACCAGAGGAAAGAAGTTCAATGCCCTTCTCAACATAAAATAGCAAGTCCTGGCCAACACAATAGGTGAAAAAAGAGAGTGGAGTTTTAAGGACCAGAATAAAAATGGTTAAACTGTCATTCTTTTCATATGATATAATCATAAAGAATTAACAGAGTTTTAGAATTAGTTGTATGTTCAGTAAGATGTTCAGATATAAGATAAACATAAAAAATTAATAGTTTTCTTTATACCAGCAAAAATTATCTAAAAATATTAGAAATTAACATACCATTTACAGTAGGGGAAAAATTCTTAATATGTAGAAATCAGCATCATAAACACACAAGACCTTTAAAGATACTACTTTAAAATTACGTTGAAAGTGTTTAAGTGAAGATCTCCTTAAATGCAGAGATAAACCCTGTACGTGAAAAGGACACGTGAACATTGTAAAGATGTCAATTCTCCCTAAATTAATTGATAAATTCAATGCATTTTCAAGAAACATACCAGCAATATTTTCAGAGGAACGTTTGTTACAGTTATCCTAAAATGCATATGAAAACTAAAGGTTTCACCAAATGGAAGAGAGTTTTTAAAAAGATTCACGTCACACTGTACTGGATAACAAAACGTACTACAAACTCATGGTATATAAAACGGTGGTGCTTAGCATAAAGGCCTGGGATGTAATAAAGAGTTCGTAACAGACAAATGTATATAGGTCAAATTGATATGGGATACTATATCAATACATACATATATATATATATATATATATATACATATATATACATAGCTCCATCCAGGCAGCAGTTACACAATCCCAATCTTGATATATATGTAGAAAAACATAGATGAAAAATACACAACAGATTGTTTATACCAGTTATTTCTGATGGGTGAGATTTTTCTGACTTCAAATGATATGTCACACAATTTGAATATTAGCATGTCAATGTATTATTTTACAATCAGAGGGAAAATTATAAACTTCTATTCATTGGGCTGCATTGTTCCAAGAGGGAATTCAAAGGATGACTATTAGATGGGTGAGAAAAACATATCCGTGTTTATGAGTAGAAAACCAATGTAAGAAGTCAATGAATTCAGGTACACATTTAAAAGTCGCCAATTAGGAACTCACAGAGAAACAAAAAAATAAGGCTGGAAGGAGTAGGAACTACCAAGCAGTCCTCCCACTCTTTATTGGCTTGATTGTAGCGACCCTTTTTAAATTTCAGTTTTGGCCGGTTTCCTCTGAGGCTGCCTTCACACAACCCTTCCGCTTCCCAGGAGCATTACTCCCAGCACATGTGAATAGAGCTGGGTTACTAAGTTTCCAGCAGAAAAGGCTCCTGTCAGCGTGCCCACGGAGTTGTTATCTCTTTGTTCTCCTTGCTGTATCTATTACGGAGGCGCCCAATCCCCCGTGCAGCATAAAGAGACGGGAATCTCCAGCGAGGAGCAGACTGCTACCATCACACCCATCCCAAACACATTTATAAAAGGGCACCAGGGGAATAAGCCTCTGCCCATTTTCTGACGTAAGGCCGCTTTCAGACAGTGACGTCTGCAGGTGGATCAGATGACACAAGGACATTAAATAAATCACCTAACTAAAAAAAAATTTTATCTCAAATTATTTCTCTGTTGGACATATTTTTTACCTGGCTTCTCTCAGATTTATTCTTGATTCAAGTAATTATACTATATGTATCTCCTCTTATAATTATTAATTCATTTATACGCATTTGTTTTTCATTAGAATGTCATTTGCATGCAATGGAAGTCCTATGGCTAGGAAAACTGGAATTGGTTGAATACTTAGTTCAGCCTGTTCTTAAAATTTAACTTGTCTTGTTTAAATTCCCATTTTTTTTTGACTTCTCTAATTTTTGTGGTTGATCCACTTCTAAACTTTAGATTTGAAACATCCTACTTTCTGACTAACTTCAGGCTCAATTTTTCAACTACAAAACAATTGACAGAATCCACTCTACAGTCTCATTCATCTCTCTTGTCCTGACTTCATTCCCTGTCTAGTTTAGATTCTATAATGTGTCATTTAATTACTCTCTTGGAAACAATCTAACCTCCTTTGTTCTCTCCCTCCATGTAGTTGCTTGGAAAAACTCCAACTCTATTCAAATCTAAATGCCCATCTCCTCTGAGAAAGATGAAAAGTTGCTAGAAAAAAAAAAAACCCTACATAAATTTATTGACTTCGCATTAAATTTGTTATCACATACCTCAAATATAAACTCAACAATACCCAGAAGTCTTACTGTGTGATGCCATTATAGTAAATAGGCCCATATTCACCACATTCTCCAAGACAGAATCCTAAGAATCACATTTGATTTCTACACTGAATACCTCATTTCTAATTCATCAGTATATCTACTTGATTATGCTTCCAAAATGTGTTCATTCCAATTCATATCCTCCGCCACCTGTCTGGTTCAGGCCACCGCCATCTCTTGCCTGGACCATGTAACAGTCATTTGGCTGGCTCCTTGGCTTCTGCTCTAGTTTTCCCTTCTCTTCACACCTCTCTCCATTCATACCTTTTTGATCCACCTGGTCTAAAGTTTTGTCCCATGGTAATGCCTTATGATGGCACATGACAGGATTCTGTATAGTTTCTTTCATGTCATTATCAAGGCTGCATTTATTTGTTCCATATTTTTATCTCTTTGTTCAAAAGAATAAAATTGAGAATTATGTAAAATTAGATAAAATATGCACATGATTTAGTGTGTGTAACTTCTGACTGTATAAAAGAAAATCCAAATAATGATGGCTTAAACAAATGAAAAATCTTTCTTTTTTTAAATCCTTTTAAAAATACTTTTATGATACTTTATTTTTATTTATTAGTTTACTTTTGTTACAGATGTTTCTCCTTTTTTCCCCCATAGACACCCTCCTCCCCCTCCCTCCCCACCCTGTCCCCAGTTTTGTTGTCCATGTCCATTGGTTATGAGTACATGCGTACAAGTTCTGTGTTCATCGCTCCCCTCCCTCACCCCCTCTTCTGGCAAATGTCAGTCTGTACCCCACTTCCACGTCCCTGGGAATACCCTGCTCCAATGCTCTTATGTTCATTATATTCCAGAAATAAGTGAGATCATATGATATTTGTCTTTCTCTGCTTGGCTTGTTTTGCTTAGGATAATAGTTTCCAGGTCCTCCCATGTCATCTCAAAGGATAAGAGATCTTTCTTTCTTACAGCTGCATAGTACTCCATTGTGTATAGGTACCACAGCTTTTTTATCCATTCGTCTACTGATGCACACTTGGGCTGTTTCCAGATCTTAACTATTGTAAATAGCTCTGCTATGAACATGGGGGTACATATATTCTTTCTGATTGGTGTTTCAGGCTTCTTAGGGTATTCTGCACAGCAAAAGAAACAACCATCAAAGTGGAAAGGCAACCCATTGTATGGGAGAGCATAATTGCCTATGATATATCAGATAAGGGATTAATTTCCAAAATATATAGAGTGCTCATACATCTCAACAAAAGGAAGACAAAGAACCCAATTAAAAAATGGGCAGAGGAACTAAATAGACACCTCTGCAAACAGGACATACAAATGGCCAAGAGACATATGAAGAAATGCTCAATGTCACTAATCATCAGAGAAATGCAAATTAAAACAACAATGAGGTATCACCTCACACTTGTCAGAATGGCCACCATCAACAGATCATCGAACAACAAGTGTTGTCGAGGGTGTGGAGAAAGGGGGACTCTAGTACACTGCTGGTGGGAATGCAGACTGGTGCAGCCACTATGGAGAACACTATGGTGTTACCTCAAAAAATTAAAAATTGAATTACTGTTTGACCCAGTGATCCCACTCCTAGAAAAATGTCTTTCTTTCCATGAAGAGTTTCAGAGGGGGATATACAGGAGCTTCACCAGCGTCTCTCTTTCTGCTTTCTTAGGCTAAGAATCTGACGTTCATCCTCAAAGTTTAAGGTGGTTGTTAGAAATTCAGGCACCAATCTTGTGCTTGTTCCATGGGGAAGGGGTGAAGGCAAATGACCTTCATTTCTCAGCTGAGTTCGTCCACATTAAAGGGTCTTCTTGGAAACCCCACCAAATGACATCACTAACATTTGCAATCTGTATTATATGGATACCCAAATAAAATCATGGTTTTTGTTACTAAGGAAGAATGGGGGGTATTAGGTAAACTACTAGCTAGCAATGTCTAACATACCGTCTTATTCCTGTCCTACAAGCACACATTTATCCTTCTTTTACAGTGTATTATGCACTCTTCTAGAGATAAGTTAATTATATATTAAATATATATATAATAAATATATGTATTTATATGTATTTGTCAAATAGTGTTACAAAATTATTCTGTGTAACATTTTATGTGCTGTTTTGCCTCTTATTTCTTTGCTAATCAATATACCTTAGAAATTATTTTAATAAGGACATTTAGAGATGCCTATTTTCCTTTGACAGTAACACATTTAGAATGAACTCTTGTTGAGGGCAAGGCCCACGTTTGCCTCATTCACCAGTGTATACAGTGTCTAAGAGTTTGTGGAGCAGTAGGTAGTCAGTAAGCATTTGTTTAATGGATGGGGAACACAGACAATAAATACCAGAGCTAGGATTCCAATCTGCTTGTGATTCGAATGATTTTATTCCCATGGTCTTATCCACAATCTTGCTGTGTTAGGTTAGGCTGACAGATTTCCTCATACTGAACTCTCTTTGCATTCTTTAGGAGATAAATAGATTTATCAGTTAAAAAAGTGTTAGCAGTTTGCTGAATTCAATTTGCTAGGATTTTCTTTCGGATAGCAATACCTACAGTCACACTGGTCAGTCTAGTGGAGACAGCAGAGAAGGGTGATTTAAACACAGGCATTGGAACCGGACATGTGTCTACCGATGTGTCTGTGTGACTATGGCCATCATCTCTCTATTTGTCCTCTGCACGGTGGGATAATAGTTTTTATTCTGAAGGGTTGCTCATTCAAGTCTAAGGGAGATGATTCAAAGATGATTCTTTATATATATAGAACTTAAATAGTTTAGGACTCAAAACATTGGAGTTATTATCACAATAAAGGACCTTGAGTTTTCGTCTCTTTTCCTACACTTTCATCCATGTTTGTGTTTCAGCTTATGCACCAGATCCCTGAATTCTGGATTCTAGGCCAGTGCTTACCTCAGTTCCAAACCACTCCATGCTTTATATCACAACTCCCTACCTGCGGGAGCATCACGAGACAGAGCTCCCACAGGGCTCAGCTCCTCACCCCCAAGTCTCTGCTTCTCAAGCCACCTTTTCCCATGGGCCTAAGAAGGGGCAGAAGAGGAATAAGGAGCTCATAAAACTCTCAAGATTTTTCTACCAGTCTCAGCAGGGCTACCACTGCAGCTGGCACCTCGTCAAGGACTCATCCTGTTACACCTTCTGTAAGTTCCAGGGCCAAGGGAGGGCAGCACAGGCTGTACGGAGCACGTAGGAAGAGTGACAAGGCAGGCAGCCGTCCTTTTCCAATAGGCAAGCGGCAATAAAGAGGGAGGAAAAGGCAACGAGGAGGTGGAAGGGGAGGTGTGGTGACTCTGGAAGCATTAGCATGCAGAAATCCTGCAAGAAACCTCCTACTTTCTCTCTCTTCCCTCTGCCTTCCTAAAAGAGGGTCCCGTTTCCTTGCCGGGTTAGGAGAGTTGGTGCAAGTAGAGAACTGGGCTTCATCTTTCCAGGAAAGAGTGGAGGTCTGTAAATCCTACAATGGGGTACAGTATACAGGATGCTGAATTCGCTATGTCACTGGACACCTGGCACACAAATTCAGAAAAAATATTGATGAAGAATCTTCCCCCCAACTCTGCCCCACTACAGCAGTTTAAACTGGGCAGAGAGAACTTTCTTTAGACTGAGAAAAAGCTCTCACTCATATTTCACCAAACTCAGTTTCTCTGCGATCTCTCTCTGATCCTCCCACTTTTGTCCTTTTCCCCAAGTTAGCTGTTCATATATTTTAAAGTTTATCACCAGTGTTCTTTGTTGTTTGGCAGGCCACCCCTCTATAATTTGTAACAATGACCTCCCCAAAAGGAGTCAATGCTTTTTATCATCCTGTAACGTGATTATGTCTCAATGTGACAAGGAATTTCTTAATACATCGTGTCCTGAATTGGATAGAATACTTCGGGTGTGTTAATCAGAACAGAGTTGAAGAAGATTCTCAACTACTTTGCTCTTGACATTGTCCTTATGTGAAATAAATTAATACATATAGTACACTTAAAAGAATGCCTGGTACATCCTAGACACTTGGTATATGCCAGCTAATATTGTCGACCCAGTTTTAGAGTCCCTACATTAACCTTTACTCTGTCCACCACATCATAGATCTATGTTCACGTGTACACTTCCACCTGTCAGAACACCTAGGACTCACTTTCCTTCTCTCCTATTTCAGATTTTCTCACTCTCTGCCTCCCTTCCTTCCATCCTCCAATGTTAAATGATGAAGAAATAGACTTTAGTAGACTTGGAGGTAAAGTGATAATACTGGCTGGCTGGGGGCAAGCGTCCTGGGCTTTTGAGTACCAGGCAATAGAGGTTTGGCCTTTCCACAAGTAAGCGGCCAACATGTGATGGATTGATCAGCAAGTGGCCTTTGAGAAGGAGCATACACAGGTAAGAAGATTATGTCAGACAACACCAGAAAAGGACACAGTGCTGAGAAGGGCATTCATCGGGGATGAGAAACAGGATATGAGGAGGACGAGGGCTAAGGAGGGGAGGAAACACGGATGCAGGGAGAGGGGATTTTGTATAGAGAAGATGGTAACGATTTGGGTGGAAAGAAATTCAAGAAAATTCTTACCAACATAATTAGGAACAATTGTGTTTGTATTAGGGCAAGGGCAAAAGACTAACATGTCAGAGCCCTAGCCCAGGGTTTCACCATTAACCTGCTGCACACAGCACCACAAGTGGGCCCCCGAGTCTCAACACGCATTTTGTGCAGTCTGCACACAGACCCTCAGCGACCATCCTCCTAGGGTTGATCGGAACTTCTCTTTTCCCACCTCAGAATCCTCTTTCAGCGCACTGGCACTCTGATGCTTCTCTCCTCTCACAGTCTCTTCTTGAAATTTCCCATCAATGCAAACCACCAAGGCACAGTAATTCAGAAGTCTTTTTCAGTGGACTTTTATTTAGAATGTATGAGGTATTAGAGAATATGGGGGTATATAAGTGGAACAGTGCACTTCATTTGTACTGGCAGTATAGGGTGGAGGGAGATAGACTGGTACAAAAGCTATCTGTGCAAAGAAAATGATTACAATAGAAGTTGTTTACTCAGTGGGCTAACTACTCCAATGATCTTACTTTCTTTGTGAATTTTAAACTTTCCCTAAACAAATAAGCATGCAGCAGTATGTTCCTGTTTTATCTTGCTTTTTACTTCACGTCCAAGCTTGAGATGAGGCTCTTTAGCTCCATAGTCAACCCTCCCTATTACACTTCCTCAACTTACTTCATTCTGGTGTCTGTGAAGTACTCTTGTCCAGGTGACTAATGACACCCTTTTTATAAAATTGAATAGCTATTCAACTCCTGCTTAACTGAAAAGCTGGTCATTCACTCCTTGTCATTGTCTCCTCAATTTTCCTAGGTCACTGTATTCTTCTAATTGTCTTCATGCCTTTCCAGACCCTCCACTTCTGTCTCTCTTTCTCTTTTCTTAAAAAACCCCTTTAAGGTTGCTATTTTCCAGGGTTTCAATCTCAGCCTTATGATTTTCTGATGACATCAGCTATGTCCTGATGCTCTCTCAATGTTTATCTGAAACCAGGATCCTATTAATGTGTTCAAACTGTTCATTTTCAACAACCTAAGATGAATCTCTGTGTGGAGATTATAAAGGTCTGAGCTCTGACATATACCCACGCACACTAAACACACTCATGTGCCTGTGTTTCATCTCAGTGACTTTATTTACTCAAGTCAGAAAACGGTATCACTCTGGGCTTCTCACCTGCTGTCTCTTTCACAACTAATTTGTCACTGAATTCTGTCCACTTCACCACCGGAATAGGCCCCTTCTTCCCATTCTCAGTGCTTCAGTCTTTGTTCAGACACTTTGTGCTTCTCATCTGGACTATGGCATCATCCTTTCTTTCTGCTTCTGCCCTCTTCTTACCCACATCTATCCATAACATTGCATCCAGCATGATCTTCCCATAGCCCATATCTAGCCATGTCTTTCTATGAATAGAAATATTTTCTGTCTTCTCTTTATCTATAAAATTGATTCTAAAATCCTTAGCATAGAAAAAGTCCTTCATGATTTGACTTTCTTTTTTTAAACTCTATTTTCTGCTCTCTCTTTCAATTCCCCATCCTCTTGTCTCCAGCCAGATTAAATATGACATAGAATTTCCCTCAAAAGTTTTTCTCCAACTCATTGCCATGCTTTTACGTAATCCATCTCATATACCCAAAATATACAACCGACGGTTAAAAGTCTTCCACATCCATCAAAACTCAACTAAGGTGTTAGCAACTTTAGGAAGGCTTTTCTTTTCTTCTTAGGCTGATTTAGGAAATTTTATTTTGTACCTCTTTGTGATTCTGCTGGTAAGACTAGCAATTAATGTATTCTACAAACATTGTTGGGCACCACTTCATGCCAAGCACTGTGCCAATGCCCCTACTTTTATGGCATGAAATGTCTAATTGGACTTGGGGGGGAAACATATTTAACCAAATTACCACACAAATGTATAACTATAAACTGTGAGGGTGAAACAAAATACTATAAAAACATAAAATAAGAGATCATAATGTTGTCTGGAGAGGGTTGGAGAAAACCTCCCTGAGAAGAGAATATTTGAACTGAGATGTACAGGATGAGTAGGCAGTAAGTGGATGCATGTGCAGAAGCATAAGATGCACAGCCTTGCAGGAGAAGTTGGAGCAGAAGTGCATGTTGTGTTTGAAAAGGTCAAAGGACATGTGGCTGGAGCTCAGGAGGCAGGAGAGAGGTGTCAGATGAGACTGGACAATGAGCAAGGACTTAAATGATATTATATATGACCTTGTAGTCATTCACTCATTTACTTATTTATTAAGTAATTTATTCAACAAACCAGGAACATCTATAAAATAATCTATTTATACACTGTACCTATAGTCATGAGAAACAACAACAACCCAACAGGCATGGTTTCTTCTCTCGTGAACTTGTGATCTAATATAGTTCAAGTTAAGGCTTCTGTTTTATTCTGTCAACAATGAGAAACCAATGGCGTATTTTAAGCAGACGAGTGGCAAGATCAGATTTATATTTTAAACTATTTCTCTTATTTCAGTGTAGGGAATTGTTTTATGGTGAAACTTAGAATGCATTAGGAGGTGATTTCATTCAAGAGATAATGATACTTTAGTCTTGGATGGTGACAGTGGAGAGAGAGAAGTAGGTGGACTCAAGAGCTAATTCAAAGGGACCTTTGACAGGTCTTGATGGTGGGTTTGTAATGGGTGGTATAGGTGAAGGATATGTTCACATTTCTAGTCTTTAGCTTGTGGACTAGTCCAGGTCTATATACCACTCATGGAGATAGGAGATACTAGAAAAAGACCAGGTTTGGAAGAAAAATCTTGAGTTAATTTTGGACTTGGTGAGTTTTGGACATCTTTGAGAGACCCACGTGGATATGTCAAGTAGGCTTTACAAGAATTCTAGGTTAGTGATATAGTTTAGCAACCATCAACATAGGGATGGCGTTGTCTGAGGATATAGAGAAGAGAAAAGAAGTGGAAGAGAGAAAAGAACAGAACAGCGCAGATAAGAAAATAAAATAAAAGAGAACCCAGGATCGAATCTTGAAATGGATGCGAAGGTAGTGGGTGAAAAACAAGTCAGAGAAAACCAGAAGGAGATCAGGAGGTATGAGATCAACCAGGAGGTTGTGATACAAACTAAACCAAGGAGACTGTTTCAAGGAAGAGAGTTGATCAATTGTTTTAACAAGATTCAGCAACCTCCAGGTCATTTTTTTTTTTTTTTTTTGAGAGCAGTTTTGTGGAAACGAATGGAAAAGGAAGCCACATTGAAGTGAGTTGTGGAATGGACGTGCTGTGAGGAAATGGAGACAGAAAAATGTAACAGTGCTGTGAGAAGTTTGGGTGTCAAGGAAAGGAGAGAAAGACAGTTGAAAGGCAAAAGAGAGGCTTTTTAATTTGTATATTTAAAGATGAAAGATACTAGAGAATGTTTGAAAGACAGGACAGGTTCAGTAAAGAAGGAATTAATTATGACTCAACATTGGGGAACTAGAATGCACAGTTGGTTGTACAAATACAGGGTGGAGGGTTGGGATACAACGCAGAGATGGAAGGTTTGATATTTTGAGGGTGGACAGATTCTATTTTAATGGGTGTAAACAAGGAAAGAATGGAAAAATGTGCAAGTAGATTTGTAAGTTTTCTCTTAGGAAGTTGAAGAAAATCTCACTGGGCACATTCTCTTTCCTCTGTGAGGTAGTCATTGATGTCACCTTCCAAGAAGGTGTGAAAAGGGCCTTGGCAAGAGAGGAGAGTTGATCAAGAAAGCTTTGTAGGATGGACAGGCAATATTGAGGGCACATTTAAAGTTGGTAACTAAATTTACAGTAAAACAAGCCTTTCCTGTTGATTTAGGCTTATTCTAGGAGCACTGGGAGAGTCAGGTGCAGGTCTTGGAAAATAAATGGTTATATTCGAACAGATTGGGATTTTAGAAAATTATGGATTTAACCAATTTTGTATTCTATTCTCTTCCAGAGTATCATGAATTTGGGGAGGGGATACAATAAAATTATTCATCTCAACTTATACTGGTGTATGGTAGTAGGTGAGGACCTAAATAGACACTTTTCCCCCTTGAAATGCCAACAATGATCTCAAAACACCTATTAAAAAACAAAACAAAACACCCATTAAAACAACTTCTTATTCACCATAAGTTAGATGTCCCCTTCATTATATATGAAATTACTGTAAAAACTAGGTGTGTTCTCAGACTATCTCCTTTATACTACTAACATTGTGCTTTTCGTACACTGGTACCACACTGACCTAACTTGTTGCACACTTTAAATGTTGTGAGGTTACTCCTTATTATCTTCTTTTCAAAGCTAGTTTTTTTTCACTGATCCATTTTCCTCCATAGGCCATAGTATTATTTGTCAAGTCTCACCACTCTACCAAAAGGAAAAAGAAAAAAAATTCTTTTGGAAGGAGGTGACATACCTTTTTGTTTATATTCAGATCTCTCAAGTGGGTACACTGTCTTCACCCTCCTTTTCAACGACTCACTCTTTGTCTAAGTTCAATGGCCCGTTTCCAGCATGGTATGTATGTGGATGTGCAGATAACATTTTGAATATTACACATTCCTGATTATTGCACTAAAACCAAAATAAAAGAAAATATTAACTGGAATGTGCCTTATTTGACAAGTCTCCTATATATAATTAGTTTTGTAAAGAGTAAGAGGAATACTTTTGAAGTCAATTAAAAAAATTATGCCTTATATCTGCCCTTACAAATACATAGTCAAGAGAAGCCTTCTCAGCTCAAGATTCATTCAATGGCCTCACCCAGCAATGGCTCTTCTGCTCCAGTCTCTGAATTCCTCCTCATTTGTTTCCCTAACTACCAGAGTTGGCAGCACTGGCTGTCCCTGCCCCTCAGCCTTCTCTTCCTCCTGGCCATGGGGGCCAACACTACCCTCCTGATCACCATCTGGCTGGAGGCCTCTCTGCACGAGCCCATGTACTACCTGCTCAGCCTCCTCTCTCTGCTGGACATGGTGCTCTGCCTCACTGTCATCCCCAAGGTCCTGGCCATCTTCTGGTTTGACCGCAGGTCCATCAGCTTCTCTGCCTGCTTCTTCCAGATGTTCATCATGAACAGTTTCCTCCCCATGGAGTCCTGCACATTCATGGTCATGGCCTATGACCGCTATGTGGCCATCTGCCACCCACTGCGATACCCGTCCATCATCACTGACCAATTTGTGGCCAAGGCTAGTGGCTTCATTGTTGCACGAAATGCCCTTCTCACTGCACCCATCCCTATCCTCACTGCTTGGCTCCGTTACTGTGGAAGAAATGTCATTGAGAACTGCATCTGTGCCAACCTGTCTGTGTCCAGGCTGTCCTGTGACAATTTCACCCTGAACAGAATCTACCAATTTGTGGCTGCTTGGACCTTACTGGGCTCAGATTTCATCCTCATCTTCCTCTCCTACACCTTCATTCTAAGAGCTGTGCTTAGGTTCAAGGCCGAGGGGGCTGCAGCCAAAGCCCTGAGCACATGTGGCTCCCACTTCATCCTCATCCTCTTCTTCAGCACCATCCTGCTGGTTGTGGTTTTGACAGATGTGTCCAGGAAGAAGGTGCCCATGGACATCCTGATCCTGCTCAATGTCCTTCACCACCTCATACCCCCTGCTTTGAACCCTATTGTATATGGGGTTAGGACCAAAGAGATAAAACAAGGAATTCAGAAATTGCTGCACAGAAGGATGTGAATATGTAGAAAAGGTTTCCAAATCCTTCTCCTCTTTCTTCTCAGTGATTTTGCCTAGGCAGCAAGATGGAGAAATGCCTGTGAATGAGTATTTATTACACACAGAGGCTCACTTCATCACTGACCCAGACACCTTCTTTTTTTTTTGTCTTTGTCTGGTTCAGGTGGAGGTAAGCAAGAGGGAGACACTCATTATTTCTTGAGTAACTACTTTGAGCCTAGGCAATTATATTTAAGCAGTTTAATCTTCATAACATTCTTGCAGGCATCATTACTTACACTTAATGTAGTAAAAAAAAAAATGCTTTTAAGAGCGGTAACCAGCAAAGATCACATGTCTGGAAAGCGATAGAATAGGTATCAAAATCCAGTCTATGGAGTCTAGCCTCTTTCTACAGAAATGCTCCTCCAGGCTTTCACCCAACTCTCCTCTGGCCTGTGATTCTCCTTCTGGCTGTCTATATGTGTTTCCTGCCTGTACCTACTTCTTCGAGAGCCAGGGTGCTCTCAGAGAATGCAGAGTCCTACCCAACACAGCATCTGCAGGACCACAGGAGGAGTGTTCGTAATAATATAAAGCAATGCTGACTTTCTGTTCTCTCCTTCATCACCTTATTACCTTCAGGGAGTCTTGAAAACGAGGCTACAGGTGAAGTGGCAGAATACTAGTGGGGTGGAAAATGGAGAAACCAACCCAAACAGAGAGTCGGCCACTTTCCTATATGTTTGAGCTACACATGCAGTGAACTGAAAATTAAGTCTCATTCATTTGTAGACTCTGCCTCAGAGCTCCAGCTGAAGGTGGGAAGACATGGCACAGTGTCAGGTTTCTGGATAACAGTGAGCAAGTCAGGAGAAAAGATATTGCACCCATTATTTTTAAAAAACTTAATGTAAGCAATTGGTTAAATGGGTATTGGAGAGTTGAAACAAACG
This sequence comes from Tadarida brasiliensis, assembly GCA_030848825.1. Classification (NCBI taxonomy): domain Eukaryota; kingdom Metazoa; phylum Chordata; class Mammalia; order Chiroptera; family Molossidae; genus Tadarida; species Tadarida brasiliensis. The sequence continues at coordinate 45,479,023 of CM061268.1, forward strand.
AACAACAACAACAACAAAATAGAATGGCGTAACACAGAGAGAGGACCTGCAGGAAGAATCTTACGTGTAGGAAGAGGTTGGGTCATTAGAACATAGGACCCATGGGACTGACTGGGTCTCACTACTCTGAGGATGGGCTCTGACTCCAACTAGTACTGATGTCACAGGAACTCAGAGGTGGTGCCCTTAGAGCTGGGGCTCAGACCTCCGAAGAGGGACTATGCTGCTGCTGTTGACACCTCCCAGGGAGTTCAGTGAGGCTGATTTGATCTCAGGAGTTCTAAAACCCAAATCCAAACCCAAACCCAAACCAAACCCAAACCCATTCAACTAAGCAGGCAACCAACCAACCCACCGATCATGGAGGCTAGAATCGACCCCACTACCATTGTGACGAGCCATTGCTAAGGGATACTGACAAGACAGGACCAGGCAGGGAAGAACAAGTGTCTCCTCCCCTGAGTCAACCTTCTAGTCTTTCTGTTGCTCTCGGTGGGCGAAAACTAAGAGGGAGTCAGCTGACAGAGAAGAGTCCCAGAGTTGAGCCTCAGCATCACAAAGCAGAGTGTGGACAGAGGGTTTGGGGCTGAGAGACAGGAGAAATGACTGCACAGCTCCTCTTGGCTGAGTCTGAAAGCTTATGAGGATGTGAGGGGCAGCTGTAACCGCACTGGGTGCCTCCCAGGGAACCGGAGACAGAATCAAGCCCTCCATTGCAGGGGGGTGAAGAGACATGACGTAATGTCACAGGGGCAGCTTTCACAGCTATGACAGAATTTAGCATTAAGTTGGCAGAGGAATAGAGATTGACTGCCCCACACTAGCAGTTGGATAGAGGAACTGAAGCTCACTGCTGGTGTGGGCACCGGGTTCTCCAAAGCCACACCCAACAACAGCAGGAAGGAAAATGACAAGCATCTGCCAACAAGAAGGGGCTATTCACATTCTTACATTCTTGGATTTGGCTCTCATTTCCTCAAGTGAGAGCCACAGGTACGACTTGGTATTTGTCATTTTTTAAAAGGAAGATCATTCTCCAGTGGGGCTTCTCTACATTTCCTGGCTGCTAGAAGAGTTTTATCTACCACTATCTTCCTCTTGTCCCTCAGAGGGTAGAATGGTCAACTTTAATACTGATTGTCTAAAATGATACTAAAAGTCTCAGTGTCCTCCTGTACTGATAATAATGATAGTAATCATAATGAAACAAAAAGCTCAACTGTTTTGAGCGTTTGCAAACAGTCAGTGTCTGTGCACAATAATCTTAAATTTTTATAAGAGGCTTCTGTGGATGATTATAAAATGAGGTTTTTAAAAAAAAATCTAGCAGAAAGAATAGAATTCATAGAAATACGATACATGTGGTCAGGTGGTATTTCCAAACATTTGGTCCACTCTGTTGGTCTCGTTAGGAGTGCTATGCTTTCACCCAGGTGCAAACCCAAGAGGGACCCAAAGAGGAAGGAGTCTGTTAGCTGGTCAAAATCTAGATCTTAATTCCTGAACCAGGCTTCTCTAGACTAATGCAAATGGCCAACATAAGTATGAGACGTTTACTCAAACTGGTTATACACAGGAATGGAAACTACCAACTTGCTGTAGGAATTCGTAAAGGATGTAGAGACCAACACACGCGCTGTCGCTCTTCATAGTAACTAGCACAACTGTGGCCCATCAAGGGACTCGGTAAACACTCCCTTACTTACCATATTGAAGTGTCTAAGTGAAGACTTGACAAATAGTGTTTGCAGTGGATCTCGAGTTCCACAGTACTAGAGCCCTGGATGTAAGGAACAGACAGGCCACGCACTTAAGGCTGGCGCTCTGCACTGGTTCCGAGAGAGGCCAAGAGGACCACTGCTTGGCAGAATGGTCAAACCCAATGCAGTGGTTCCAGAAACTGATCACAGTTGTCCTAAGGCAGGTTTTGGGGTGAGTCCATACCGGGGAAAGGTGATGGGGGAACAGGATTACTCAAAGAGGCAGATATTGAAGGGCATACACAACTCTGTTGTAAAGTTTCCATCACATTAAAAAATGAACTTAGTAGAAATCTTTGAACACTGCCTTGAGTGGATATAATGAACTATCATAAATTACGGGCATTTTAAATGAATGGGGTATAAAAGGTACAAACTTCCAGTTATAAGAGAAGCACTGGGGATGTAATTTACCACATGACTATAGTTAGCACTGCTGTATGGTATATATAAAGGTTGAGTAAGTCCTAAAAGTTTTTATCACAAGGAAAAAAAAACATTTTCCTTTTTCTTTGTTGTATCTGTATGAGATGTTGGATGTTAACTAAACTAATTGTGGTAATTATCTCACAATAAACCTAAGTCATTATGCTACACACCTTAAACTTATACAGTGCTGTATATCAGTTACTTCTCAATAAAACTAAAAGAAAAAAAATAAATTGATGGGGTACAGCTGTTTTATCAGTTTAACTAAGAAAATCTGTGAAGAGTCACTTTTAATATAGGCTAACTATGGTCCAATTGTACCGATGGGGGTGTGTTAAGAACATGGGGAGGGGGAGGAGAGGGACTTACCAATAACTCTTCAACTCACTGGCTGGTTTGCAGGTTAGACACATTTGCATGAGTAACTTGCAATGAACACAGAGCCTTTTCAGAAAGAATATCTGAAACCACTGTATGCTGCTATTCAGGAGCAGAGCAGATTTAAATCAAGACCCACTGGCAAGAGAGAGCAACACATTTCCTGGAATTAAATATCTGGAGGAAAAAGGGAGTCTGTGTTGGTAACCATAGCTCAAAACAAAGACCTAAATATGGTTTAGTGAACAAAACTACGTTTTCTACGTATCATAAAACAGAATTGGGGAGCCTTTTAGCACACAGTCATTCTGAAACTCCGTTGTGCTTTGGGATATATTCTAAACATATGGGTATTAGAGGTTCAGTGCGGGACGTCAAGGCTGCAGCCATAGAGTCTAAACACCAGGGCTTTACTGCCAGGATTCCGTAAAAGCGTCCTTGCTGGAAAGCCAACAGTGCCGCCTTGTGGTTATAAATGAGAATAGCAATACTGGAGTGAATTCAGTTCTCACTCTGAGTTTGGTGTTTGAAAAGTGACCGACAACTCCGTTGAGAAAACTCCTGAGCTCTCCAACACTTATATTGAATTAGACACTGCAAATAAAGTTAGTCACTGCAACAAAGATGTCACAGTACGTTAACACAATAAAAGTTTACTTCTTATCCATACCCCATTCCAATACATGGGGGCTTTGCTTCATGTCAACATTAAGAGATTTGTGTTTCTACCCTATGTAGATCCTCCAAGTCAAACGGTGCTTCTGAATCTGGCTGTCACACAAGCAAAGGGAGGGAGTGTGTAGAAGGTTTTAAGGGCTCAATCTGCAGAGCTTTACATCATTTTCTCTATTATTTCATTTTCCAGAGTCCTTACATAGATCCAACTGCCTATAGGAGAGGCTGGGTCACTGAATATTCTTTAAAAGAAATAATCAGAGAGATTCTTGAGTGTAAAATATATGTAACTGCTTCCCACATCAGACTATCCAAATTCTCATCTAGCCTCTGTGTGTAGCACAAAGTCCAAGATCTCTGGGGGTGAGGGTGGGGCATGTGTGGTCTTCTCCATCAGGTCCAGATGTCATTCCACTTGGACAAGTCATCTTCCCCCTCTCACCACGTATTTTATGATGGAGCAGACACTGGGGACCAGCCATAAAGATTCCCAGTTGGAAGTGAAGCACGGCATTCGTTTAGGAATAATTTGTCAATGGCAATGCTGGAAGACTTTGGGGGCTGGCAGCGCAGCATTTCAATCTCGCGATAGTACGTTCCTTGATTAGACACTGGTTGTGTTCTCTGGGAGGAGCTCTCCTGGCTGTTGTTTCCTCTGTCCCCTTGTTCTGCTTTTGGGAGTTGTACCTTCTTCAATGTCCTCAACTGACCTTGAGTGGAGCAGGCATTGGAGCATGTGACTTCCTTCGCAGATGCTGCATCCGGAGCCTGCCTCCTGTTGCAAAATATTAGAATTGTTAATTGTTTCAATTCTTAGTCAAAAACCTTCTTTAAAAGCCAAGCTCATGCTTCTTTGGCCATGAACCCCCTCAAAAACCCAGCAGGGTTTGATCTATTTGTGTTAGGTCAGTTCCAAGCCCTGGGAATCCCACTATAGTGGAAGCACTTGACAATGAGCTTTTGTGATTGTAATGTCAGTGGCTGACATTCAGCTTTTGATTGCTGAGGTATCCACTTCAAAGACAAGAGACGTCCATCTCGAATAAACTCGTTGCCAGTTGCACAGCTAGGTACAGAGCCACCTGTTAAATTAGCCATTTTAGAAAGCTCTGGTGGACCGAGTTGACTGACCCTTTGCTTGACTTTACTTTTTTTTTTTTTTTCTGTGCTTAATTTCTGGTCCTATGTTTTAAATTCACCAATAAAGAGTAAACCTGGGAAACTTTGGGCACCTCACCCTTGAGCCGAATAAAGGCAGAACCTCAGGTTTGTTCTCGCTTTCTCTTTTTCTCTGACCTCGCTGTGTGGTCCCAGGTGTACTGTGTACCTGCAAGTCTTGTGAGTAATAAACCTTATTTTTTCAAAGTTTCCTGGTAATTGTTGCTGAAGTGCATCTTGTAATCAAGGGCTGCTCCAGCCTCGATAGTGTCTGAGGGCTTTCTGCCCAGGTCAGTTCCTCCGGGCATTTCCAGCCAATAACATCACTATCTATAGGCTGAGCACACATGAAGCACACACCCAAAGACTTTTCTTAGGCATTATTAAAAAAAATTTAATTATCTTTACTCTTTCCCCATGCTACTCATTTCCTACATAATGCTGTCTATCTAAGACTATCAGACTTAAATTGGACAGTTATACATGTAATCTCATCTCTTCTCAGGGTTGGTTTCTGAGTCTTTGTTACCTGAAGACATTCTAAATCTTTCTCTTAACCTTTGATCTCCCAAGCAGTAGGACAATTCTTTGGGACTCCATATTTATGGACTTTATTATCATTAGTTTCAGTGGAAAACTTTCTGCTAAGCTCATCTATTTCTCAGTCACTTGTCAAATGGAATGAGCAACAGCAAACACACATGGTTGTTTTGAATTATTCCAACTATTTCCCCTAGAGTTACCGTTTAGTAGGCATGTCAGCTTTCTTTGTTATGTGATCTTTCTAGCATCGGATGCCAATTTTCTCACTGTCTGCAGCCTTAGTCACGATAACTAAACACACAGTTCCAATTTGTCAGTTGTTTAACACAATACAATTTTCTTTTTTTTTTCCCTTTTTTATTTTATTTATTTATTTATTTTTTTCTAACTTATCTTTATTGTTGAATGTATTAGAGATGTTCCTCATTTTTCCCCCATTGCCCCCCTCCTCCCCATTCCTGCCCCCCTCCTGCTTTTCCCCACACTGTTGTCTGTGTCCATTAGTTATGAATATATACATATAAGTTCTTTGGTTTATTTCTTCCCACCCCCCAACCCCCCTTCCCTTTGAGGTTTGTCAGTCTAACAAGCAATCTGTACTTCTTAATCCCTTCACCTTTTTCACCCCTCCCCCCAGCCCCCACCCATCTGGTACCCAACAAAAGTTCTCTGTATCTATGAGAATGTTTCCGTTCTGCTTGTTCATTTTGTTTGTAGATTCAATTGTTGATAGATATGAATTTATTGCCCTTTTGTTTGTTCATATTTTTTTATCTTTTTCTTCAAGAAGACCCTTCAACATTTCATACAATAATGGTTTGGTGGTGATGAACTCCTTTAGCTTTTCCTTGTCTGGGAAACTCTTTATATGGCCATCGATTCTAAATGACAGCTTTGCAGGGTAGAGTATTCTTGGTTGTAGGTTCTTGCTTTTCATCACTGTGAATATTTCTTGCCACTCTCTTCTGGCCTGCAAAGTTTCTTTTGAGAAATCAACTGACAGTCTTATGGGAACTCCCTTGTAGGTAACTAACTTCTTTTCTCTTGCTGCTTTTAAGATTCTCTCTTTGTCTTGAACCTTTTGCATTTTGATGATGATGTGTCTTGGTGTGGGCCTCTTGGGGTTCATTTTGTTTGGGACTCTGTGTGCTTCCTGGACTTGTATGTCTGTTTCCTTCACCAAGTTAGGGAAGTTTTCTGCCATTATTGTTTCAAATAGGTTTTCGATTTCTTGTTCTCTCTCTTCTCCTTCTGGCACCCCCAAGATGCGAATGTTGGCACGCTTGAAGTTGTCCCAGAGGCTCCTTACACTATCCTCATTTCTTTGGATTCTTTTTTCTTTTTGCTGTTCTGATTGGGTGTTTTTTGCTTCCTTATATTCCAAATCGATGGTTTGCTTCTTGGATTTACCTACTCTACTATTGAATCTGTGTAAATTATTCTTCATTTCAGTTAGTGCCTCCTTCATTTCAGACTGGTCCTTTTTTATGCTCTTGAGGCCCTCTCTAAGTTCACTGAGGTTCTCACTAAGTCCATTGAGCATCCTTATAAGCAGTGTTTTGAACTCAGCATCTGTTAGGCTGCTTAACTCTAGTTCACTTAGTTCTTTTACTGGAGTTTTGTTCTGTTCTTTCATTTGGGACCTGTTTCTTTGTCTCCTCATTTTGGCTGCCTCCCTGTGTTTGTTTCTATGTATTACTTAGAGAGAGGTATGGGGCTAGCTGAGACCAGATGCTGCTTGTTTGAAAGAATTTAGGAAAAGCTGGAGCAGGATCCAAGACAGGCCAATCCTATGGTAAAGCAACTGGGAACAGCTTGGGTGGGCCTGGAAGTTGGGTGGGGTGGGGCCTCAGGGCATCACCAGGGTGGGGCAAACAGTGTGAGCCAGGTAGCTGGAGCCCCAGATATGGCGGCGTCTGCCAGCCCAGGGAAGGGCTCACCAAAGGAACAAAAGCCTCTGATAGCACGTCTGTCCAGAGGAAGCTGCCTCTCCAGCCCTTGCTCCAATACCAAACAGCTCAGTTCTTCCCCATATGACTCTGGAGCCTTTCAAGCTGCCTCCCACACGCTGGAGCCTGGAGGGTGGGAGTCTGAGTAAGTCCGTGAGTGGGCCCTTTAAGAGGAGCTGCCGGGGGCTCCAGCCACCTCAGCCTCAGTTCCCGCTGGTTTTTCCAGCCAGAAGTTATGGGGACTTCTCTTCCTGGCACTGGAACCCTGAGCTGAATGCCTGGTTGGGACAGGGACCCCTCAGTCCTCAGGGAGGACCTTCAAAGCCGAGGTATCCTCCTAATTTTTATCCGCCACACGTGGGTGTGGGACCAGCCCGTCGTGCCTCCGCCCCTCCTACCAGTCTCGATGTGGCTGCTTCTTTAATTTCGTAGTTGTAGGACTTCCATTCAGGTCAATTTCAGGCAATTTTGAATGATGGTTGTTCTGTAGTTTAGTTGTATCTTTGATGTGGTTGTGGGAGGAGGCGATACTACGTTTACCTACGCCGCCATCTTGACTGGAAGTCTCAGAAGTCCAGGATTTCAAACCACTTCTGCTCTGAGAACTTTTGCCAATCATGAAGAAATAAGTATAAAATGGAGCAAAAAACTGGCAACTTCTGAGCATGAGGAGACAAAAAACCAAAGGCCGGGACCCTCCAAGAATAGGGTCTGATAATCATCCTCCCAAATACACATTTTAAACTTGGGATATAAAGTCAGGGTGTGGTTGAAATGAAGTTCATTGCCCAGCCGGTGTGGCTTAGTGGATTGAGCTTCCTCCCATGGACTGAGAGGTTCCAGTTCGATTCCCGGTCAGGGTACATGCTGGGGTTGTGGGCTTAGTCCCCAGTAGGGGGCATGCAGGAGGCAGCCAATTGATATATCTCTCTCACTTCGATGTTTTTATCTCTCTTTCCTTTCCTCTCTCTCTAAAAAATCAATAAAAACATATTAAAAAAAAAAAAGAAATGAAGTTCATCAATCTTTTTGTACACTAGTAGCTCTTAACTTGATTATATCCACAAAGCCTCTATTTCTAAATACGGCTGCATTCACAGGTACCTGGGGATTAGACTTTAACATATCTTTTTAGCAACACATTTCAAGCCATAACATTTTTTGATTCCTTATTAGAAATTGTTCATTTAGTGGTTGACTATAATATATATCCCATTAGTTCATTATGAAAATTAAATGAAATATTGGGTAATAATTGGAATAGTATGACACATTAAGAACTCAACAAAGACATTATTACTCTTACTAGTGTAACCCTTGGCTTCACTTCATGTTCAGTTTTGGTTTCCTTCTCTAAGGTGGCAGAAATCGTTCTTTTTTTTAAAATCCTTACCCGAGAGAATTTTTGCATTTATCTTCAGATAGAGAGGGAAGGAGAGAGGGAGGAAGAGAGAGAGAGAGAAACATCGATGTGAGAGAGACACATCGACTGGTTGCCACCCACATGACTCCAACCAGGGCCATGGACAAACCACAACTGAGGTATGTGCACTTAGTAGGAACCGAACCAGGACTCTTTGGTCCGTGAGATGATGCTCTAACCGCTGAGCCAAACCGGCCAGGGCAGTAACCATTCTTTCTAACATTTAGTATAGTGTTTCGTACAAAAAGGTTAAAATGTTTGTTCAGTGAAAAAGTAAAAGTGATTTTATCCTTTCAACAATCCTCTGTCACAGGGTTCAGTATCTCCATATTTAAGATGAGAAAGTTGTGACTTCAAAATGATACATTTTTTACTAATATCATGTAGCAACTAAGTATTTGTCTAGTTTCTAGTTTTATATTCCAAGTTCTAAAACTATTCCATACACTGCCTACATGGAATGATTACAGAGAAAAATAATGTTTCAGTATTAGAAAATATATAAATTATATCCACTAGATCAACAAATTAATGCATAAATATTATATAGCAAACTCCATACATTTTGAGGCTAGTGAAAAAATGAGTCTTTAAGAAATGTGTAGAACAAAAATAAAAAGCCAGTTTATTAACATGGAAAAAATAATCTGTTTCCAGATCTTAGCTATTTTTTCTTTTAAAGTATAATAGTATAATTGTTATTAAAATCAGAAACAAGTTAAGGTTTTTCTAATCATCTTTTTGAAATTATTTACTAAAACATTTCATATATTATCAACTTGATACAACAAAATTCAAATAGTACATGAAGAAAACATGTATATAAAAAATTAAAATTCATCATTATTTGCAGGTAATACAATTTTCTTCCTGAAATATTGACAGAATAGTCTGAAAAAATTGCTGTTAACAAAATCTTCAGTGTTGTCAACTAAAAACCCAGATATATCTTATGACAATGAAAACCAGTTAAGCACATACTACCCAAAGTACACAATCAGAGTAACAACCGCAAGCATTCATGTATGCATTGGATAGGATCATTGAGAGGACATGATCACAGGTTGACCAGAAAGCTCTACCTTGGCAATCAGAGACTTCTCATCCCCTCCACTGTCCTTGGGAGGTGGAATGTACAATCCACCCACCATTCACACACTAAGAGCTATTTCAAGGACACAGTCTTAAGAGAGTGAAGTGTTGAGATCATCTGGACAGTATACATACAGCGAAGGACTTTATATAAACATTTTAAGATTCTGGCAGGTGGGTGTGAAGATCTACTTGCTGTCCAAGACAAGCCTTGTATGTCCCTTGTTCATTAAACCTGCCACCTACAAATCTGCAGTGGTCTGCCTCTTTCTTCATTCTTTCCTTGACCTCTGTATACGGGACCAGTTTCAGATTTTACCCAGAGAAGTCCTGAGTGTGTGTATTTTCATTGGCCCTAGGAACATGATAGCTGCCTGATTCTGAATCTCATTTTGCATCCTCCCAAAGAAGCCATAACATCAGAAGGAGGGTAAATAAAACCACATTGGCCCACTCCCTCAACATTAATAGAAGACAGAGACTAGCACAATTTCAAATTATTTTAAGAAGAGAAAAAGAATTACATTGTCACTATCTTTAGATTCAGAGTGTAGGTAGAGGGAAGTTTAAAAGGTTAAGTGGAAAAGAGGAGAGGGATGTGGAAGAAATATACATAGCACAAATAAATGCTCCAGAAATTAAAAAATCTACACTAAATTATAAAATACCAAGGAAAGGTCAGGGGTGTCAGTGAAACAACCGAGGCTCCAAGACTGGCTTCAAAGAGAGTGGACTGGAGGTGACAGCCACAGAAATGCATTGCTCCTGGAAGCAGGAGATAACGGTAGGAAAAGTGCCTCTTCAGAGATGTAGTAATAAAAAGAAAAGAGGAAGTGAAACAGGGGCTCAAGATCCTAAAAAATGAAAGGCGATCACAATAGGGCACCCGCTCCCTGCTCTCCCAGCAATGTTACTATTCTTTAAATAAACTGATCTTCAGGATGTCAGGAAAAGGGTGATCTTGAACTAGGAAACCTATCCACAAAATTATGAGAAATAGAAAAGATCAGTTCAAATCTATAAAATGCTACAGTAAGAAGTAAATGAAGTCACACTACATACAAAAATTAATGCAAGATGTATCAAAAACTTAAATGTAAGAGATCAAACTATAAAACTCTTAGGAGAAAACATAAGAGTTAATCTTTATGATCTTGGATTAGGCAATGGTTTTTAAGTTACAAGAAATTGATATAAATCAAAGAATAACATTACAACAGATTGATAAAACCGAGTTGAGAACTGGCCAAATGGAGCTAGGGTTGAAGCGTTTAAGCTAAAAGCAGCACAATTTGAAAGAGAATGGGATGTGAAATAAAAGTAAAAAGATAAAGACAATTGAATAAGAAGGTCAAATATACTCCTAACTGGAATATAGCAAATAGGGGATGAGGAATATTCAAAGGGATAATGGGGTCTTCATTTAGAAGTTTGGTGATGTTTTTGTGATCAGAAATATGCTGTAGAAACTTCTCTCTTGTTTATATCAATTAGTCTATGGTAAAATTAGTTTTGTTATATGTTATTTCACTTAAAGTTACAGTTTCCAAGAACCTATCAATGATGTTGAGTGAGGACTTACTGTATAATTTAAATTATTATATTATTCAATTAATATGATATTCAAGTTTTTACTCAGCAACATTGTCACTAAAAGGGCATTTGAATTAATAATATAGAAACATATTTTTAAATCTAGTAATGAGTTAAGAAAGATAAAAATCTAGAAGGTAAAAAACTGAGGCATACACCCAGGATTTATAGCTACTTCTGCTCTGAGGACTTTTGCTAATCACGAAGAAATCCACATAAAAGGGAGCAAACATTTCGTAATTTCAGGACACGAGGAGACAAAAACAGATGCCTGGAACCCACCATAAAAATAGTCTACTAATCATCGGCCTACACACACATTTTAAACTGGAACCACAGGATTATATACAATCAGGGTGTGGCTGAAATGAAGTTTCATCAATTTCTTGTTAGCTGGTAATTGCTAATTTGATTACATCAACAAGGCCCTATTGTAAATACAGTCAAATCTACAGGTTCCTGGGGGTTAGGACTTCAACATATCTTTGGGGAGGGGGGACACATTTCAACCTATAACAAGTATATATTTTTTTATTCTTCCTCAGAAATGTTTAACTATAGTTGTTGACTGTAATAATATGTATCTCATTAGTTTGCTATGAGAATAAATAAAATATCAAGTAACAATTGAAATAATGTGACACATTAAGAACTCAGTAAAAATGTATTATTGTCATTAGTGTAATCTTTGGTGTGATTACACCAAAGTGTGATTACACTTCTCTAAGGTGGCAGAACCAGTGATTGATGTACCATATGTCTAACCTGTAGTATAGTGTTTTGTACAAAAAAGAAATTTTGTTTTCTCAACAGGCTTCTGTCAGAAAGAGGAGGATTTATAATTCTGAGAACTTATGAAGTTGTCCAAGGAGAAGCAATCAGGAAGTTAGGACAAGTGTTCAAACTTAAGTCCCCGGTTGTCCCTTTACCACATCCCCATGATTTGAGAGTGGAGAGGGTTGGTTTATTTATGAGAAACCCCGAGGACCAGGATACTTGGCCCAGTGTAAACTGCATGTTCTAGCATTTTATTGAATGATGATTGACTCATGCAATAGTTCACTTCATTGAGCATGTCGATCAAATTTATTTGCTGCTGCTAAAGACTTTGCTGCTTCACTCAGAGCCTCACGGTAGCAAGGTAGAGGTAGGGCAGGAGAGGAGTTAGTGAATGGAGGGGATGGGATTACAGTTGTGGGTAGGAAAGTGTGAGACCTAAAACAAGACTCCACTTGCTCTCCTCTCCCCAAGATTCCGGGAAGCGCCAAAGATCCTACATTTAGCCTGAATATCCCTGTCCTAATCATCTGGAGATCTCTCCAGGAGAGGCTATTCTCCTGGTCCTACTGTGCATCACTTCAGAGTGGTTACTGTGCTGGTGACAATCCCTCTGTTTCCCCAAGGAATCAAGGCTAAACATTGCTCTGTGGAAAGTGACTATTGTTAACAGTTGCATTTTCTACCACTCTACTTAGGAAACAGAGCTTAGGCAAAATCACCATCATTAAAATTATATATATATATATATATATATATATATATTTATATATGCCATAGATATATATATATATATGCCATAAAGGTAAAATTTAGACACAAGGCCATGTGTGTAAACAAGGGCACTCCCAGGGATGAGCTTTGGTCCAGACTACAGTGTTCCCATTGGAGGAGGAGGGCTCAGGGGGAAAGTGCCCCCTGCCCCCTCAGTGGTCCTTTGAGATGTATGCTCCTTTGGTTGCTGGGATGTTCTCTATCACCTCCCTCTACAGAGTTACAGTGCTGAGGATAGTCTATTCAGTTCTTACACACAGGTCTACCCATAGAAATTTTTCCTGAGGAGATCCTCATCACACAATTCCCCCCATTCTTTTCCCAGAGTTTCTTTTTCTTTATTTAGACTCCCCAAGAGCCCTTGCTCTCTCCTCTTCACTCTATTCACAAAGCTGAATTAAGCTTTTTATGATATACTCTCTTGAGAAGTAGATCACAGAGATTCAGGACACAGGTGCATAACAAGAGCACATATCCTATGAGTATTGGGGAGGGAAGGGATATAGTAGAGACAGGACTCATAAAAACAGCCTCTAGAGTCTGAGGTGGGGCCAGTTTAGGTGCTTTTCCCAACAGCCAGAAACAGCAGTGGTGTAGCCTTCTGAAGACGGTGAGTCTCAAGTTCAGTCCAGGAACATTATGAGGAAGACGATAAGGATGGGAAGGGAATTTGGGAGCCTGGTATGTACAGGAGATGGAACTCTTTAACTAGGGTGTAGATGCCAAAGCTGTCAAGAGACTTAGAGATCCTGGTACAAGGGGGAGTGGCACAGACTGACCTGAAGCTGTTATTTCATTCAGAGCTGAGACTGAGTCATTCTGTGGACAGACAAGGGTTGTTGATCCACAACTTCTGTAGGCTCAAAGACTCCTACCATATCATAGCCAGGAGGTCAAGGCTCTGTTTCTGGTGGGTCCTCTTTGCACTAGTCTAAATTCATGTATGAGCCAAGGTGATGACTCCTTTTCTAGGCAATCATAGGTTGGCTTGGATCTTCTGTTGTAATTTCGGTTCATTCAGTACTTGTCTGACCTTCCCAGACTGTCAATATTTTATATTCAGAGACTATGTTTTGCTCATTAGTGCTTAGAACAAGGAACTATTACAACAACTTCTTTGTGAAGATCAGCCTGTGAATGCAAACTAATCGCACTGGAGTATTCTGGATCAGTACAATGCCCAGATAGTCAACTATTCCTCATTTTCTCAGATCAGGAGGCCTTATTTTTACCGAGGAGAATACAGTCAGAGAGGAAAATGGCCCCACCTATTAAGGAACTTAAAAGGGACTATAAAACAGAGCAGAAAGTATACTACTGCCTGACAGAATAGATCTGTGCTTTAGGGGGTCTAAAAAGAACATTTTTCCCTGTATCCATTAGAAGATCCTCTTTTAAAGATCTTTTAAACATGTTTTAAAGAATGTCTTCAGTAACATTCTTGACTCCAGTCTCTCTCTGCCCCTCAACCTTTCTTACACTAAATTCTGTAGTCCACCCACCCCTCAAATACATCCTTTCTTCTCTGCTTGCATGGCCCTTGTTCAAATGTAATCACTTCTCCTTTGGACTATTCAGGACTCTCCAAAAAGAGCGTCCCTGTCTTCTGTGTGACTCCCCTTTGTCCCACCTATAGCACATCACCTCTCTGTTTCAAATCTTCTGTGGTTCCTTACGGTGTACAGACATCTACTGCTACCTGGTGGACCTCACATGGCTGCATGTGCCACTGCATACCTGTGATCATTGTCTCCTGATACTCTGCTCTCTTACCTCCTTCCCCCAAAGAACTAGGATCTACCAGCCCCTACACCTCATCACTAATCATTACCGAACAACTGCCTAGGCAGGTCTTTCTTCTCTTACCATTACCTACAAGGATAGTTCTTTTCCCTCGAGTAAATGTTGCCTCTTTTTCCTTTCCTTCTCTGATGCTCTCAGCTTGCTATGTCTCTGGGCCTAACAGGAAATGATAGCCCCTTTCCCTCCCCACAACAACACCTCAAACTTAAATTATCATTTATTTCATAAATGAGGAAACTAGGTACCATACAGTTTAAATGGATATCCAGGTCATAGAATAAGTTTAAGAATAAAGTTTGGAATTTATCTGAGGCCAGCTTTTTTAACCATAGCCCATTGCTTCATTCATCTGTACTTCTCTCTCCCACTGTTGGTAAGACCATCTTTATTAGGGCCACAACTATACTGCATTATATAAGCTATTTTTCAATATTTCTCTACCAAGTTCTCAGAAGATTTTTGTTAAATCCATGCTGCACATTAGTATGCCTAACATTAAGACCAGGTACATGGAAGGTACTGACTAGTTTCTCACTTGTTCAAATAGATAAGGTCATTCTGAGGATCCAGAACTTGGTGTTGTTTGAAAGCAGGTATGTTTTTTATCTTTATTTCTCTGATTCACAGTGAGGATCATTTTCCTAATCACATATGAAACGACAGGACAGAGCTGATATATACTTGTCCCTACTCCAGTTTTAACCCCCGAATTCTTGGTTTCTTAAAGCCCCACAATGGGTGGAAAGTTGTGTGTGTGCTTGCGTGTGTGTGTGTGTGTGTGTGTGTTTGTACTATTTTGGAAGGTATGGACTATTGAAGATGAAAGTCCTTGGGCCTTACCTTCTCTGGCAGCTGGAGTCTGATACTTTCTCACACACACTTTACCCTCCTGAAGGAGACTATCATATGGGATGGGTGAGCAGAATCAATAATCCCAACTATACTGATTATGTGGCTCCTGGGCTCCCTCTCTCCTCCTGCCATGAATCCTTTGCTTTGTGCCGACTCTTTGATGTGACAGCCATAACTGTGGTGCTTCTTAATACTTGGCCCCTCTGAAACCAGCCCAAGAAACACCTGGAATCAAAGCTGATGAGTTTACAGAACATAGATTCCATGTGCTAGGAAAATTGGACCCTGGCCACAAGGGATCATAGACAATTTTGCTTACCCATTAAATGGATTCCTATGCAGGTTTATATGCCTCCACTCACTTGCTAGCTAGCTTCCATTCCGCCTTTGGTGGGCCTGCTACTGCATCTCTCAGTACTGGCCATCTCTGTCACCACAGTAGGAAATTCACAGACCCTTCAAAAGGATCCAAACCAAAGAGGACACTCTTGAACCTTCACAAAGAGAAACAACAGGAAATAATCCTATAAGAGAAGGATCAACACCAAGCCTTTAAACCGAAATCCTCTCTGGGGCTGAAAGAAATCACTGCCTTTGGGTGGGGTCAAGGGCTGCTCTACCTTGAACCTGACATTTCCTGATGAGTGAAAATAGAGAATCCCAATGTCAGGCTTTGTTCAGTTGTATGGAGTCAGGTAACAGCGCTCTCCATACAGGTATCCCTTCTACAGTGAAGGAAGGAAGGGCTTAGTTAAGTAATTGTTCTGGTTGGGTCTAAACCTTGTGTGGTGGCTGGAAGCATGGACACTAGAGTCAGATTCCCTGGTTCTTCACCACTTATGGACCCTCTGATTTTGTTCAAACTTCTCTGCTCCCTTTGACCTGTACTCTTTCATTATCTGTGAAATGAGTATAACAGTATTAATTACTCATAAGTGTCTTTCGAAAGGATAAAGTGAGACTGTGAATATGAACATTCTGCATAATGCCTAGCACAGGATAAGTGTTCAGTTAAATGTCAATGATGATTGATGATGATTTAAAAACTCTATTGGAGTAGGGTTAATATGAAAACAAACTAAATGTATGACAAAGGGATTGGTTAAATAAATGCTGGCACATTTGTCAGAAAAAATTAAAATAATAAATAAATAAAAACTTTTTTGGGACAGGTTAAGAGCCCCAATAGAAACTGTTTCTACTGCATCTAGAACATATACTTTCAATAATGATATAGTCTCTTCTATGTTTTAAGGGACTCTGAATTTCTAGCTTGTACAGGATTCTTGACATGACATCACCCAGCAATGGCTCCACTGCTCCAGTCTCTGAATTCCTCCTCATCTGCTTCCCTAACTACCAGAGTTGGCAGCACTGGCTGTCCCTGCCCCTCAGTCTCCTCTTCCTCCTGGCCATGGGGGCCAATGCCACCCTCCTGATCACCATCTGGCTGGAGGCCTCTCTGCATGAGCCCATGTACTACCTGCTCAGCCTCCTCTCGCTACTAGACATGGTGCTCTGCCTCACCGTCATCCCCAAGGTCCTGGTCATCTTCTGGTTTGACCTCAGGTCTATCAGCTTCTATGCCTGCTTCCTCCAGATGTTCATCATGAACAGCTTCTTGACCATGGAGTCCTGCACATTCATGGTCATGGCCTATGACCGCTATGTGGCCATCTGCCACCCACTGCGATACCCATCCATCATCACTGACCAATTTGTGGCTAGGGCTGCCATGTTTGTTGTAGCCCGGAATGCCCTCTTTTCTCTTCCTGTTCCAATCCTTTCTTTACGACTCAGATACTGTGCAGAGAACATCATCAAGAACTGCATCTGCACTAACCTGTCTGTGTCCAAACTCTCCTGTGATGACATCACCTTCAACCGGCTCTACCAGTTTGTGGCAGGCTGGACCCTACTGGGCTCTGACCTCATCCTCATTGTTCTCTCCTACTCCTTCATCCTGAAAGCTGTGCTACGGATCAAGGCTGAGGGGGCTGCAGCCAAGGCCCTGAGCACGTGTGGTTCCCACTTCATCCTCATCCTCTTCTTCAGCACAGTCCTGCTGGTTCTGGTCATCACTAACCTGGCCAGGAAGAGAATCCCCCCAGACGTCCCCATTCTGCTCAACATCCTACACCACCTGATCCCCCCAGCTCTGAACCCCATTGTTTATGGTGTGAGAACCAAGGAGATCAAGCAGGGAATCCTGAAACTACTGAGGAGATTGTAAGAGGTAAAAAGGAATTGTTAGTGGAAGTCAGGAATTATTTTGATGTTGGAAAGGAAATTTCACTTATGATCTGTAATGAGTTCTGATTCTCCTTTTCCTTAATACCTCAGACAACAATGGGAACATTCTTCTGTGACTCTCTGTTTCCTGTTGCTTCAAAGAAAACCCCTCTTTCCCGAGTTTTCTGGTTATTTGGGAAATATCCTGGACCAAATCCTTAACCAAGGTCTTGCTGAGCTTAGCAAAACGGAGTGGGAATGGAGCGTTTGGCCACTAAGGAAACAAACTTTATACAGTGACTTTAAAAACATCTGCCTGTTCTCTGAATTGCAAAGGTCATAGATGCCTTTCCTGTCTCCTGGTTCAGCATGACCTTTGTGTTGTGAAATGTTTCTTGGGCTGAAGTACAGACATTTTCCCCAAAACTTAGGCTCTTGGGGTCGAATGTTTTACCCGAACATCTCTGACTGTTTTCTCAGACATGCCATCTTCTGGCTCCTCAGAGACCCCCGGATCCTGCTGAGATTTTCTGTCTGTGCAAAGTCTCTGGGTACAACATTTCCTAATTTTTCTTTCTTTCTACTAGGATGTTCTCTTTTCATTTTTTTTTAAATCTATAAAGAAGAGTGAGAACTTTTTAGTTTTTGTGTGGGTGAGGGGTTGTATTGTTTGAAGTGTTATATGTTCTTTTCTTCATTATCTTCTTCTTTAGGACTTTAAAGTCTTTACTTTGTTCCATCTCATCAGCCTATGAAGACCTTAGAACTTTTGATAAAATTTCAGATAACATCCCTTTCCCACTCTGACCTGTCCTTTCCAGACACAAACCATCTGTCCGACTCATTCCCGCTATTGTCCTGTGTGGCTCAGCCTCCTTCCCGAGCTGTGACTGCTATTGCTGTCAGCAGGGTTTCCAGCATGGAAGCGCCAGGGTTTGATTTCCACAGATAAGTGTGTTTCACTCTTTTTCAATCCCTTTCTTAACGATGCCACACAGTAGTGCAATATTTCCAAGAAATACTTCGCAGCAGCAACCCACCTCCTTTGAGAATGATAATTAAGTATTTCAAGTTCAGCATTTTTCAAAACATCATTTACATAATTTTCCCAATTGGACTATCTTACAGTTTTTTTATTGAAATTTATGTTTCCCGAATGACATTTAATGAAAATTTAATATTTGTACAGTATTTTTTCTTTTGTGTATCATTTAATTTCTTGTCCCCCCCCCTAGTTTTATTGCATATAATTAACATATAACATTGTGTTAATTTAAAGTACACAACATAATGTTTGGATATATGTGTATATTGCAAAATGATTACTACAATACCTTTAGTTAACATCCATCACTTCACATCGTTTTTCTTGTGATGGAAACTTTTTTTAGGGTGTCTTTGTTGGCATAGACACCTGGTCCTGCTCTGCATTTGGGAAGGTTGAATTCCACTGCATGCATGCATTTTGAAGAGCTGGGTTTTGAAGAGCCTTCCTTAGGGTCTGTCCCGTCATGGTTCATATAGTGGTCTCAGGAAGGCATCAAGGGATTGATTTCACTGAGCTCTGTTTTCTTCTCTCATCCACTTTAATCTCTCCTTTTCATCAACTTACTATTAACTGAATACCTACCATGTACCAGACACTTCATAATACATTTTTTTTTACCTTTACATTTGCCCTGAGAGGTTTTTATGTTGGCCCTAGATGAAGAAACTGAAGCTCAGAAAAGTGAAATGAGGCCCAAGGTCACAGTAATTGAGCGAAGATAAATCCATGCTACTTGGTTCCTGAAGCCTGAACTCTTTACATAAAACTACTGGTCCCAACCTTGGCAACAGCATAACCTGCTGAGTTCCAAAAAACTCTTGAGCCCTGGCCAGTTTTGCTCAGTGGTTAGGGCATCGGCCCGAGGACCAAAGAGCCATGAATTCAATTCTGGTCAAGGGCACGTACCTCAGTTGCGGTTTGTCACCGGCCCTGGTCGGGGTCGTGCAGGAGGCAGCCAATGATGTGTCTCTTTCACATTGATGATTCTCTCTCTCTCTCTCTCTCTCTATCTCCCTTCCACTTTATCTAAAGATAAATGGAAAAATATCCTCAGGTGAGGATTTGAAAAAACAAACAAACAAACAAACAAACAAACAAACAAAAAACACCCCTTGAGTTACATCCCAAGCTTCTCATATCCCCAGCCAAGCTTGGTGTCTGGCACTCAGTTCAGACATATAAATATTAATCTGACGTCCCGTGGTTATGGCCGGTAGGAAGCAGTATATAATGCTTGAGTCATAGAATGATCATACATAAGTCCCAACATGGTTGTTGAAAGGAGGTATGTCCTCGCTTCATTCAGTACCACAACTCTTTTTTAAAGACATTTTACTAATTTTATTATGTCTTTATTTCATATAATTTTTTCCAGTTTAACTGAAATATAATTGACATATAGCATGGTAGTTTAAAGTGTACAACATCATTATTAGATATATGTGTATTGTGAAGTGAATACCACAATAAGTTCACATCCTTCACCTCATATAGCTATAATTTTTTTCTTGTGATGACAACTTTTAAGATCTACTCTCTTAGCAACCTTCAAATACATAATACAAGTATAGTTAACTCTAGTGACCATGCTACACATTTTATCTCCAGAACTTACTTATAACTAGAAGTTTGTACCTTTTGACCGTTTTTACCTGTTTTCCTCACCCCACCCCCTACCTCTGGCAACAATATATGTCTTTTCCCTTTCTATGAGTTTAGTTTTTTGATCATACAGTATTTGTCTTTCTTATCTTAGTTCACTTAGCCTAATGCCCTCTAGGTCCATCCACCTTGTCACAAATGTCAGGATGTCCTTCTTTCTCATGGCGGAATAATGTTGCATTGCATATACATACCACATCATCTTTATCCATTCATCTCTTGATGGAAACTCAGGTTGGTCCCGTGTCTTGGCTATTGTGAATAATGCTACATGGGAGTATGAACATCTCATCGATTCCTATTTCATTTCCTTAGGATATGTACCCAGAAGTAAAATTCCTGGATCATATAGTAGTTTTATTTTGAATTTTTGAGAAATATCCATATTGGTTTCCATAGTGGCTGAACCAGTATATGTTCTTACCAAGAGTGCAAAAGGGTTCTCTTTTCTCCACATCTTTGCCAACACTTGTTATTTCTTGTCTTCCTAATGATAGTCATTTTAAAAGGTGTGAAGTGATATCTCATTGTTTTTTTCTTTTTTAAATTTAAGCACAGTTGGTATTTAATATTATATTAGTCTTAGGTATACAATATAGTGATTCACTATTTTTATACCTTACAATGTGATCACCTCACCTATTCTGGTAATCATCTATCACCGTGCAAACTTATCACAATATTATTGACTATGATTTGCTTTTCCCCAATGATTAATGATGTTGTGCATCTTTACGTGTACCTGTTGGCCATTTCTATGTCTTCTTTGCAAAAAATGTCTATTCAAATGCTCTACCCATTTTTAAATTGGATTTTTTTGCTCTTATGTTGTATAGTATCTTTATATATTTGGGATATTGATCTCTCATCAGATATAAGATTTGAAAATATTTTTTCATGTTCTATAGGTTGCTTTTTCCTTTTGTTAATGGTTTTCTTTGCCATGCAGAAGATTTTTAGATGTATGTACTCCCATTTGTTTATTATTGCTTTTGTTGTCTCTGCTTTTGGTGTCAAATCTAAAAAATCATTGCCAAAACCATTACTCTCTATGTTTTCTTCCAGTTTTATGGTTTCAGGTCTTATGTTCAAATTGTTAATCCATTTTGTTTTGACTTTTGTGTATGGTATAAGACAGGGCTTCAGTTTAATTCTTTTTTCATGTGCTGTCCAGTTTTCCCAACATTATTTTTTGAAAAGACTGCATCACATCTATAGCATACATCTGAGATAGATAGATGATAGATAAATAGCTAGAGTGAGTCTCAGATGATATTAAAGTCTTTCTGATTGAAATCTCAGAAGACCCTGAAGCAGGAAACCAAACTCAGCCATGCCGGGATTTCTGACCTACAAAGTTAAGTGTCCAGTTAAAAAGAACTAAAAAACACTTATCTTCCCCAGCTACACTGTAAGGATAAAAGTGCTGGTAAGGAACAGCATATGATACCTTCTTCAGTCATGCACCAGCCTTTTCCAGGCACACCAACACCTCCCGTGAGGTCTTCTTATCAGCCTGTGCAAACTAATGTGTACAATGAACCAACTTATCTTCCGCAAAATGCAGTTCTTCCTAGTTTAATAAATCTTGGCTGTCAACCACCATCATCCATCCTTTTTCATTCTTCAAATTCAGGCTCAACAGGACATGTCTTAGCCCATACACCTCATTCTGTGAAGACCCTGCCTCATCTGCAGTCAATGGGAAACCACTGTTCAAACACAGATCTCTTTCTTCTCCAGTGGCTGACCAGGTCACAGGTCAGCCTTCCCCTCAGTTACAATCTGCTACATATGGTTCTTCACAATTAGGGTCTGCTACAACAGTTTCCCCAGCAGCGTCTCATCCCCTGGCTGGTGGGCCACTTTCTGGACCACCGTCTCTTCAGCTACAGCCTATGCCTTACTAATCTCCTAGCTCAGGAACTACCTCATTACCAACTCTAGCCACCAGAATGCATTCTGGACAGCATTCAACTCAGGCACAAAGTACAGGCCAGGGAGGTCTTTCTGCACCTTCATTCTTAATATGTCACAATGTGAGTGACTCAGCTTCATTTCCCTCTGCTAAGGCAACTGTGAACATTAAACCCAAACCTAAAAAGCAGGAATCTAATTTTTCAACATTTGGTCTACAAGGTATCACTTTAGATGGTATGAACAAAATAATTAGGGGAGACATGTCCCAGATTTCTGCTTCCCAAGGAACAGGGGTGAGCAGGCAGGCCCCCCTCCCTGGTCCCGATTCCCTGGACTTAGGAAGATCTGAAAGGCTCTGACAGTGCTCGCTGCCAGCTTGCATTCACCACCACCACATACTTCTCAGCATATTTCTCTCCTTGGACCTTGGGTTTCCAACTCTGCGGCCTTCAGGATTGGCACCAGGAGTGGGGGTCACTGTGTGTGGGAAAAGCAGCATTCCTACACCTCAAGTTCTTGGGTAGATTTTGTAAAATAACAGGAGCAGCACAAGCCATTTGAGCTTTGGGGAAATGAGTTTTTGAATGTCTACATATGAGATAGTCTGGTGGGCTGGTCAAAGATCTGATGCTGTCATTCTAGGGCATTGTGGGTCCTAGATGCCAGGATTCTCTACTGAGGCCAAGTGAGTCCTGGGCAGAGGGAGCCGGCTCATTGCCCACCACCTATAGTCAGCCAGGTAGGAGCTATTGACCTAGAATGAGGAAGTCTGATCATTTTCTTTAAACCATGATATTTTAGATTTCTCCCTTAAAACTAGTTAAGAAAAATATCTATCCTTCAGCAAATCACTCTGATCCCTCTTGGAGCTGAGTGTTTTCATATGTTTTTGAAAGTAAGTTTTGTGTCACAGTGTGGATAATGAGATTTTTCAGGGCCTGGTTGGAAGCCCACAGCTTTCTTTGCAGGTTGTGGGGGGCTGGCCCCGGAGATGAAGTTCCAGAGGGCTGGCCAGACTTGTCTCTCCACCTTTTACCTCTGGTGTAGCTGCCTCACATGGGTTTCTTGCAAGAGTTTCCTTGGCAAGGTCTACTGGGGGTTGCTCTGCTGTCATCAGGAATAAAAGCTCTATGATCCAGAGTTGCTATGCACCATATTTTGATGCCTCTTAAGTACCTTGATGCCTGTAGCACTAGAAATGCTTTCTTATTTAAAATAAAAGTTAAAATTTAAAACAGAGCTTTATGTACTCTGTAAGCAGTTTTATGTCAGCCTTTTAAAAGCTTTAGTGTAAGAGTCAATATATTTTTGGCCTTGTTGATAGACTTAAATGATGATCATGTTTCTTCTTAGATCTTGCCTCAGCAGCTCAGTTACCTGAGCAATATAAAATCTGAGAAGTCAAACTCAGCCCCAACGCATCATGTAAAAATATGCAGGACACAAGATAACAACAGTGTCAAACTTCCTAGAGTGCTTTTCCTGCTCTCCTGCCACCGTAGATGAGAATGTTTCTCACTACTTTATCTCTCCCAAGGTTTCTACATCACAAGCAGGAGTTCACCTCTCATTGACATACATATTCCAAAGACCAGTTGACTTCAAAGGGAATCTGATTCTTATGGGTTTAAATGCTTTGTTTGGTATGTTAAAGTAAAATTTAATCACACTGAGATGTAAAACATTCAGATGATTATTAATGATTGTCCAAGGCAAATCTGTTCATTTCACTTCCTTTTCCCAGTGTTTATTTGCTATCTAAAACTAGTGATAGTTGCTCGGATTTTCTCACTTTCAGTATGAAAGACACCCACAATTCACTTAATTGTACCTACCTACAAAAATAACAAAAGGACGTCTCATAAGTGGGAAAGGGTTGTTTAATCATATAAACACAGAAATAAGAGCAACAGATTAGGGGTTAGTCCATACCTGGGTTAGTCCAAACATTCTCATCCTGCTAAAGAGGCACACCACTTCATGCTGGTATGCTGATGTGGATTCTACTTGTTTAACTATGTTCTAAGATAAAATTATTGAGACTTATTCTTGAACAAATAAATGCTCAGTGAACATCAGAGTTGCCCCTGATGAAAATACTCAGCTAGCAAAATGGTGATTACTGTATGTGCAGGGACCCAGCTTTCAGTTGCCCCAAATTTTGAGATGATAGCCAAGTGGAGTGAAGCATGTTAATGATTCACAGACATGGAACTCAACCAAGATGACCAATATCCAACACCTAACTTGGTATTTGGCACAGAGCAGCAAAGCTACTTATTCTGAGTCTTGCAGGTTGGCGACTTTGTACAAATCCATTGTGTAAAATGCTCTAGAGATTGATGATATCCCTAAGCAATGTTGCCTTCTTGGGACATCTGTCAGCACACCCTGCTGTTTCCAAGCATGCCCGTCATGTTACAGCCTCTGGAACATGCACTTGGTGAATAATGGGTTTTTCTCTTATGTATTTTCATCTGTGTTACTTAGAAATTATAGTCTCACTAACCTCACTCTGTCACTCATTTCCATTTAGATTACTCACTTTCTGGGCTAAGTGACAATGAGCAAGGCCTCAGGAATGGAAATCATTAGTGCATCACAAAAGCTCTCAAACGGTAGAAGTTGTTAATGGATGATACTAAAATTGATGGTTCTGGAGGTTAAACACATTTGCAAAGAATAGAGTGAACAAAATTGAAAAGATGCTTTTCTTATTATAGCCTTTAAATATACAAATGCAAGTATTTAGACTCTAAGAAATAAGATTTTTGTGATTAAAATATTAAATAATAAACAATTATAATTAAATATTAAAATAAGTGCAACATATCCTTAAGTTATAACAAGAAATCCATTTAATTAAACAGCTAAAATTTAGTTCTTAGGGGAACACAAAGTTATTATAAAAAGTCCAGGTATCCTGGATCTTCTAAGTCTTTCTGAGACATAAATGATTCAAGTGTTTATTTATTTAATATTTATATTTACTTTATAGCTGGTGTTAGATGTGGGAATACAAATTTCTCAATAGATTCAAGAAAATCATGTAACAAAATTTACCATCTGTTGGAAATA
This sequence comes from Tadarida brasiliensis, assembly GCA_030848825.1. NCBI lineage: Eukaryota > Metazoa > Chordata > Mammalia > Chiroptera > Molossidae > Tadarida > Tadarida brasiliensis. Next base: position 45,504,169 of record CM061268.1, read on the forward strand.
AAAATAATCTCAGAAATTTAGGAATCAAAGGGAACTGTCTTATCTGTTAAAAATTGTCTTCCCAAAGTCTATAGCTTATATCATATTCAGTGTTGAAATAGTAAATACTAAGGAAAAAAATGTATATGATTGGAAAGAAAGAAGTAAATAGGTAATTATTTGAAAACAACTTCACTCTGAATAGAAAATCCCAAAGCAACAATAAATAAAATATTAAAGTTTATAAGTAAATTTAGTAAGGTTGCTGCCGAGAAACTCAATACGCAAAAATCAATTGTATGTTTATTATGCTCTAGAAACAAAAAATGAAATATAAAATCTGCAAGTGAATACCATTTACCATTGCATTAAAAATATTAAATACCCAGGAGTAAAGATGTCTAACTTGTCTGCATTGAAACTAGAAAACATTGATGAGAAAAATTAAGGAAGACTTAAATAAATCAAGAGATATGCCATGTTTGTTGACTGGAAGATTCAGTAACGTAATGGTGTTAATTATCTTCAAATTGCTATATGGATTTGATACAATTCAAATAAAAATTTCAACAGATAGTTATGTGGAAATTGACAAGCTAATTTTCAAATGCAGATGGTAATGCAAAGAACCTAAAAAACAAACAGTACGCATACTACTACACAATTAAGAATTTTTATAAAACTGTATAATTAAGATAGTGTGATATTGGCAAATAGACCAATTGATCAGAAAGGGGAGTACAAGAACAGACACATAGTTATATTGTCATCTGAATGATGGCAAATGTGAAATTGTACGACATTTCCTTTTTAATATATGGTGCTAGAGCAAAACATAGATTTTGCTACAAAATTAGATTTTGAAGGCCCTTCCTAGTATCTGCATTCCTTCCACTGTGGTGGTTAATTTTATTTGTCACCTTGATTGGGACACTGGGTATTTGGTTAAACATTATTTCTAGGTGTTTATGTGAGGGTGTTTATGAAAGAGATTAGTATTTGAATTAATAGACTGATAAAGCAGACTGCTCTACCTGATGTGGGTGGGCATCATAATCCATTGAGGACCCCAAAAGAAAAACAAGGTGAAAGAAAGGAGAATTTCTCCTTTCTTCTTTTTCTTTCTTTGATGAGCTGGGACTCAGTCTTTACCTACCCTAAGACTAGGTATACTATCAGACCTCTTGTTCTCAAGCCTTCAGACTTCAACTGGAATCTCAGCACTGCCTTTCTGAATACCACTAATACTCACATTAGGCCAGGACTCATCAAAGACATTTAAGCATGGCATTGTAGGAAACTGCCTAGCTAGCAGCCTGGCTCATTATTATTATCATAGTTTGTATCACAAATGTTGAAGTTAAATCTATATAAATAACCTATAAATAAAGATACTCAGAAGCATTCATTAGAAAGAGTACTGGTTAGGAATTCATCGATTTGGGTTTCAGTTTCTTCTCTGGCATTGCCTGGCTATGACCTAATCATGTATCTTGATCTTTCTGAGTCTCATATTCTATAAAATAAAAGAGTAATTAGGTTCTATTTTTGATATCCCAGGGTCCCTTGCAAGGACTTGTAAAAATTGTGGAATGATTAGAAAAGTGAGAATTTTCTCTTCTTACTCCATTCTGACCACTATTGGTTGTTGTTTCCATAAAGTGACTTTTTCTAGCACCATCTTGGGCAGTACAAAGCCCACATACAATGCAAAAGTATGATTGGACTACTGACTTGAACTAACATTGGGGAAAGAATCAGCTTTGGTTGGGCAACTCAGGAACTCATTTTTTTCCCTATCCTTCAGGCCCTTGGGAGCCCCAAGGGGCAAATGCATCTGGGAAATATGAACTATCATTATAAATTCTTACTTACTGTAAATCATCATTGCACAAAGCCCACAGGTTGTAGCATCCAAACAGATGGCCCTTCTGGAATATGGATGAGCTGCTAAAAGAGCTGGTAAGTTGGCTCCCTATTAAATGATGGAGCCCTGGTAGAAACTAACGGCAAAGAAAGCAGGGCAGAGGAAGAGACAATGGAAAGACTAAGGTGACTTAGAGGCATTTGTTATAAAGCCCTTGAAAGAAAGGAATGAGATAAATGAAATGATTCTTAACTAACCTTGATAATAGAGAGGGGAAGTGTGGCACAGAGCACCACTAATTTTTATGAAGACTGTCTGTGATACTGTTATACCCTGAATCCAATGACCAGTGATATCTCTCTCTCTCATACACACACGCACAATTAAAACAGAGTTGAATTATCAGCCATATTCCTATATGTGTTTTATTATCATTGTTCCTTGCCAATTTATTTTATATACCATTGCCTTGCCATCTCCACTACCAGTTATTTAGATCAGGCTGGCAATATCTCTCTCTTGCCTGCCCCTTCAATGCATTCTCCATTATATCATTATGGAAGTCCCTCTAAAATGTAACTACAATTACACCGTTGCTGGCACTGTAGTAGAGAACCAATTTTGGGATGTATCTTGAACAGAAAACAAGATGCCAAGAATCTGGTGAGTTCTGTATTTGGGAGCTTTTTAAACCTTTTATCATTTTTTTTTTCACTCCAGGGTCAGAACATTGATGCCCTGTATCTCCGTGACCTGAAAGGGATGGGAGTCTTAAATGGAATGAAAATATTGGCCAACACCACGAAGATGGCCCATCACAACACCACCCAATCCTATCCTTCTTTCTTTGTCCTTTTGGGGATTCCAGGCCTGGAAAATCTGCATATCTGGATTGGTTTTCCCTTTTGTGCTGTGTATCTGATCGCCTTGCTGGGGAACATTATAATCTTGTTTATAATTCACACTGAGCCTATTCTCCATCAGCCCATGTTTTACCTCTTGGCAATGTTGGCCTGCATTGACCTAAGCCTGTCCACTTCCACTATCCCCAAGATGCTGGGCATCTTCTGGTTCAATTTAAGGGAAATTGCTTTTGGTGCCTGTCTTGCACAGATGTTTATGATTCATCTGTGCACCGGCCTGGAGTCTGGGGTACTGACAGCAATGGCCATAGACCGCTATGTTGCTATATGCAATCCCCTTAGATATACCATGATCCTCACAAACAAGGTAGTGGTCATTCTAGGTATAGTCACGATAGTGAGGTCTTTAATCTTTGCCATCCCTTTTGTGTTTCTCATCTTGCTGTTGTCATTCTGTGGTGCCCGGATCATTCCCCACACTTACTGTGAGCACATGGGCATTGCCCGTCTTTCCTGTGCCAGTATCAAGGCCAACAACTGGTTTGGGCTGGTTGCCCTTTCTGTGGGATTCCTTGACCTTATAGTCATTGGTTTCTCCTATGCTAAAATACTCTGCACAGTGTTCCATTTACCGTCATGGAATGCCCGATCCAAGGCTCTCAACACCTGTGGCTCCCATGTCTGTGTCATGCTTATCTTCTACATCCCAGCATTTTTCTCTTTTCTGACCCACCGCTTTGGTCATGGCATCCCTGGCTATATTCACATATTTCTGGCCAATCTATATATGGTTGTTCCACCTGCACTCAACCCTGTTATCTATGGGGTCAGGACAAAGCAGATTCGGGAGCAAGTCCTAAGGATTCTTAACCCTAAAAATGTTTGATCCCTAGCTGTCCCAGTCATGATGATGTGTATGGTACTGTGATAAATATAAATATTATATATGTATGTATTTGTGTTTGGATTCAGCTAGAAGGAAAAACCAAGGTCCAGTGCAATGCTTGTATTCTACACACTCAAGCACGATTGCCTCATGCCTGTGCTTTCTCCCTACTGACTTTCTGAACCAATTTGAAAAAAAGCTTTACTGTTAGCTTTACTAAAAGACATCGGTTATCTTCCTGTCCTCATCTCGTCCATAGCCACTGCCCCACTATACTGCTGTGTGGTGTATGTAGGATTCAGCCTTACTTTCCACAACTGACTAAACTTGCCAAAGGTTGCCATAGGTTGGCTTGATTTAACAGGATAAGCTGGATTTTTAAATTTCTATGAGGCCATTTGAAATTTGAAATCTAAGAGAATTGATGAGTTCACCGAGGAAGCTAAAAAGTTTAATGAAAACTTTAGTGGCAGAAGACTTGTCATGTATAAGTTATGTTATGTGTTATTTATGTACAAAATATTTTCTGTTGAGGGGACTTTAAAGGTTTTCTCTACAACTTCCTAAAAGAAAATAACTAGAAAGATAACCTCATTCCCTTAGTAAGTATGTCTAATCTTGATATTATTCTCTTAAGTCTGGTCTCTAGTGTTCCTGGAATATTCCCTAGTGATCCACATACCTCGATAGCCATAGAGGTAAATTTTGAATCAAAAGAGACCCTGATAATATCTCAGATATCTTTCCAGCATATATGCAAGGATTTTATGTAACGTTACCTGCTTCTGGCACCATTATTAAAACGATAGCCACTGAATCAAATCAGGAGACAATCGTGGTAGTAGAAAAATCCAAGTGATGATCATAATGATTGGAAAGATGTGGCCATAACTACTGCCCATCATTTTTTGAAAACTGTTTCTCAAGGCTTTCATCGAACCCTGACACGTCAGCTCTGCCCCAACCACATGTCTAGCATGCCTCCACCGCCAGAGGGCGCCCCAGGCATACTCGCACGTGTCGGAGGTAGAAGTGTGCTGGTGTGGAATCAAAGTGCAGAAGGGACAGGGACCGGCACGGACAGGTCTGCTACAGCCTAACCCTGTACTGGTAACATCTTCTCATTCTCTATGTTTGTTAGCTCTGTCCTGTCACTAGCTCTTCAAGATGTGGCCTGTCACAGTTTCTAAGGAAGCATGTGAGATAGAAAAATACATTCTTGCCATTGCAGTCTGTCCAGAGACTATAATTTTCCCTCTCTCCTTTATAGTCCATTCTAGGTTCTGCTCACAGGCAGTCAGCGCGTTTAGAAGTCTCTACTTCTAGTTGTGTCCTCTTCCCTGACTCATACTCTGGGGTGGGGACATTAATGTGAACCATTAAGGTCTGCATGTGCCAAATGCCATGGGGGGAATTCCCATGCGTTCTCCCCAGTCTTCTTTGCCTCTGATGTTCAAGTCTTGCTAATTCTTTTTTTCACCAAGCTTATGGCCAGATGCACTGCTCTGAGCTCTGTCTCCATCTTTGTGGTTTTCCCATGGTTAAGGCTATAATATGGAGACTGAGTTGTTAGCTTGCGCATAGTGAGCTGATTCATTCAGTACCAAGACTGAGCTGTCCCTTCTTTTATTTGTTCACAGGGAGCCTCTCTGAGGCCATCATGTGAGGAGAGGGAAAGGCATTCATGCAAATGAGGTATGCAAAATAAGGTGTGGGGCAACTGATTATGAAGTCTAGGCAACCCCCCAAATACTATCCTCTTGATGGAATGGGTTACTGCTATGCCTGGAACTCTATTGTTTCTTGCTTCAGGCAATCAGAGCTGTGTTTTGAATGATGGCTAGTTCTCCGCTGCATTCTTTGCTGCAGACTCTATGGGTTTATTCTGGGACTCATGTTATGACTTGCCAGAGATTCCCCCCAGTTTCTTTATCCACCACTAATAACAGGAGCACCACGGTATCTCCCACATCCTGTAGTCTGAGAAGCAGGCTGCTTGAACCTCAGCTTAAACCTGCTACAGAGTTCTCCCTTGCTTTTGGTCCCAATAAAAACTGTCAGCCTTCAATGTCACCACAGAAATAAATCATACATTAGATCATAATTCTCAAGGGTGTTATATGTTATCTCCAAAATCCAGAGAGGCTTCTTTCTTAGTGGTAAGAGGTGCAAGTTACAACACTTTGTCCTTAAACATGGGGGTGATGTCTGAGCATGCCCCTCATTACTGGAAATGTAGAAATACCCTTAATGTGGCAGCTCCTGAATCTTTGTGTTATTTATTTTCTACCCTGTCATGTGCATGTGTCTAATCCGAGAATCCAGGGCACTTGACATTTTCTGCTTAACCACTTGATTCCTATGATGCCATAGACGTACTGGATCAGTGTGATAGGAGGTGTCAAAATGATCCAGGTTGTTTCAGTCTGTTTTGTGACAAAGAGTAAAAAGGTAAATGTAGCTTATGAAAAGTCCTTGTGTGCACACTGCTGCCTACGCTTGTTGACTAAAAACTGTTTTCTTGATAGGGATTCACTGGAAGAACACATCAGCAAGAACAATATCCACCCGGTAAATGCGAGACACCCTGACTGTTTCAGCGAGGATGCCACAGCAGACACAGCACTTGTTGGAGCAACAATATTTTCGATTAAATAAACGAATGTATAACCAAACATAATAAAGTAGACCCCCGTGTATTGTTTGAACATTGGGACAGACACTAAAACTGTTAGGACCTTCACACAGCAAAAGATGTATATAGGCAGCAAGCCGTTAGACATAAGCTATCATCTTGGATTTTTATCTTAGAAGTGTCATAAGAATAGGGCTTCTTGAAAACATTTCACTCAAGTAGAACCATTAGTCATAAACATTAAAAATGTGGGGAGCGGATCTGTGTGTTTTATAGTTAAGTATAGAAGTGCATATAGTTGGTTTTATGTACATTATTTATCAATATTTTTCTGGAAAACCAGAACTTGGTACTGACATTTTACCTAAATCCTCTTGCCCTAGGGCTTTTGTATAATTAATAAACAATAATTAATACTTTTATATCCTAAGTATCACATTCTACTCCTTCAACTGGTACAGGGTGATCAACTTCGAGACTACCCATGCCTGCAGGGGCTGTATTGACTGCTTAGGGATCACAGAATGTGAAGAGCTGAGAAGAAAGCTTTCTCCTTCAGGGATAAGAACATGCTGGGCTCTTGAGTCTCTGCCCCCTTCAGGGCCAGCAAGGCAGTCTTTCCCTGGGGAAGCTCAAGCATAAACTCTACTTTCCGAAAACCAGACGGTAAAAGGTTCAGACAAACCGAGCCAAAAACAACCCTTCCTGGCAGAGATCACTGTCTCCACCCAGTAAGTCTGGCTCCACCAGAACAGAAAGGCACCAAGCCACCACCATGACATAGAACACCTGGCTAGAGCAGGGGTTGAGGTGGGACTGAAGCTGGGCTTGCAACTGGAAAGGCTGCAGGGTTGAAGTTGAAGATAGGAGCTGGAAGGGAAAGTGGGGGAGAGAAATGGCATAGGGCCAGATGGAGATGACTATGCCAGAGCTGAGCCCAGGCTTCTGTGTGCTCTGGGAGAGGTCAGGTCCAGATGGAGATTCAAGGATCTGCAGCAGAGTATCATATGGGAAATCTCTTGAAGAGCCGCTGTTGAACGCTTATGGGAATATGAGGGAGAATGAAGATTTGGACAGCAAAGAAGATTCCCAGTCACATTCCCTTGATTATCATTGCTTAGTAATCTTCACTTGTCTGCCTTTTACTGCCTTTCTTTTTCCTTAAGAGCACCTGCCCCCGTTTCTGTTCTTTCCATTACGTCCCCTGCATCCCTGTCCTTTCTATGTACATCCAATCTCTTTGGTTTTGATTTCAGTTTTCTCTCCTTCTTAAAATTTTCTTGCCACCATCTATTTTCTGGGCATGTATGCTTCTGCTCTCCCCACTCTTTCTACTCACTGTCTGTCCTCCACCTACCAGGCTTAGATTCATTATGCTGTGCACAGCTTCCTCTTGACCAGCAGAGGTCCCCAGGGGAGGCATGTAGGGTTGGGGGTTTGGTGGATGAACAAAATGTAACCTTGAGATGTGCATTCTCGCCACCAGGCCAGCCAAGGACAAATGTGTGAGAAAGACCCAGTTGGAAAGCCGCCCACCAAGGGAGTGAATGTGTAGCCAGAACAGTAAGAAAGCTGGGTCAGCAGAGACACTATCTCAAGGACATGATTACCTTAAACACAGTGTAACCAAGGAAACTGCTTTGCAAATAAATCGGGCTGCACCCAGAGATGGGGAGCATTTGCTCCCTTGCGATACTCCCCCTCATTCCAAGCTGTGCCTGCTTGTAGTTCATCGCATTGAGAGGACCCTTGGCAGGTGGAGAGTCAGCAGAAGCAGGCTTAAAGCATTGTGTCCCACTCAATAACTTTCTCTACTCATTATTACCACTCCTTATCCTCCTCTCGCCTCCAGGTCTTATTGAACAGGTTTGACATCAGCCACAATAATTTTTTCAAGATTAACACAAGTTTCTCTCCACCTTCTCTGTACTCTTAATTTAGAACCAAAAAAGGTTATTGAGAAAAGTCTGCACAGATGTGGCCCCTGTAGACACCAAAGCAGCAGTCTTACCGGTTGGGTCACTGAGAAGATTTGTTTGTAAATAGCCCCTTAGAGATAACAATGTTTGCTCTAGGAAGGCTGTCTGCAGACTGCTCAGAACAATAACATGGGCAGTGACATCTTATTAAACTGGACAAAGAAACTGAATGACTGGGGAGAAGAGGGCAGAATGATATAAATACAGGGGGCTAGGAGGAGAAGCGTGATGGTACCACGAGAGAAAGGCACCCTTCAAGAAAGAGGTCATGGATCCTATGGCTAGTGTGCAACGATTATCCTGGAATTTAGCCAATGCCCTGGCACACACTGATTCTTCTGACTGTAATAGTCATACTGATCTTTAAGGTCTTCTCTTTGTCTTTGGTATCTAAAGTTAGACCATGAAATCAAGGTTTACACACTTAGATATATCTAGGTGTACATTTATTTTTATTTATCTCACCGAGATTCATTTGAATTCTTGAATTTAGTTATTGATCTATTTCATCTCTTCTGAAAAGTTCACAAGTCTCCACCCCATTCTCTCTCCCGTTCAAGCTGGAACTCTGACCATGTGTAAGTTAGACATGTGCATGCTATCCTCTATTTCTGTTATACTTTCTTCAGTATTTCCCATTTTAAGATTTTTCTCTCCACCTTCATTCTGAGTGGATTCTTCTGAATCAGATTCTGTTATCTACTGTTTTGTGGGCTTTTACTCAAGATTTTTTTTTTTTTTTTTTTTACTGCAAGCAACCCTATCTTCAAAAGTCTCTGTGTTGAAGTTCTCTGAGGCTTGAGATAAAAGTTGGTTCCTCAAAAAAGGAATTGGGCTTACTTCTTTCACCTGTGTTTCATTTTACATTTTCTGGGGCCACTATAATTTAGGATAACTTTAAATCCTCCTTGAGCCAAACAGTTGATGTGAGCTCAGGCTGCAAAGTCACGAGGAAAATTTCTCTTCTATAGAACAAATTTTGAGGCAGTAAGTTTTCTTTGAATTTAGGAGGGGGTGATGGATAGAAATGATGAAGTGGGTTTATTTCGCCATCTTCATTCTGGATGCTGCAAAGTTCTATCTCTTTGGGAGATCACCTAATATATTTTCCACCTGCTTGAGCCTGGATTTTATCTTCTGTCCCTGAGCTCTACTAGGTAAACAAAACTGGTGCTTAAGTTCATATAATGCCACGAATGTCCTCAGGTTGAAAGCCAACATCAGTGTTTGATTTTCATGTCGGGATTTCATTCAATCTGTAGCCTGATAATTTTTTCTTTTTGCCTGCTTGTAGATGCATTCAAGGTATTCAAATTCAAATATACATATGGGTTATAGGTAAAGCTATAGGTAAAACTAGTGGTATAGCTAGAGACATAGACTAACCATAGATATGATAAAGACTTAATTGTGGATGCCATAGCCTTTAAAATGTATATCTATACTTAAAAAAATTTAAACTGAAATGTTCTTTTTGAGTTTACATGTTTCATTAAAATAACACTTGATGCTTAAATGATTTTTGATTCATTAAATATTAACCAAGCAAGCACACTAAAAGAAAAAATTAACACAGGAGAAAATATAAGATGAAACACAGATGAAAGAACAACAAGGAAACATTATTTTACATATTCCACAAATATTTTCAACCACCTCTTATGTGTTAAAAAGTGTGCTAGGCACAAGGGATGTGGGGCAGATGAGCTGGGTTGTGTCTTTGTCCTCATGGGTCTTATGAGCTAAGTAGTCATCAGAGACTACTGTAGAACTAACCCCTTCTTTCTTCTTCAGCTGCTCAAAGACATTTGCCTCACTAAAGTCACTGACAACGCTTCCTGATAACAACAGCTCCCTCTCTGTTGAAGTCTCTGATTTCCTCCTGAATTGTTTTGTCAGGTCCCCAGGTGGCAACATGGCTGTCCTTGCCCCTCAACCTCTTCTTCCTTATGGCCATAGTGGCCAACACCACCCTCCTGATCACCATCTGGCTGGAGGCCTCTCTGTAAGAGTTCATGTACTACCTGTTCAGCCTCCTCTCTCTGCCTCACCATCATCCCCAAGGTCCTGGCCATGTTCTGGTTTGACCTCAGGTCCATCAGCTTCTCTGCTTGCTTCCTCCAGATGTTCATAATGAACAACTTCCTGCTAGTGGAGTCCTGCACATTCCTAGCCATGGTCTATGACCGCTATGTGACCATCTGTAAGCCTCTCCACTATCCATCCATAATCACCGACCAGTTTGTGGCAAAGGCCATTGTCTTCATCTCGACCCGGAATACATTTCTCACTGCACCAATCCCCATCCTCTCTGCCTGGCTCCATTACTGTAGAAAAAATGTCATTGAGAACTTCATCTGTGCTCACCTCTCTGTGTCCAAGCTCTCCTGGGATAAAGTTGCTCTCAACAGAGTCTACTAGTTACAGTGGCCCAGACTCTTCTGGGCCCTAACTGCATCCTCATCTTTCTCCCCTACACATTTATCCTTTGAGCTATTCTTAGACTCAAGGCAAAAGGGGCAGCTGCCAAAGCTCTGAGCACTTATGGCTCTCATTTTATTCTCATCCTCTTCAGCACCATCCTGCTGGTTTAAAAAGGTTTCCCCTGATAGCCCTATCTTACTTAATATCCTACACCAGGTTATTCCTGCAGCTCTTAACCCCACTGTCTATGGCGAACGAACCCAGGAGATTAGACAGGGCATTTGGAAATTACTAAGGAGAGGTGGGTGGCAGAAAAAAGGAAGTGTGTTCTTCCTTTGCTTTTCTCGATAAAGAATGCTCACAGTCATAATCGTAAGTCAGGGACTGAAAGGCAGAAATGTAATCCTAATCTCTCTGGACATGCCTGATGACATGAACTGTATGGTTTCCCTCACATGCAGGATTACATCCTCCTTCTTATCATTTTCTGGTTTCCTGGCAGAGACTAAGGATATAGGTGTGTAATTGCTCACCATGCTACTCAGACCAGGGGCTGTGAATTTTGATGAGTCAAGCATCACACCTAATTGTTTGATCCTGATGAAATTCCCAGTAGAGCTAGTGGAGATGGAAAATCAATACTACTTAAAGATGTGTAGACCATGAAAAGAATCAGTACTTAAAGACAGTGTACAGGCTTTGGAAGAGTAAATATAAGATTAAAATAACAGTTGTCAAAAAATGCTGAAAATAACCATTATGCTTTAACATTTTCCTTGGGAATTTAAGAATATTTATTGAAAATTGTTTTATGTCCAGCTGAGTACTAGAAAATGGGATACTAAATAAATAAATCTCGATCTCATTATATTAAAAAAAAAACATGGTCTGGTGGAAAAGGGAAACATATGTAAAATCAATTATATTGCAATGTAATAAGAGTTAGATTAAAATACATAAATAAGGCCCTTTGAAAGCCCAGAAGAGAGAGGAATTTATTTCTCTAGGTGGGACTCATTTACCTATCTGCCTTCCTCCTTCAGTTCACTACATGTAAACTGCATTTCTAGAAGTTTGGCAAAAACCTGAACCATATTTTTGCCTTTGGGACATTTTACTGTTTGTTCCATGTAGGTCTCTCCCTCAGGTCCATTGGGTCTTCTTGACCACAGTATTTAAAATAGTATTCAACAATAGTCCCCCAAAACACAAATGAATTTCTAATGCCATCTCTGTTTCCCTGTTCTGCATAACATTTATCCCTGTCAATGACCATAACATTTTACTCTGTGTTTGTTCAGTCAGCCTAAAATTTAAGCAGCATAGAGGCAGGAATTTTTGTCTGTTATGTTCACTGCTGTATCTCCAGTGTCTGAACAGTGCTTGGTATATGGTAGAAACCCATAAATGTCTGCGAAATAAATGATTAAATAAATGATCCAATGTATGCTAGTTACTAGGAATATAATTTAGACATGCGCCTTGTCTTCTGAGTTTTTACACTAGATATCAAGATTGAGGGAGATGCCCTGGCCAGTTTGGCTCAGCGATTAGAGGGTTGGCCTGCGGCCCAGAGAGACCCGGGTTCGGTTCCCGCTATGGACATGTACCTCGGTTGCAGTTTGTCCCCGGCCCTGGTTGGTCGTGCGGCTGGCAGCCACTTGATGTATCCCTTTCATGTCGATGTTTCTCTCTCTCTCTCTTCCTCTCTCTCCCTCCCACTCTATCTGAACAAAAAATGAAAAAATGTCCTCGGGTGAGGATAAAAAAAAAAAAGATTGAGGGAGAGAGCATATTTCATGCATGAATTCATGAACTGAGAAACTGTAGGGAACATCATTATAGGAGGAGGTAGAGGCTCAGGGGTAAAATCAGAAGTATATTTTTAGACACGAGACACACAAGTGGAAGTGCATGGAGAGCACTTGAAGGACTTACAGGTTTGGCACTCACCTAAGATGGAAACCTGGGAATTGAAGCAATGGGAGTAAGTAGGATGGCCTACAGAAAGAATATAGAGTAAGAGAACAAGAAAACCCACAAAAAGCCCTATATAATCTTTATCTTCTGGTGTGGGGAGATGAGCATGGAGAGAACACAAAGTCATGGTCAGAGGAGGAAAAGCAAAAATGAGAGAATCACAGAAGAAAACACCTCAAAATGGACTGTGGTTAATTCAAGGCCACCTGTAGAGTATGCAGGACTCCTGTCTATAGAAACAATGAACTGTTTAAAATGCATTACAAAATTTGTTAGTTCCCGTGAGCCCATTGTAAAATGTATGGGGTTATCAATGAGAATTCAGAACAATGGATAGAGAAGCAATTCTTACATTTGTATTTATTGTCCAATTGGTGCACATGAAGATTATTTGTAGTGTCAAAGCACCATTTTTTGGCAGAAAAGGGGACATAAAATATATTTGAGCAGGTCATTGCAGTCACAACTGGGGTCTAGGTAATTTGATTTAGTAATAGCAGTTCCCAGAAAAGAGCTGTGCTGGGGCAGGGATAATGGGAGATGGTTTGAAGGGCTGGTTGGCCTAGACTGTAAAAAACAAGAAATATCAAAGCCCAGACAGCAATAGAGCTTTTCCTCTGAGTGTGATAATCACAAAACTCACCAGGAAGATTTACAGCCTAGGACTTGTTCTTCTATCCATCTTTTCCTCTATTCCTAGATACATTTTACTCTCCAAGGTACTTAGTGTCCTAACGGAATATGAGTTCAGGATAAAAAAATAAAAAGAAGAATAAGCAGTATAAAATAAAGTCAATAATCTAAACAGCCCACATCATAAGAATCAGAATTAATAGACTAGATAGAATAATAATTTCAGACATGTTAACAGTGTTTAGCATTAAGTACAAAATACACATTTATTCGATAAATAAAAGCATTAAAGTTAAAAAACTTGATAATACTAGAAATATAAAGTCAGAACATTCAGTTATAATAGAGAATTAATTAAAAAATAAAATAATGGGTAATAGGCATCCAGTAGATGAGTTGAATAGCTGAACAAATGTAGCTAAATAGTATATTAAGTAACTGAATGGGGCCAAGGAAATTTTCTGGTCATGTTGGGTAATGGGCAGAAGACACAGAAAGAAGGAGAAAATGGTTAAATATGTACAAAGATGTCAAAATGTACATTTGATCTAATAAGTCACATTAGGAAATAAATAATAAATGAAAAGGAACAGACTTGAAGAAATAAAAATAAAGACATTCTCATAAATTTTAAAATGTAAGACTTCAGATCGAAAGGTGTTATAGAGAGACAAATTAGGTGTTAAAAAATAAAAGCACCTACATGTATTATAGTGATACCAGAGGAAAAGAATCCATTCTAAAAGCTGCTTGCAGGTCACCTACTGTCTTAGGCAGATTCCCAAACAGACTCTGAGATTCTGATATTTGCCCGTGGTTATTTTGGGGAGTTGAAGTTGAAAATAAAAAGATGGAGAAACAAAAGTCAATCATAGTTGCAATTTTAGTAATGAGCAAAAAAATCACAAAGGAGAAATATTAACATTACATATGGAAGTTTCAAAGATGGCCACACATTCTTTTCCACTTCTCCCGCGAGGAAGTCAAGTGCAGTCTCCCTTCTCTTTAGTGACTCATTGGAACCAACAGACTGTGACCGAAGTGATGCTGCTTATAAAATGTGTAGAAAATAAAATCTACAGAAGACCTAAACATTTCTGGACAGAATTCTAATGGGAACTCACCCTACCCTATAATAGTTTATATTACAAAGCAATAGTAATCAAAATGTTGTGGCATTGCTGTAAGTAAAGTCAAATACAACAATGATGGAATACAAACACAACCATGGAAGTATAAGAACTTGGTATATAATAAAGCTGACCTCTCAAAGCAGTGGGAAAAGGATCAGTTATTATCTCTATATGGAGAAAAATAAAGTTAGATCCATATTTAACACTATAAGCAGCAGTGATATTCAAAAATACGTCGTAACTGGTACAGAACTTCCATCAACAAAAAAGACACTATTCAGGCCATACAATGGATGGGCCCTGCTCTGCTGACATTAACCCACTACTTGATGGGTCATGGGGAGGTCTAGGAAACACCATGAGAGTGGCCAAGGTAGAGCTGAGGGCACTTGGAGGCCCAAAGTCTCAGAGGATAGTTATAAAAATAGCATGCAGTATTATTAGTATTTTCATGGCTGATGTGACTATAGCAGTGTATACTAACTTAATGTCACTCCTTCCTCTTTTTAAAAATATGTTCTTACTGATTTTTTAGAGGGAGAGGAAGGTAGAGATAAAAACATTGATGTGAGAGAGAAACATTGATCTGCTGCCTCCTGCATGCCCCCTTCTGGGGATTGAGCCTGTAACCAGCGCACGTGCCCTGACTGGGAATCAAACCGGGAATCGAACCAGGACCTCTCAGTCCATGGGATGATGCTCAATTCACTGAGCCACACCAGCCAGGCTCACTCCTTACTCATGGCAATCTAAACCACAAGTAGATGTGAATATATCAGTATAAAACATAAAACAATAAGTTTAAAAAAGACAAACAAAACAAATAAACAAAAGCACCTTTGTGGCATTATAGAATGTTCCTTAGATGGATTCCCCAAAGAAAATCGATTAATAGAAAAATAGACATACAAATGACCAACAGATATATAAAATAACTTCAACTTCACTAGCTATTAGAAAAATGCAAATCAAAACTACTACGAGGTACCACCTTACACCTATTAGAATGGCCATTATCAACAAGATAAGTAATAATAAATGTTAGCAAGTGTTGGAGAGGATGTGGAGAAAAAGGAACCCTCATTCACTGTTGGTGGGAACGTAAACCAGTACAGCCACTATGGAAAACAGTATGGAGGTTCCTCAAAAAATTAACAATAGAGTTACCATATGACACAGCAACCCTCCTTCTGGATATCTACTCCAAAACATTGAAAGCATTTATTCACAAAGATATATGTACCCCTATGTTCACTGAAGCATTATTCACAGTGGCCAAGACATGGAAACAACCGAGGTATCCTTCAGTAAATAGTTGGATAAAGAAGATGTAGTACATATATACTATGGAATACTACTCAGTCATAAGAAAAGATGAAATACTGCCATTTTTGACAACATGGATGGATCTTGAGAATATCCTGCTAAGTTAAATAAGTCAAACAAAAAGTTAGGAACCATATGATTTCACTTATATGTGAGCTATAAACAAACAAGACAAACAAACAAACTCATAGACACAGACCATAGTATGGTGGTTACCAGAGAGAAAGGTGAGTGAGGGAGGCAGCAAAGGATAAACAAGGTCAAATATATGGTGACGGAAAAATATTTGACTTTGGGTGTTAAGCACAATACAATATACAGATAATGTATTATAGATTTGTACACTTAAAACCTATATAATGTTATTAACCAATGTCACACCAATAACTTTAATTAAAAATTTTTTCAAAAGAAAAGTAAAATAGAGAGTTTGACTTGACCAAATTAGAAGATTTCTGTGGAATAATGGACAGCATACATAAAAATGGACTGATAGACAATAGACTAGAAGAGACATTAGCAATATCTAGCCAACAAGCAGTTCTAATATTTAAAATATGCAAGAAAATTTTGTAAATATGCAAGAAAAACTAAGAATTAATTGAAAAAGGCAAAGGATATGATATGTAATTCACAGCATAAAACCCACAAGTATGTGAGGAATGTTCAGTTATCAGAATAAAATAAAATTAAAATAATGAGATACTATTTTATATCCATTGAGTTATATTTTAATTAAAACATTAAAATATTTTTTTTATTTATTGATTTTGGAGAGCAAAGAATGGGGAGAGAGAGAGAGATAGAAACATCGATTAGCCGCCTCCTGCATGTCCTGCACTGGGAATTTGGCCCACACCTGGGCATGTGCCCTGACCAGGAATCAAACTGGCGACCTCTTGAAGCATGGGTCGACGCTCAACCACTGAGCCACAATGGCCAGGCTAATTAAAACATTTTTAATGTTGACACAATTGCAGGTGTCTCCCTTTCCCCCGCCCTTTGCCCACCTCCATCCACCCCTGCTTCCCCCTCCCTTGGTCTTCACCAAACTATTGTCCATGTCCATGGGTTATGCATATATGTTCTTAGGCTAATCCCTTCACCTTTATCCACTCACCCCAACCTGCCTTCCCTCGGGAACCGGCCAGTCTGTTCTACATTTACATGCTTCCAGTTTCATTTTGTTCTTTGGTTTATTTTGTTCATTAGATTCCACATATTAGTGAGATCACATGATATTTGTCTTTCTCTGACTGGCTTATTTTGTTTAGCATAATACTCTCCAGGTCCATCCATACTGTTGCAAAAGGTAAAAGTTCTTTCTTTTTTACAGCCATGTAGTATTCCATTGTGTAAATGTACCACAGCTTTTTTATCTACTCATCTGCTAGTGGGCACTTAGGCTGTTTCCAGATCTTCGCTATTATAAATAATGCTGCTATAAACATAGGGATACATATATTCTTTTTGATTAGTATTTTGAGATTCTTAGGATATATTCCCAGAAATGGAACTGCTGGGTCAAAAGCCAGTTCCGTTTTTAACTTTTTGAGGAACATCTATATTGTCTCCAGTGGCTGCACCACTCTGCATTCCCACCAACAGTGCACTAGGGTTCCTCTTCTCCAAATATTCTCCACCTCTTGTTGTTTGTTGATTTATTGATAGTAGCCATTCTGACAGGTGTGAAGTGATACCTCATTGTAGTTTTTATTTGCATCTCTCTGATTATTAGTGACTTGGAGCATTTTTTCATATGTCTATTGGCCATCTGTATGTCCTCTTTGGAGAATTGTCTATTCAGGTCCATTGCCCATTTTTAATTGGATTGTTTGTCTTCCTGGTGTTGAATTGTATAAGTTCTTTCTATCTTGGAAATTAACCCCTTATCAGTACATTTATTGAGTTTTCTTTAAAAAAAAAAAAAGCATCAGATTGTGTATAGAATGTGAAAAATAAAGAAACTTTAGGAATTTTTAGTGAGATTTAGTGAATGTTTGGAGAGAAATTTGGTAATTCCTAGTAAAATTAAATATGTTTGTATGCCATAACTGAAAAAAAAATTTGTGCACTTACTTTTTTTAGGTCCATAGAGAGAAGTGTATAAGGATTTTGACAGTAGCATTATTATTAAAATTTTTTTCTTTATTGATTTTAGAGAGAGAGGAAAGGAGAGGGAGAGAGAGAAACATCAATGAGAGAGAACATTGATTAGCCGCCTCCTGCATGTCCCCCCACTGGGGATTGGGCCCACAACCTGGGCATGTGCCCTGACTGGGAATTGAACCAGCGACTTCTTGGTGCATGGGTTGATGCTCAACCACTGACCCACACTGGCAGTGCAGTAGCATTAATTTTTGGTAACAACTAATTATAGGTCACTGTGGTGTTGGCTACTTACATGAAAAAGTAAAATGCAAATAATGAAAATTAAAAAGCAGTAAAAAATTATCAAGTTGACTTACACATAGCAACATGTATAGCTTTTTAAAATTTAGAGTTGATTTAAAATAAAGAATAACATCAGATTTACAACCCAATTACATCTATATAAATTAAATATGTAATTATATAAACATTCTCCCATAAATGAGTGAACATATAGCTAAATAAGCATACTGGAGATTCATTAGAGAGACACATTTTAATTATACTAGAGTTTTCACTTTTCTGAAGGGAAAAGAAATAGGAGCAATGTCGAGATATGCAGAAGAAAGAAAGAAAAATAAAGCAAAAGAAGGGCCTTAAAGAAACTGATGATGCATATTCCCATAATTGGAGGTGTATGAATAATTCATGAGTTCTAAAATGAAAATAAAAAAATAAACAAATTATATTTCTTAGTAACCATTTGTATATCCTATCCTGTTTAAAACTCTTTCACTTTGGCAAAAATTACTGTAGGATTTTCTCTCTGGAAAACATTGTATTTCTCAGTAATATTTTGTTCAAAATTTTCTTGCATTTTTATCACTATAATGTTACAAAAAATTAACACTGATCCATTCGATAGCATGGTTTGGAATGTACCTATCTAACAAGCACATGCTGAAACCCATGAGAACGTCCGAGTGAGATTTTTGGATCCATGAAAGGTGCTAAGTGTGCATGTGCAAATGAGTGTGAACATGTATGAATGTTTGTAAGAACTCTATACCCAGGAGATTGACTTATTGCCTACAGAACACACAGTCAATGTAAGGGTGGAACACCAGAGGTCTTTTCTTTTAGAAAAACAACACAAGTTTCTTCTCATCTGCCTGCTTGTCTATTCTAGGATGGCCTTTTGGGCCAAAGGAAGTAGGTATGGAGAATTTCCCAGAGGGCAGAGTCCCTTAGGCTCTAGAGTTATAACTACCCCAAAGACTTGAGGAATTAACCAGAGCTCCAAAGTCAGTGGAGCCAGACTCCACAATTCACATCTTCTGGGTAGAGGGTGGCTGAGAGTCAGCTCTACCAAGATTATCCACAAGACAGGAGGATAGACCCACCTCTTCAGTACAGGTCAATGTTCCTTTCCATTCCTGAGTCAGTACAGCTGAAGTAGCCTGAAAACAGGGTTTTAGAGACTGCATCCTATCTCAGGTCAGGGGACACATGTGAGACCCTGTGCTCTGGAAACCTCTCTTGTCCTCCTTTGCCTTCTCTGATCTTTTTCTTGGTGGTGACAGATGTAGAGAGGCTGGGGTTTGTCTGGAGGAGATTGATGGGTGTGAGAGAGCTGGAAAGTGTAGCAAAGTGAAAATTGGGGTTTTCAACAATAAATATGGACACTCAGGTGCTTTAGGAGGAAGAATCTGCCCACAAATGCTTAACTCATAAGGCAGGAACTAAATTTAATCTATATAACTTCAGAGGTTGAGGACAAAGACCACAGTTGTGGGCAAGTGGGAAATCAGAAAGTAGTAACTCAGATTTCAGGTCAATATAAATAATTTCTAAAAGCCACTGCTGCTAAAAACAGAAAATTATGCCCAGAATATAAAAATTACCTGCTGCTGGATGCACTCAATGTCTAAAATGACACTTGGGAGAGAATCTTAGAATCATTTATCTTTAATGTAAATGAGAGTACCACATCACTTTATTTTACAATTCTCTACGTCAAAATTAGTCAGCTCTCCTCTACACTCATAATAGTTGGTGAAAGACCCTGTCATCGCCCACATCACTTATTATTATTATCCATTTTCCCCAGGATTGCTTTAGTTTTAGAGAGTGAGGACAGTTCCTTATTCAATGTTATGACCCTAGTACCTGAAAGAATACGGGGGAGGGGAGAAGGTTAAATGACAAGAGGACAATGGCAACATGGAACCAGTGCCTGGAATGGGAGAACGTGTACCTGGATAATTATATGGAAGATGGTGAAAGCAATGGAAAGGAGACTTCCATTTAAAGGTGGACTTCATCACTCTCACACTATTGCAAGCAGAGAATCAACTTTTCATCTTGTTTAATGATAGGTACCTCTCTTGGATAGCTATGTGACATTGCTCATTTCCCTTTTAAGGTTGTTTCTTCCAGAAGTAAGGAATTCCATAAATACGAAGGTCTAAGAAATAGAATGAAAGCAATTTTTGAGCGGGATCTATAACTACCAAGTTAAAGTGACTTATGAGACAAAATGCAACTTAACTGAAAATGTGTATAGTTAAAAAAATCTCTAATTAAAGCAAAGTAGATACTGCCAAAAGGTCAGAACAGGGGTGGCATGGTGGTCTAGGGACATTTATCTGAGTCCCTAGTTTGTGCCAGGCTTATTTGGGTGTAGTGTTACAGTTAAATTATAGTTATAGTAGTCTATTTGGTCATTAAAAAAAAGGAAAGAAACTTACAAATACAAATTTAGAGACTCACTTGTCACAGAGTAGTTTTCTAAGTAATTTTCTTTCTCTTTACTGTAAAAACATTATATTCTATTGAAAATAAACCTTGAACAAATCATATTGCCTCAGTCCTCCTTATATTGTTTAAAGTGATAGGAATATCCCAATAGCATGGCACAAAAGATAAACAGATAAATTCACTTGGCTCTGGATCCACAAGTTTCACCTGGGCAAAGCAACTTGTACCTTCGTATACCTTGAGTAGAAGCTAATTTTATCTTAATTTTACAGATCACAAAAACAAAGCTATAGAAATATATGACAAAATATGACAGTACACCAAAATGAAACCAACTCTATTGAGGTTTCAGACTTTCTCCTGAACTGTTTTGTCCGGTCACCCAGTTGGCAGCACTGGCTGTCCCTGCCCCTCAGCCTCCTCTTCCTCCTGGCCATGGGGGCCAATGGCATTCTCCTGATCACCATTTGGCTGGAGGCCTCTCTGCATGAGCCCATGTACTACCTGCTCAGCCTGCTCTCCCTACTAGACATTGTGCTCTGCCTCACTGTCATCCCCAAGGTCCTGGTCATCTTCTGGTTTGACCTCAGACTCATCAGCTTCTCTGCCTGCTTCTTTCAGATGTACATCATGAATTGCTTCTTTGCCATGGAGTCTTGCACATTCATGGTTATGGCCTATGACCGCTATGTAGCTATCTGCCACCCACTGAGGTACCGATCCATCATCACTGATCAATTTGTGGCCAAGGCTGCCATTTTTATTTTGGTCAGGAATGTCCTTTTTACAGTGCCTGTTCCCATTCTCTCTGCCCATCTCCATTATTGTGGGAGAACTGTCATCGAGAACTGCATCTGTGCCAATATGTCAGTTTCTAGGCTCTCCTGTGATGACATCACCATTAATCGTTTCTACCAATTTGCTGGAGGCTGGACTCTGCTAGGATCCGACCTTATCCTCATCTTCCTCTCCTACATCTTCATATTGAGATCCGTGCTAAGACTCAAGGCAGTGGGTGCTGTGGCCAAGGCCCTAAGCACATGTAGTTCCCACTTCATCCTCATCCTCTTCTTCAATACCACCCTTCTGGTCTTCGTCCTCACGCATGTGGCTAAGAAGAAGGTCTCCCCTGATGTGCCAGTCTTGCTCAATGTCCTTCACCATGTCATCCCTGCAGCCCTCAACCCTATTGTTTATGGAGTGCGAACCCAGGAGATCAAGCAAGGAATCCATAGGTTACGGAAGAAAGGATGGTAATAAGGACAACTGGATCTCTGAATTCTGAAAAGAAAATGACTTAAAAATCAGGTAATAGGAAATTGGGTTGAAACTCATAGCTCAGGAACACAAGTTCAAGTAGAAAAGTAATTTTAGTTCTGAAACAATTTCTTGACTCTAGCCCTCCCCTTTAAACGCCAATGCTTCCCTCAAAAAGTCTGTTATTTCTGTAACTTAAAAATTTTTTCCAATCTTTAATATTCTGTTTAGTCTAAAATGTGAGAACTCAGGAGGATGAATTCTATAGTGGAGAAATAAACCCCACTTAATATGTACTTGCTATTTCTGTACATGTAATTAAAAAATAGCTATAGATATAAATGTCCATGCCTGCAACTTATTATTATTGTTATTGTTGTTGTTATTAACCTAGTTGCATAATGCAGTTGTGAAAAGACCACAGTATTTTAAGTGCCAGTCTTGAATAATAAGAAGTTGCTGAAGTCCATAAGTAAATTTTTGTCACTTATCTCCAACTAGGCCAATAATTTTTTCTCCTATTCTTGATCAAGCAAAGTCTGTATCTTATCAGGTGCAATTCTCAAAAGGGTATAGCTCTTGCAAGAATTGCTCACATGTGGAGAAACAAGACTTACTGGGTTTAGGAGAAGGAATTATCACATAAAGTCTGTTCTTCAATGTCTTCATACCATTGTGTTTGAAACTTCATTTTCAGGAGTCATGAAGACTGAGTTTGTGATGTGTATGTAGGGCTCTGCTTTGGTGTACTAATATGTCACAGTATCAGAGGATATTCCAGCAATGGCACTGAATATATACTAGGGCATATTATTAATTAAATAAAGACTTTCTAAGCAACTTCTCTGGTACAGGAACTTTGTTTGAGCTCCAGGGTATGAAGTTACATAGAGCAAATTTTTAATCATTGAGGAACTCATATGCTATTTAGACAAATATAAAGCAATCTAGACTCTTTATGTTGAAGGAATTTTTTCTTTTATATAGAAGAAAGTATAAGGAAATGAGATAAAAATAAATACAGGGAGTGACTCGAAAAACAAAGGCCTGAGATGGTGAGTTAGAAGTTCTGCAGTCCAGGCCTTGCACAACCACAAATATGATGCATGACAAAGAACACGTCAGCAGCCTCACTGAGTTTCAGAGTCCTCATCTGTTACATGGAGACAGTTATTGTAAAATATATTCCTAGTTCTAAGGTCTATAAAACCATGTCCTGCCTCAAGACAGGCATCACTCACACTGAGTGTTGTTTTCATACTTCTCGTTTTAAAAATAATTTTTTTATTTTTCAATTACAGTTTACATACAATATTATTAATATATTAGTTTCAGTATACAATGTAGTGATTGGATATTTATATAATTTACAACATGATCACCACAATAAATCTAGTGCTCATCTGACACTATACGTAGTTATTACAATATTACTGACTATATTCCCTGTGCTATACTTTACATCTCCATGACTATGTTATAACTACCAATTTATACTTCTGAATCCCTTCCCCTTTTCACCAATCCCTCAATGCCCCCTCCCATCTGGGAAGCATTAAAATATTCTCTGTATCTATGAACTTGCTTCTTTTTGTTTATTTTATTTAAAAAATCTATTTTAGAGAGAGAGGAAGGGGGGAGAGAGAGAGAGAGAGAGAGCGAGAGAGAGAGAGAGGGAGAGAGAGAGAGAGAGAAACATCCATCAGTTGCCTATTGTATGTGCCCAGACTGGGGATTGAACCTGCAACTTGAGCACGTGCCCTGATCAGAAATTGAATCTTGACCCTTTGGTGTATAGGACTACGCTCTAACCAACTGAGCCACACCAGCCAGGGCATGTTTATTTTGTTTTTTTCAGATTCCACACATATGAAATCATATTGTATTTGTCTTTCTATGTCTGACTTATTTAACTTATCAAAATACCTTCTAGGTCTATTCATGTTGTTGGAGACAGCAAGATTTCATTCTTTTTTATGGCTGAGTCATATTCCTTGTATATATGTACCACTTCTTTTTATTGATTATTTTAGAGAGAGAGGAAGGGTGAGGGAGAGAGAGAAAGAAACATTGATGAGAGAGACACATTGATTGGCTGCCTCCCACATGACCCCTTTGGGGATCGAACCCACAACCTGGGCATGTGCCTTGACCAGGAATCAAACCAGGACTTAGTGGTCGATGCTCAACCACTAAGCCACACCGTGTGGGCTGTACCACTTCTCCTTTATGCATTCACCTGTTGATGGACACTTAGGTCGCATCCATATCTTGACTATTGTAAATAATGCTGCTGTGAACATATGGATGCATGTGTCTTTTCAAATTGATGTTTTGGGTTTATTTGGATAAATGCATTTTTTGTATTATTAAAATCTCTCTGTTGTTTGTCTACTAATTTTTTAAAAGTGGGAAAAGAAATTGTATCTTACTTATATAAATTCTGTGCCCTATTTCTATGTGAAAAACACAATAAAGAACAATAGTGGTTGTATCCCACTAGCGATATATGATATGAACTAAGATTTTCTCCAGATACTGATGTAAAGCTCAGGAAAATGGATAGAAAAAGCAAGTTAGCCCTGGCCGGTAGCTCAGTTGGTTGGAGCATTGTCCTGTACACCAAAGGGTTGTGGGTTTAATTCCTAGTCAGGCCACATTCTTAAGTTGTGGATTAAATCCCAGATCAGGGCAAATACGAGAGGCAACAAATCGACGTTTCTCTCTCACATAATGTTTCTATCTCCCTCTGCCTTCTTCTCTTTCTAAAATCAATAAAAACATATCCTCAGGTGAGGATTAAAAGAAAAAAAAACAAAACAAAACAAAAGAAAAAACCAAGTTAATTGGACAAAAAAGTTTACTCTAAAAATGACCATGATACTAAATGAAATCTCTCATTTGTGTCTGCTTAACCACAGAGAGAAAAGGAAACCAGGGAATTAGAATGAATTATGACTTTGTTGCATTAAAAGAATGAGGAGGCAGAATATAAAATATTAGAAAACAAGGTGAAAAGATTAAAATGTTGAACGTCTGTTGATTAGTTTCATGCATGCCCCAAAGACCCCAAGTCCTGCAGTGACAAGACTGGAGCTGAACATGAGCCATATATCCAGGAAAATGTTGTTTTTAATTAGCTTTTATTATTGAATAACAAATAATAGTAACACTACAGTAAGCAATAGCTGTTCATGTTATGAGATTAAGTTTCGATCTTATCTTAAGCAGATTTCTCAATTTTATACATCCGTATTTAAAATGGCTGATTTTCACTTTTTAAAAAAAGTTGGAGAAGACAAAAGATATATAGAATGCTTTAGAACCTAACGTTCAAAAAGAATCACAAATAGAAAATCTGGCCCTTTGAATTATGGAGCAACTATCCAGATATTGTTAAAAGGAAGGATTTTTTGGTAATTCTGACATTACTAAGGATTAGGGACTCGTCTCCTATCACTATTAAGTGCATCTGACAGATATCTTAAAGAACATTCCAACTGACGCTGAAGAAAATATTTCAGTGTGGCCCCGGGGCATGGCAGTGGCCCTGCACACTGAACGATGGGACTAATTTTTTTCTTTATCTAATATGTATTCAACCCCTGATGTGTGCCGGATATATCAGGATCTAGGAATTGGGGATAGGGCCCTGAGCAAAAAAGACAAGATGCTTGCAATCCAGGTACCTTTTAAGGGAACTCAATTTAAAGGAAATTTAATTATTAAATAGGTAAATAAATAAAGAAAAAAGGAAAAGTGATGGTATAATGTGTTAGAGTGATCTGAAATAGGAGAAGAAGGCCATTTTGGTTGTAATTATTGAGGAGGTACTCCAAGTAGAGGCAATTTTTGAATTGAGATTACAAATGCTGAGAAGTCAATCATTTGAACATATAGAGTAAGACTTTCCAATCAGATGGAGCAGTAAATACAGAGGCCTAAGCTGAGAGCAAACAGAAGTCCAAGAAGTAGTGGCCATTCCTGCAGTGTGTGGGAAACAGCCACAGGGAGACGAAGACAGAAGTCCAGGCCATGGCCACTGGGGAGATCTGACTGCTGGTAGCAGAACCTCAGGTTCCAAACAGGCAAAGAATTGGCTATCATCCTAGAACTGGCCGAGGACTGGAAGTTAATGTAGAGTAATAGAATGGGAACTCAGGTCAAAACCAAAGCAGGGACCCAATCCTACAAACTAGAGACATATAAAAGAAGAGGCTGGGTTTAAAGGATAAACCCTATCATCATAATGTTACCAGAGAGGGAATGATACAACACAGAGGTGTTATATCTTGGGTAAGTTTAATTGGAATGATGCTCAACACTGAAGCATTCTCTTCAAATATTGATTGAATGCATTACTGCATCCACATTACTCCTAGGCTGAATGCCACTGGAGGCAGATCTGAGCAA
The DNA here is from genome assembly GCA_030848825.1 of Tadarida brasiliensis. Classification (NCBI taxonomy): domain Eukaryota; kingdom Metazoa; phylum Chordata; class Mammalia; order Chiroptera; family Molossidae; genus Tadarida; species Tadarida brasiliensis. Next base: position 45,530,395 of record CM061268.1, read on the forward strand.
ATGGCAGAAGATCATTAAATATGGCTGGGGTAGCTGTAAATAAAAGAGAGCTAAAACAATTGCCCTTCTCCACATACTTTTCCAGAGATTCAAAGATCTGGGATAAAGCAGAGTGGGGTGGGGTAGGGCAAATTCAGCCTAGTCATTTAAGGGTTTAAAGTTTTCTTTCTATTGACTAAATATTTAATAACACCTTGATGTATTCATCTCTTTATTTTTTATTGAGATATAATTGACATGTAAAATTATATTAGTTTCAAGTGTACAACATAATGATTAGATAATTGTATATATTGTGAAATGTTCCCACAATAAGACTAGTTAACATCCATCATCATACATGGTTTCAACTGTTTTTCTTATGATGAGAACTTTTAAGATCTACTTTCTTAACAACTATCAAATATGCAATACAGTATTATTAACTATAGTCACCATGCTGCACATTACATACCCATGTCTTATATTTTTAACAATTCAAAGTTTGTACCTTTTGATCCCCTTTACCCATTTTTCCCATCTCCCACCCCCTGCCTCTGGCAACTGTCAATCTAAACTATTCTCTGCATCTGTGAGCTCAGTTTGTGCTTTCTTTTGCTTTTTAAATTCCACATGTAAGTGAGGTCATACAATATTTGTCTTTCTAAGACTTAATTTACTTAAAGTGCCCATAAGCTCTACCGATATTGTTGCAAATGGCAAGATTTTCTTCTTTTATATGGGTGAAGAGTATTCCACTGGGGCATTGAGGGTAAATATTGTGATAGTGGTTGAGAAAGGTTTATGTTCAAGATGAGGGGAGCAGCATAGATGTCCTATTGTGTTTCTGGTGGCATTCAGATGAAACCGTAACTAATACATGCCCAGACTTCCATAATCCCTGATCTTTGATTCCCACCTCTCAATAGTGGTACTTGAGTAGCTTGATAATTCCTTGCTTGATTTCTTGGGTTCGTACTCCATAAACAATGGGGTTCAGGGCTGGTGGGATAAGGTGATGCAAGACATTGAGAAGAATGGGTACCTCTGAGGGCACCTTCTTTCCTGCCTTGTTTGTGAAGATGAAGACTAACAGCAATGTGTAGAAGAATAGTATAAGAATGAGATGGGACCCACAAGTGCTCAAGGCCTTGGTGGCTGCACCCCCTGATTGCAGACGCATAGCAGCCCTCAGGATGAAGCAGTAGGACAGCAAGATGAGTACCAGATCAGAACCCAGCAGGCACCAAACACTCACAAACTGGTAGAGCTTATTTATGTAAATATCCCCACAGGAGAGTTTTGCCACAGAAATGTTGGCACAGATGCAGTTCTCCACCACATTGCTGGCACAGTAGTTGAGCCTGGCAGCCAGAACTGGTGTGGGCAGTGTCGCCAGAAAATTTCGCAAGACAATGAAAATGGCTGCTTTAATGACAAACTGTTCAGTGATGAGGGATGGGTAGCGCAGTGGGTGGCAGATGGCCACATAGCGGTCATAGGCCATGACCAGAAAGGTGGAAGACTCCATGGGAAGGAACGTATTCATGATGAACATCTGCAGGAAGCACCCAGCGAAGGTGATGGGCTTCATGTTGAACCATAAGATGAGCAGGACCTGCCAGAATTATTATTCTCAAAACCTGTGCATCCATTCCCACCTAGGGTACCTAACCCTGGAAAACCCTCAGATGGCTTCAACCATCCATATCCTCAAACCACAGTCCCATAATCACAACTGGGACAGTATCTTGTTTTTAAGTATCTTTTTTGTGCATCCTAATCTCCAGAGCTTTTATACTTCTTTCTCTCCATCTATAGAGCACAATTTTTGTTTAAGAGCCTGTCTGTTGTTTATGTAAAGCTTGTCTTCTCTTGATCTTTAAAGTTTTTACCCAAACTCCAGCTGACACATCTGTCCATCTAAATGTATCACAAGACATTAAGACCAGTAATCCAATATTTATGTTTTAATACCCCCAAGCTCTCCATACTCATAAGAAACCTTTTCTAATTATGTTTCTTATCTCAGTATATGACATAAACATACATCCAGTTACATTTTAGAAAGTAAATTCTAGAGGCCATAGATGTAAAGGTGGGGCCATTCATAGTCAAGGAGAACCACCCTCAAAGTAAAAAAAAGGACTTTGAGAGAGGGGCTATCACTTGGGAAAGAATAAAACCTTAGAGAAACATGGATAATGAGAATGAGGGGGAGCATATCTTAGCTTTGATGACCTAATGTGATTGTACAGGCTACTCATTGAGTATTTTCCTTCAGGTGTAGGAGGATTTACAGCAGGAAAAAAAAAAAAAAAGAAAGAAATATGATTGATTGAGAGTAAATTCAGGGAGGTACTGACCTTGGGGACGACTGTCAGGCAGAGAATGACATCCAACAAGGAGAGGATGGCAAGCAGGTAGTACATGGGCTCATGTAGAGACGTTTCCTGCCAGATGACAAGTAATAACACAAAGTTGGCCCCCAGGGCCAAAACCAGGAGGGGAGCCAGGGCCACAGATAGCCAGTGCTGTGTGTCCTGCATTCCTGGAAAGCAGATCATCAGGAACTCAGTCACCTGGGTCCCTGTGTTGTTGAGAGATACCATGACTGGCCGGTGGGCCTGGAACTGCTGAAAGAAAAGAGACATGAATTTGGCTTTTGACTGTTTCATTTAAAACCTCTTAACTAATCTAGCTGCCTCCATTGTAGGCTGTAAAGTTTCTGTACAATTCTGTTGGCATAAAATCTGTCTAAAATGTAAATTGCACCACATCATTCCTTATTAAAATAATTTTCTTAGTATTCATAACTTTATGAATAAAGAATAACTCCCTTCACATGAGTATATTCCAACTGAATAAACATAGACCCAGCCACTTATTGAACATGCTTCACTGGGTCCCGTTTCTGTGCTTTTGCATGCGTCATATCCTTCTCGTAAAATCAACTCTCTTGCCTCAAATAGCTGAGTTCTTCTTGTCCCAGTCAATCTGTACCAAGAGTCGCATCTCTTACAAATGCTTTTTTTCTTCTTACTTTTTTTTATGTACATAGACACCTCTTCTTTCCACTGTTTCTCTATGATCCTTAAGTATCCTGATCATGCTGTTATCAAAGCATTAATAAAACTTTTCTATACTCATTGATGTTTCCCAATTGTTTTCAAAAAAGTCTGTGCTCATCTACCAGCAATGGAATCTTATCTTCATGTTAGAGCACAGAGGAAAATACAGTGCACTTGGTGACATAACAGGCACTCAGTAAGTACAGTTCAGATACATGGAATGACAGATTGCTGAAAAGTATCATTAGCCCTTGACTAGTTTAATTTGGCGTCTCCATATCTTGTTCTACTATAAACTTTCAGCATTCTTGATTAACACTCAGTGAAAAGCCAAACAAAGAATTGGATAAAAAACAATTTAGTGATGAGAAAAAAAAATGTAACCTTGTGACAAAACAATAAATACAAAAGATACTGTACAGTATCTTATTTGCATTTGTATATGTATTTGGTAAGTAACTGCTTAAAAAAAATAAAATAAAACCTGCATGTCCCGGAAAAGGAGGAAAACTCAGGAAGTGAGAGTTCTAAGACACGGCTGCAAGAATACTTGAACATGCCCCAGGATGCAGTGCTCCACAGACAGCCACTTCAGTTCTCTGTGAGTCTCTTTTCAACCATCCAGGACCCTGCTGGTGAAGTTGCCTGGCTCTGCTGTGCTCTCCTCTGAAGCAGAGGGAAGATCACTTCTTACAGATGGATGTTTTGGACATATGGTTGGGGCACCCCTGGACACAAAAAAATGTCCCAGTCAAGGTTTAGAGTTGTTTTATTATTATTTTTTTCAAATATATAGTATGGGCTTCTCATCAGGATATTCTTTCATCTAGACCAGGGAGTGGTCCTGAAATGTGAATCTACATCAAAGTGATACTGCACAGGTATCTTTTGTATTTATTGTTCTATCACAAGGCTACATTTTTTTTTCTTATCACTAAATTATTTTTTTATCCAGTTCTTTGTTCAGCTTTTTACTGAGTGTTAATCAAGGATGCTGAATGTTTATATGCATACTCACTGGAATTCTAGTAGAAACAGATTGCTGAACACAACCCCCAGTTACATCTGAGGGGAAATCTCCCAAATTTGCCTTTCTAAGAAATTCCCAGTGATGTTGATGTTGCTTTCCAGGAATACTACTTTGAGAATGACAGAGCTACACCCAAACGTGATAACTGACCTAACCACTGATTTAGACCTATCCTAATTCAAGACTGCTGCCACATTTTTAGCCAGATTTAGCCACAGCTCTGCTCAGCTTCAGCCATCAGATTGGTGGCTTCTGCCATAATCTGTAGTTATTTAAGCACAATTCTGGCCAATCTCTGGTGTCCCAATTTGAAAGTTATCTTCCTCACATGAACTCTCTAGGAATTCGGTAGGTTCTTTTTGTATGGTTTTATCAATCTGCCTGGATCCATAGTTCTTAGCACCTCTCCTAGGAGGACCAGAGTTCTTTAATGTCAAGGTTCCATTCATTTCTCTTTGTGACAGTTGGTACAAATTCAGATACTTCCAATATGTCATTATTGATCAAAGTAGGGATGCTCTCTGGTCAACCTTCCTGCCAGAGACAGACCCAAGCGGACCTACCATGAGCTCAGCTGACCCACACTCAAAGGGGTTCATGTTCTTCTGACCTCAGTGAGCTTCAGGGTGTTTACAAACTCACATCTGAAGGTATAATAGCGTCCTCTAAAATAAACAAGGGAACACATCGAGGACCACACTTAAAGTGTCACTTATGGTTGGCCTTCCACTGTACTGTTCTCAAAAATACTTACAGAGAAAGTTTCTCCAAAGAGCAGTTTGACCATTCAATTGCTTTCTGGCAATGCATGACTCCTCAACTTCTGTTTGTGGCTTTGGCTCTTGGACAAATTTATGAAGATGCTGTCTCTGTAAAAGCCACTCTCCTGGGGATGAAAACATGAAGAATTGGTTTGGGAATCCTGTTCCCAGGAGCTCTGGCCTCCCTGCAGGTCCATACACATTTCCAATGTAAAAAGAGAGATTTCTGCATCTAAACTGAGGGGAAGTGAAAGAGAGTTGATCAGCTCGTTGCTTCTCTTCAGATGTGTGGGAGTTATGTAAACAGATGCATTATTTGTAATATAAATGAGTATCGCTCAGGACTTGGAGGATGTACTAAAGAGATCCTTTAAAAAGACAAATGTCATTAGATTCGTGGAATACAACTTACATATTAGTTGCATTCTAGAAAAATTGTTTTTAAAATAAGTACTTTATGATGATTTATCATTAATTTTTATTAAGTTTTAGAAATATATTCACACAGGAAACATATGTCACTTAAGGAAAACAATTACATGTTACCCCAATACATTTTTTAGCAAAGGAAGAAATAATACATTTTATAAAGATACCAAATTTCATGAAAAAATAAACTATTTTGAACAAACCATTTATCAAAAATAAACCTATTTTGTTTTACTAGTTTATTTTTAATAGTCTTATTCAGAATAATTTGCTTTGTTACATAATTATTTATTAAACTGATTTGTGCAAATGCTGAAAATTTTATGGAATAATGTATTATACTAAGAAAAATTTTAATGGATCTATAACAAAATAATTGCAAAATTTTAAAAAAGTACATACATTTAGTTAGACTGTAGTAAGTCAAGTTTACAAATTTTTATTCTACAGTTATCACGAAAATAATAATAAAAGTGATTGCATAAAAATTGAATGAATCTGGCCCAGCTAGTGTGGCACCAAGAGGTCACCAATTCGAGGCCCGATCAGGGCACATACCCAGGTTGTGGGCCCAATCCCCAGTGGGGGGCATGCAGGAGGCGGCCAATCAATGTTCTCTCTCATCAGTGTTTCTCTCCCTCTCCTTTATGTTCTCTCTAAAAATCAATAAAGAAAAAATAATTTATAAGAAATAGAATGAGTCCTAACTATGACAAGAAGCCAGGAAGAGGGGATGTAAAATAGGTGAGTAAAAAATAAGATGGTGCCCTGGCCGGTTTGGCTCAGCGGTTAGAGCGTCGGCCTGCGGTCCAGAGAGACCCGGGTTCGGTTCCCGCTAAGGGCATGTACCTCGGTTGCAGTTTGTCCCCGGCCCTGGTTGGTCGTGCGTGTGGCAGCCACTCGATGTGTCCCTTTCACGTCGATGTTTCTCTCTCTCTCTCTTCCTCTCTCTCCCTCCCACTCTATCTGAACAAAAAATGAAAAAATGTCCTCGGGTGAGGATAAAAAAAATAAAATAAAAAATAAGATGGTAGCTATAGAACAATCAGTGATTGCATTAAGTAAATAGGCCAAGTGTTCCGAGTAAAAGACAAAGACTCCCAGATGGAGTATATTGATGTTGTTTACAAAAGATACACTTTAAATATAAGCAGCTAGAATGAAAATAAAAGAATAAGAAAAAATATATGATGGAAAGATTAACCAGGGAAATATCAGGTAGCTACACTCATCTGATTAATGCAACATGAAGGCATGAAGCATGGCTCGAGATACAGAGAGACGTTTTATAATGATGAAGGGATCATAAAAACGTTAGCTCTGTCAAGTCTGCACGCTCTTATATGAAACATGGCTAAAATGATTAAAGCTAATACGGGAATGGTAATTCACCAGAGAGTGCTTCCACCTGGGCCCCAGGTCAAAACTGCAGGCAAGGGAGAGGAACATTTTATTCATTCATTTATTTTATTTTTTCTGTGTCCCAAGAAAACATCTTTCCTTTTTTTAAATTTAATTAATTTATTTTTGTTACAGATGTTTCTCCTTTTTCCTCCATTGATGCCCTCCTCCCAATCCCACCACCCCCAGCATTGTTGTCTATGTCCATTGATTATGCATACATTCATACATTCTTTGGTTTATTTTTTCCCTCCCCCACGGCTCCTTCCTCTGAAGTTTGTCAGTCTGAACCCTACTTCTATGTCTCTGGGTCTATTTTGTTCATCACCTTATTTATTTTTTAATCCTCACCCGAGGATATTTTTTTCATTTATCTTCAGATAGAGTGGGAGGGAGGGAGAGGGAGGGAGAGGGAGGGAGGGAGGGAGGGAGAGAAAGAGAGAGAGAGAGAGAGAGAGAGAGAGAGAGAGAGAGAGAGAGACATCGATGTGACAGACACATTGACTGGCTGCCTCCTGCACCACCCCGACCAGGTCTAGGCACGAACCACAACTGAGGTACGTGCCCTTGACTGGAATAGAACCCGTGACTCATTGGTCCGGGGGCTGACCTTGTAACCACTGAGCCAAACCGGCTAGGACCATTTTATTTATTTATTTATTTTTCTATTGTTGAAAGTATTACAGCTGTCCCCCTTTTTCCCCCATTGATCCCCTCCTTCCCGCTCCTACCTCCCTCCTGCCTGTCCGTGTTGATTGGTTGTGCATATATTTATATAAGTTCTTTGGTTTATCTCTTTCCTCCCCTCCTACCTCTCCATCCCTCTGAGGTTTGTCAGTCTGTTCCCTACTTCCATGACTCTGGATCTCTTTTGGTTGACAGTTTATTTTATTCACTATGTTCCCCAAAGTGAGATCATGTGGTATTTGTCTTTCTCTGATTGGCTTATTTCGCTTAGCATAATACTCTCCAGGTCCCTCCAAGTTGTCTCAAAAGGTAAGAGATCATGAGAGAAACATTTTAAAAATCCAAACAGAAGCAGAGATTTTCTCTCCCAGGTGCTAGAAGCTGCTTCATCGTCATTGGTGGAATTTAAGCAAATCTTGGATGTCTGTTTACCAAATATTCTTTAGTGAGAATTCTAAGAGATTTGAAGACTCAAAATCACTATTGATATGGAATTCTAGATATCCCAAAAATATTAGAATTAATTTCCATGTATAATTCATTTGCATGTGTTATGCCCTATAAAACTTTTCATAAATTAGGTCATCCAACACTATGATAAATCATATATTAAGAGGGCAATTATCCTATTCTTTAATGAGAAAACTAGAGCTAGATTGTTCAGTGAAAAAAGTTACCTGAGATTTAAAAAGTCATTGTTATCTCATTCCAAGATAAACAGTCTTAGGTTTTAAGGTATTGCATTGAACTGTGACGTGTACAAGACTTTTTGTAAGGTGCTTTGGCAAATCCATTATATTAACAACTTGATCCTTTCCCTAAGAAGTTTTCAGGGGAAAGAAGAAACAAGTTGTGCATGTATGAATCATTTACTTTTATTAAACAAAAAGCTACAATATATAAAGAACTGTATTCAGAGCTCTAAAGTATGTAAAGTTAAGAAGATGAATGAAACTCCTCAGCAGACTCAGAGGACTTTATAATCTAGTATCAGAAGGAGATATACACATAGCTCAATATAGTCAGATTAATTCCAGTGGGGTGAATAAAGGAAGGGATTTTGGAGTAGGTAGTAGTTAAATTGAGGCTTGTAGAGTAAACATGATTTGTCAAATTAAGTTGCTGGTGTTGATTTTATATGTGGAAAAAGATACATGAGCATAGACTTTAAGAGAAAATATTGGAGGACATAATCTGAAAAGAATAAGCCAGGAGCAACTTGAATATGGGTGAATAAAAGAGTGTTTTGTACTTTGGTTAAGATCAGTCTTTAGAGTTGTAAAACAGAGAAGAGCAAGGAGAGCAAAGCTATTGCTTTGATGAAAGACAGTGCTATAAAAATGATGTTATTTTATAAGTTCCCCAAGAATGGCTTCATCATAGATCAGCTACCTTAGAGGACATTCTCAAATGACTCTCATATATGAAATTCTTTGTATCCAAAAAGGGGCCTAGCTACCAATGCAAGTGAATAATTACTGGTTAATATGTGAGTCTCCACCATTTACCAGGCATGGGCAGGAAGGGAACTGCAAAAAGTAAAACAGATTTGTCCTTGTTCAGATAATCCAGTAATCCAAAGGCCCAGATGCCATAGGAAACTGTTGGCACCAGCACAGGATATAAGGGTTGACACAACAGGAGCGAAATCAGCTATGAAGTTGATGTAAGTGTATCTAAGATAAGCAGGAGAGAGTGGGAATGTAGATCATGTCTCAAATCCAATGGAAAATGCAGGTAGGATTGTGTGAGTTCAGAAGTTGGTAAAGAATATCTGAAAAAAAACACACCCCTCTCACTTAAAACAAAGCACACATACACAAGTGAGTCATCCTAAAATTTATTTAAAATTATTTTTTAAAAAAGGAAAGAGCTACAGGAAATTTATACTACAGAGAAGAATCATTAGATAAGTCTATTAATAGGATCTGGCAGGGCTAGAGGAGGCAATGGATGGCACATGTCACTCACTCAACTATAAGAATTCAAGTTCTGGAGTGAACTTTCTATATGTCCACCACACCCATTCATGGTACAAAACCAATTTGATCTGTAGATCAGATCTCAGGTAGAACCAAGGGATCTAATACATATCTAAATATTAAGCAATTGAGGAAAATAAGAGGCATTAAAAGTGATTAGGCTACCATTTATTCTTTATCTGAAAAAACAATAGCACTCTAATTAAGCTCCTGTGATTATGGCTTGATAAGTCCTTTTCACATAGATGAGGCCAGGAGAAACTTCCAGGTAACTCCAGAATGCTAAAAACAGTCAGTGCAATAGAAAACAGGAGCCAAAAATAAGGATATCCCCACAATCAACTGAAACATAGAGAAAGAAAAATCCAAACTTACTCCTGCAGTAACTATTTAAATTTTCTATGCATCATGAAAATTATTCCCCATTTTCAGTTTCTGTTCCCAAGGTCAAATCTTACTTATTTTAGTTCTTACAGTTTCCTCAGCAATTTCTGAATTCCCTGTTTGATCTCCTTGGTTCTCACACCATAAACAATGGGGTTCAGAGCTGGGGGGATCAGGTGGTGTAGGATGTTGAGCAGAATGGGGACGTCTGGGGGGATTCTCTTCCTGGCCAGGTTAGTGATGACCAGAACCAGCAGGACTGTGCTGAAGAAGAGGATGAGGATGAAGTGGGAACCACACGTGCTCAGGGCCTTGGCCGCAGCACCCTCAGCCTTGATCCGTAGCACAGCTTTTAGGATGAAGGAGTAGGAGAGAACAATGAGGATGAGGTCAGAGCCCAGTAGGGTCCAGCCTGTTACAAACTGGTAGAGTCGGTTGAAGGTGATGTTGTCACAGGAGAGTTTGGACACAGACAGGTTAGTGCAGATGCAGTTCTTGATGATGTTCTCTGCACAGTATCTGAGTTGGGAAGAAAGTATGGGGATAGGCATAGTAAGAATGCCATTCCGGGCCACAACAAACATGGCAGCCCTAGCAACAAATTGGTCAGTGATGATGGATGGGTATCGCAGTGGGTGGCAGATGGCCACATAGCGGTCATAGGCCATGACCATGAATGTGCAGGACTCCATGGTCAAGAAGCTGTTCATGATGAACATCTGGAGGAAGCAGGCAGAGAAGCTGATAGATTTGTTGTTAAACCAGAAGATGTCCAAGACCTTGGGAATAACAGTAAGGCAGAGCACCATGTCCAGCAGAGAGAGGAGGCTGAGCAGGTAGTACATGGGCTCGTGCAGAGAGGCCTCCAGCCGGATGGTGATCAGGAGGGTAGCATTGGCCCCCATGGCCAGGAGGAAGAGGAGGCTGAGGGGCAGGGACAGCCAGTGCTGCCAACTCTGGTAGTTAGGGAAGCAGATGAGGAGGAATTCAGAGACTGGAGCAGTGGAGTGGTTGCTGGGTGAGGCCATGTAAAATATTCTGATCACAACTGACGCTTCAGAAAATCTTGAAGGGTAAGACATAATAAATACTCATGGAGAAGTAACTCATTTTCCAAAGAACCATTGAAAAATAATCACAGTTAAGCATGTACTACTATCTAAGTCCTTGGTAAATTTAAAGCAATCCATTTTGTTAAAGATCCTGTAAGTAGAATGGCAGTAGAATGACCATATTTCTTATTTGCCTGCAGTAATTCCCATTTATACCCCCCTTTCACTCTTAATAGATTCCCAACTTGGTTGATAAATTACACAATCATACTTTTTATAAGAAAATTCCATTGTTATCCCAATTTTTCAGATGAGGAAACAAAGGCAAAGGTAATTAAAGTCATTTTGCTAAAAATCACAGTCGTGAAGTCATGACATGTGACCATGAAGTCTGAATTACAGCTCTTACGACTCTTTCTGCCTCTGCAAACAAAAACACTTATACAGGCCCTGCTGCTAGAGCAGGTAAGTCATTGGCCCCGAAGAAATGCTTGCCCCTGTCCTTTCTGCAAGAGAGGACATCGCAGGCAGAGGAGAAATCAGGCCTAAGTGTATCACCAGAAAATATCTGAAGACTTCATTAGAATTATGACTATCATTTGTACAGGAAATAACAACTTAGAAAAGATATTCAAAAGTTTACTAATGTCCTGGGCAAACAGTCAAGATGAGAACAAAAAATTTCAGAAGTCACCAATTTTGGTCCAACACTACTATTCCAAGAGTCAGCGGTAGGAGGAGCACTTGCTGTTTTCATCCACGTGGAGTCTGGATCAGTCACAAACCCCGACTTGACTAAACAGGTTCTCATGGGTTCAAGGCCTGATACACCATAAGCACTTATGAACAAATTCAAGACACTTATGAGATAACCTTTTTTTTAAAAAAAAATCTTCACCCGAGGATATTTTTCCATTTATTTTCAGACAGAGTGGGAGGAAGAGAGAGAGAAAGAGAGAGAGAGAGAGAGAGAAACATTGATATGAAAGAGATACATCGATTGGTTGCCTCCCGCATGGCCCCGGCCAGGGCCAGGGACCGAACTGCAACCGAGGTATATGCCCTTGACTGGAATCGAACCTGCAGCTCTTTGGTCCATGGGCCGATGCTCTAACCTCTGAGTCAAACTGGTCAGGGTGAGTTAACCTTTTATATGGTTGCCATGAGAAGGCCTATCTCATAACTTTGGTTGACATACCCCAGTGATATTATTTGTTTTTAATGCTCTGAGGAAGTCCAACCTTAACTAGTTTTTGTCAACAATGGCATTGGTCCTAATGAGTCAGCTTCCCTTTATTTTCTGAGATTGTGAAAGCCTGTTCCTCAAAGGCAAGAAGTAGTGTGACTATTTGAAGGCAAATTTGGAAGTTGGCAACAACAAATTTGCCTTTCTGTTTTACATAATATATTATCACTTTTCATATAATCTGTAGCAGCACCTCCAATGGAAATACAGAATGAGCCACATACAAAATTTTTAATTTCTAGTAGCCACCTTAAAAACTAAATGGAGCCCTGACCGCTTTGGCTCAGCAGTTAGAGCGTCAGCCCGAGGACCAAAGAGTCGCGGGTTCGATTTCGGTCAAGGGCACATACCTCGGTTGCGGTTTTTCCCCGGCCCTGGTCAGGGTCGTGCAGAAGGCAACCAGTAGATGTGTTCCTCTAATGTCGATGTTTCTCTCTCTCTCCCTTTCTCTCCCTTTCCCTCCCTCCCACTCTATGTGAAGATAAATGGAAAAGTATCCTCAGGTGAGGATTAAAAAAAAATTTAAATGGAAACATGCAAAATTAATTTTGATAACATGTTGTTGTACTTAGTATATCCAAAATAGTATCACTTTAAGATGTAATCAATGTAAAAAACTGTTAAAGAGCTAATTTGCATTCTTTGTTTTTATTTTTGTGCTAAGCATTCAAAATCAGGTGTGCATTTGACACTCAGAATACACCTCAGGTCCGACAAGCCACATTTGAAGTGTTCAATAGCCACATGTGGCTACTGGCTAGTCTATTGGACAGTACAGGTCTAGACCTTTGGAAAACTAAACATTTTGAGTTTGCTCTTGGTGTTGTCCACATGGTATCTATGACTTTTGGGTTAAATAGGAAACTCCTTTTATTTAGTTCGATTTCTGGGTCAGCTCAAAATTACAGTTTTTATTTTCTTTTGCAATACTCTCCGTCAAGTTATCTTTAGAGATTTCTTAGCAAAGTGATCTTTTGAATCCAGGATGGGATGCCTCATTAAGGACAGAGATAATCAACATGTCCAGAGCTCCCGGTTTAGACAACACAGATGTCTGTCCCAGAGCCTAGGACTTTCCAGCAACCCTAACCTCCTTGACTCAGACTAGATACCACTTTCCCCAACTCCTACCTTAAGCCAGTGGAGTTATTTATTTATTTATTTTTAAGGAATCAATGCTATTCAGTAAAGAATGCCAAAGTGTCCAGATATTTCCCAGCGTGTTCAGAGGAACACCATTCTGTCACATAAGATACATTCAGCAACCAGAACTAGATTTTTTTTAAACAAAAGAGTGGCCAAAGATTTGAGGTTCAAAAGGTAGAATCAGAATTAGAAAACAACTATAGCTTCAGCCATAAATCCAAATAAAAACGATCTTGTTGGTTAGATCATATAAACTTACCTGTGGCCAGATTCCAGTTACCTTAAAGAAAGAAATCTATTTCTGTAAATTAATCTGCTGTGTTTTCAGTTGGGTATAGTGTTCTTATTTTCCTGGATCAATAAACTACAAATAAACAATTGACTCTACACCTAGTTTGGAGTCTTCTAGGGAGCATGGTTGCTTGAGCAATGGAAAAGCGATTCTATTTCCTCTCGCCCTCCCCCCCCCCCCCCCCGCCCCGCAAAGAAGCAGGAAATAGCATTGGGAGACAAAGTAGGACGAGGGGGAAAGGCAAGAGGGAGTAATCAGGTAGCTAGAATTACAGTCCTTTCACATCTGGCGCTTCAAGGGCATCTTCTCTAGGGGTGGCTGAATTGCAGTTAAGAGTATAAAGTCCTGGTCCCTGGTTGCCATAGGCAATTAATACTACAGGTATAGATTTAATTCAAGAACACCCACCCTGAAAATCTTGGCTTTCCTAAATGGGTATTGTACAGCTTGCACTAGTAAAACTCGTTCCCATCTGAAAGCAGTGACTCTCCAGATTCGGGGTAATTGGTAGCCTCTGAATCTGTAGCACCAGATGTGTTGCAGTTCTATCAGAATAATTTCCTCTCCCAGCTTATGTTATATACCTGGAGCGCTACATGCCTCATCATTCCCATCGTCATGACTTTCCTGGCTCCACACCAGACCTATTAGCTTGAGGAGGCTGTGCCGTACTGCTGCTACTTATGACTGCTTACTGCACCATCTGGACCAGCCCCTAAGAGTCCCCAGAGGTTATTTTCAGGTCTCTATGCTTTACTCTGTCCCTCCCCTACCCATAGCCCACATGAGCTAAGACCACTTTAGGCATCTGAACCCAAAGCATAAGGCCCACTTCTGGGGGACAGAGGGCGAATAGGGCAGTGAGAGGAGAGAGCAGCAAAAACAAACACAGAAGACAAAGTTCAATATGGGAGTACTGAAGAACAAGAAAAGAATTGAGGGAACCAGGAAGACATGGGGTGGGGGAATTTACATAAATAGTGCATATGTTTGAATAAAACATCTATTTCTTAGACTTAGGACAAATAGAAAGTTATTTTAGACATTAAATGTACTCTTAGTAAATTTATGTTTAAATAAGCATTTAATATTATTCTTAAACTGAGGTTATTTCATTATGGCCAGTGCACACACACACACACAAAAATGGACTATGAGGTATAGCATGTTATAGACATATTTTCCCTTATTACCTATAGTGCATTGGCTTAATTAGAAATAAGAATGAACAAATGAAACATTTATTTGTTTATTTATTATTTGTTTTGACTTTAAATAATTTTTTATTTTTCAATTAGAATTAACATACACTATTATATTACTTTCAGGTGTATAACCCAGTCATTAGACATTTTAAAACTTACTAAGGCCCTGGCCGGTTTGGCTCAGCTGTTAGAGCATCAGCCCTCAGACCAGAGAGTCCTGGGTTCGGTTTCCACTAAGAGCACGTACCTCGGTTGCAGTTCGTCCCTGGCCCGGTTGGGGTCGTGTGGGTGGCAACCAGTCGATGTGTCTCTCTCACATCGATGTTTCTCTCTCTCTTTCTTCCTCCCTCTCTCCCTCCCGCTCTATCTGACGATAAATACAAAAATGTCCTCTGGTGAGGATAAAAAACAAAACAAGACCAACTTACTAAGTTATCACCCTGATAAATCTAGTACTTACCTGATACCACACATAGTTATTACAATACTATTGACTTCATTCTCTATGCTGTACTTGGCAACCCCTTGACTACTCTGTAACAACCAATTTGTACTTCTTAATCCCTTCATCTTTTTCATCCATCCCACAAACCCCACTCCCATCTTAAATTAAACCCTTTAACATTTCTTGTAATTCTGGCTTGCTGGTAATGAATTCCTTTAGGTTTTTCTTGTTTGGTGAACTCTATCTGTCCTTCGATTCTAAATGATAGCTTTTCTGGGTAGAGTAATGTTGGTTGAAGGTTTTTGCTTTTCATCACTTTGAATATTTACTCCAATCCCTTCTGTCCTGCAAAGTTTCTGTTGAGAAATCAGCTGACAGTCTTATGGTAGCTCCCTTGCAGAAAAGTAACTGCTTTTCTCTTGCTGTTTTTAAGATCCTCTCTTTTTCTCAAAACTTTTGCATTTTAATCATGATGTGTCTTGGTGTGGGCTTCTTTGGGTTCATCTTGTTTGGAACTCTCTGTACTTCCTGGACTTGTATGTCTATTTCCTTTACCAGGTTAAGGAAGTTTTTCTGTCATTTTTCCACATAGGTTTTCAATTCTTTGCTTTTTCTCTTCTCCTTTTGGGACCCCCATGATGCGAATTGTGGTACACTTGAAGTTGTCCCAGAGGCTCCTTACACTATCCTCGTATTTTCAGATTCTTTTTTCTTATTGCTATTCTGCTTGAGTGTTTTCTGCTTCCTTATCTTCCAAATCTTTGACTTGATCCTCTGCTTCATCTACTCCACTGTTGATTCCCTGTAATGTTTGTGTGTATGTGTGTGTGTGTTTGTATGTATATCTTCACTCAAAGATATGTTTATTGTTTTTTTTTATTAGAGAGAGATATATATATCAATATAAGAGAGAAACATTGATATGAGAGAGAAATATTGATCAGTTGCCTCCCATACACACTCTGACTGGGCATCAAACCTGCAACATAGGTATGTGCCCCAACCATGAATCAAACGCATAGCTTTTCAGTGTACAGGACATTGTTCCAAAAAACTGAGCTACATCAGCCAAGAATCCTGTAATATATTCTTCATCTCAGTTAATCTACTCTTTATTTCTGACTGGTTCTTTTTATGTTTTCTAGTTCTGTTTTTATGTTTCCTATCTCTTTGTTGATGTTTTTACTAAATTCATCTACTCTTCCCCTAACTTAATTGAGCATCCTTATAATCCGTGTTTTGAATTCTGCATCTGGAGTTCTGTTCTTTCATTTAGGACATCATTTTTTTGTCTCTTCATTTTGGTGTCTTCCCTGTACTGGTCTGTCTTTATTAGGTAGAGCAGCTCTCTCTCTCAGGCTTGGGCCTTATGTAGTAGGTGTTCTATAGGGTCCAGTGGCACAGCCTCCACAATCACCTGAGCTGGGCCCTCCAGGTGCACCTACCTTGTGAGCTGTGTACTCCTTCCTGTTGTATTTGAGCCTTGATTGCTGTTGATATGTCAATAGGAGGGATTTACCCCTAGGCCAATCAGCTGCAAGGACTGGCTGTGACCACCATGGAGGATCATCTGTGCAGGGGCCCACCCCACAGAGCAGGACTTACTTCAGCAGGGCTCTGGTGCCCACTGAGTCTGCCTCTTGAGTGTGTCACTTGTGGAGTTGATTGAGTGGTGCTTCAACATTGTCTGAAGCTGTACACTTGGTGCGCTGGCTCTGGGGCCTCCTGGGAGGTACAGGTCGAGGTCATCCACTGCCTGTGTCCTGCCCAGAGCCACCTGGCATGAGCTACAAAGTGATCTGCAGATGGCTGCTATTTGTGCTGGGCTTGGAGGTGCCCAGGTGAAGCTAAGCTATGAACCAAAGCCTGCTGCTGCTAGTGCTGGGCCTGGGGCCACTTAGTGAGAGGTACAGATCATGCTAAGGCCAGATGCTGCTTGTTTGAGAAATTTTAGGAAAGTCTGAAGCATGAGCCAAGATAGGCTATTTGTATGAAAAAGCTACTGGAAACATCTTGAGTGGGCTTGCAAGTTTAGTGGGGTAGGGCCTCAAGAATCACGAGGGCAGGACTACAACATTATAATTCAATAATTATAATTTAAGTGTACAACATTATAATTCAATATTTGTATACACTACATAATGTTCACTACCATAAGTCTAGTTATCACCCATCACAATACAATTGATCCCATCTACTCATTTTAGCCTTCCCCTAACCCCCTTCCCCCCTGGTAACTACCCATCTGTTCTTTGTATTTTTGAGTTTGTTTTGTCTGTTTGTTTTGTTAAATAACAAAATGTAAGCAAGTCAATGTGATGATAATTGGCTTTATTAAGCGATTCATGAATCAGGCAGCATTGCATTCAGGTACTAAAAGGGCTCTGAGGGGTTGTACAAAATGGAAGGTTTTAATAGTAAGAAGGGCTGGGCAAGGGAGCTATTAGTAAAAGAAAAGAAATAATTATTTTTATACCAAGCCATCTTCTTTTGGGGGAAGGGAACAGCAAGGTTTTTCTGTTTTGTTTTGTTTTGTTTATGCAGATTGCCTCTTCTTTCTATGGGGGCATGAAGAGGCCCACCTGATGGATCACCTCATTGGTGTTGACCAGGAAATTTTAGACTGATTGATTAAGATTATATTTCTGGAAGAGGTTGAAAAATCAATTAGGTTAGATGTTAAATCTAAGTTTGGTATCATGAACTTTAGCACAAATGATGCCATTTTGGACCTGTGATGTTCTCTTCAACAGTTTGTTTTGTGAAACATTTATTATGAAAAATAGGGCATGGTAAGAACATGAAAATCTGACTCACTCACTGGGTGAGTATATGCCCCATCTGAATATGTAAAGGGGAAATATGTAGTGTGGTGAAAGCTTCTGGGTACCAGAGACAGGAGTGAAGAAACTGGAGAGGATGCTGAGATACAAGCCTGTCTTTCCCACCTTACACGGTCTAAATTCCAGGAATGAAATGACAATTGTTTTTCAGATGATGGGGAAAATACACCTCTGTTCTTTTGTTTTGAATGTATTTCTATGTCTTCTGAAGGGAACCTTGGGTTGGATATCAGCCTCATCTCATTTGATCAAGACAGTACTGACCATCAGTAATACCTGGGGATAGAGAGAAACCTGTTATACTTTACCTTCCAACCCTTTTACCTCTTCCTGAATGATAGGGGCATCCCAGAGAGGCTCCTGCTATGGCCTGGTTTGTGTATTGTCAGTATGCCAGAACCAGAGGCCCTCCCTCAGGAAGAGTCTACATTAGGAAGAAAAATAAATAAAAGAAGGGAAATTGTGATGGACAGGAGAGAGGCAGACAAAAGTGATGACAACAAAGAATGAAGTTATTGTTCTTTTCCACTCAGAATTCTTCCAAAGCAGAGAATAATAGCTTAGCAACTCTTCTCAGATGAAGTGCACAGTCATAGAGGCTTATGAGAAAAGTTGCAGGAGCTATTCTATCCTGAAGAGGAAAATTAGACTAAAGAAAGGACTCCATGGGATCTGAGGAAAATAGGTAATGCAGCATTGTGGGCTCTGTTTATTTCTTTGGTTATTTTACAGGTAAACTGAGAGCACTATTCCTTTGTACTGCCTTGGGCAGGGGTTGCAAAGCAATCAAACATCTGCACACTATATGGCCATAAGTCAATTAGACAGTTTACTAAGACAGATGCAGAAAGTATAGTTGCGGTGAAAGCAGATTGCTCTTTCATGACTTGCATGTCAGAACCTGTCTTGCTCCCTCCACTACACAGGATGGGATGTGGAGAAATTTTTTGATACAAGGTACACTAGAAGCCAGATAGTCTCAAAGAATGTGAGTACTGGGTGGTATCATGGCCACATATCATTGGTGGCTGTTCTTTGGAACTCCAGAAGGTATGTTTATAGGAAGCCTCATGGCACACCTAGGCTGAAATGAATATGAATAGAATATGCCCAATTGACTGTTATATGGGGCACTCCATAGTTTGGGGTTCCAAAGTGATAACCTACACATAGGTAAAAGATTTCTCAGGAAAATAAACTAGTAATAAAAATGACTCTAGGGATGGAGAAACACTAAATGTCATGGATATGTTTTACCTTAAGGTAAATGGAATGTGAGGCAATGATCTGCTCCTATTCAGAGGGCAGCAAGAAAAGCAGTGTCATTAGAAAAATGAGGAAGAGAAAGAAGAAGAGGAAGAAGAGGAGGAGGAGGAGGAGGAGGAGGAGGAGGAGGAGGAGGAAGAAGAAGAAGAAGAAGAAGAAGAAGAAGAAGAAGAAGAAGAAGAAGAAGAACTCATTTATGTATTTTAATGTGTATACATTCAGAGTACTGAAAAAAATGTGTTTATACTTAGTTTATTCACTCTTCAAAACAACAATAAGTAATAAAGAGAGTTTGTACAGATGGGAAATCTTAACAAGGTCTAAAGGGATCTGAGAAGCTGGAAGACTGCATGTCTGCCACAGTTGCCAGAGAAGAGTCAGAGATGTTCAGGGTAAAGCACTCAACCCCAAGGGCCAAAGTTCTGAGGTAAACATCTATACATCGACCAATCAACCATTTATTTATTTATTTATTTATTTATTTATTTATTTATTTATTTATTTATTTTTTTTATCCTCACCCGAGGACATTTTTTTCATTTTTTTTTTGTTCAGATAGAGTGGGAGGGAGAGAGAGGAAGGGAGAGAGAGAGAAACATCGATGTGAAAGTGACACATCGAGTGGCTGCCACCTGCACAACCAACCAGGGCCGGGGAAAAACTGCAACCGAAGTACATGCCCTTACCGGGAACCGAACCCGGGTCTCTCTGGACCGCAAGCTGACGCTCTAACCGCTGAGCCAAACTGGCCAGGGCGACCAATCAACCATTTAAAATATAAGCCATGTAGGGCTCTGTTAGGCTGAAACAGGAGACAGGAGAGGCATCTATGTCCTTTGCAATTTATAAAACAGGCAGATCATGTCATTGTTTGTTTCCTTAGCAGCCAAACACTACCACTCTAATCCAGCTCTATTTTGCTAAGGCTTGGCAAGACCTTGGTTAAGGATTGGTCTAGGATATTTCCCAAGTGACAAGGAAATCCAGGAAAAGGAGATTACCTTTGAAGAAACAGGAAACAAAAATTCACAGAGAAATGTTTCCATTGTTGTCTGAGGTATTAAGGAAAAGGAGAATCAGAACTCATTCCACAATTGTAAGTGAAATTTCCTTTCCAACACAAAAATAATTCTTGACTTTCACTAACAATTCCAAAGATGGACCTGATCCTTTTTACCTCTTACAAACTCCTCAGTAGCTTCAGGATTCCCTGCTTGATCTCCTTGGTTCTCACACCATAAACAATGGGGTTCAGAGCTGGGGGGATCAGGTGGTGTAGGATGTTGAGCAGAATGGGGACGTCTGGGGGGATTCTCTTCCTGGCCAGGTTAGTGATGACCAGAACCAGCAGGACTGTGCTGAAGAAGAGGATGAGGATGAAGTGGGAACCACACGTGCTCAGGGCCTTGGCCGCAGCACCCTCAGCCTTGATCCGTAGTACAGCTTTCAGGATGAAGGAGTAGGAGAGAACAATGAGGATGAGGTCAGAGCCCAGTAGGGTCCAGGCTGTCACAAGCTGGTAAAGCTGATTGAAGGTGATGTCGTCACAGGAGAGTTTGGACACAGACAGGTTAGTGCAGATGCAGTTCTTGATGATGTTCTCTGCACAGTATCTGAGTCGGGAAGAAAGTATTGGAACAGGAAGAAAAAACAGGGCATTTCGAGCTACAATAAATATGGTAGCCCTAGCCACAAATTGGTCAGTGATGATGGATGAGTATCGTAGTGGGTGGCAGATGGCCACATAGCGGTCATAGGCCATGACCATGAATGTGCAGGACTCCATGGCAAGGAAGCAATTCATGATAAACATCTGGAGGAAGCAGGCATAGAAGCTGATAGACCTGAGGTCAAACCAGAAGATGGTCAGGACCTTGGGGATGACGGTGAGGCAGAGCACCATGTCCAGCAGAGAAAGGAGGCTGAGCAGGTAGTACATGGGCTCATGCAGAGACACCTCCAGCCAGATGGTGATCAGGAGGGTAGCATTGGCGCCCATGGCCAGGAGGAAGAGAAGGCTGAGGGGCAGGGACAGCCAGTGCTGCCAACTCTGGTAGTTAGGGAAGCAGATGAGGAAGAATTCAGAGACTGGAGCAGTAGAGCTGTTGCTGGGTGATGTCATGTAAAGAATCCTGTACAAGCTGGAAATTCAGAGTTCCTTAAAACATAGAAGAGATCATTGTTGAAAAGTATATGTTCTAGATGCGGTAGAACTCAGTTTTCATTGGGACTCTTAACCTGTCCCAATGGAGCTTTTAAATCATCATCATTTTCAATCATCTCTGACATTTAGCTGCACACTTGTCATGTGCTAGGCATTATGCAGAATGTTTATATTCACAATCTCACTTTATCCTCTTAAAAATACTTAAGGGTAATTAATATTGCTGTACTAATTTCACAGATAATGAAAGGGTATAGGTAAAAGGGAGTAGAGTTGTGTGAACAAAATCAGAGAGTCAGTAAGTGGTGAAGAACCAGGGAATCTGACTCTAGTGTCTGTGCTTCCAGCCACCACACAAGATTTAGACTCAACCAGAACAATTACTTAACTAAGCCCTTCCTTCCTTCATTGTAGAAGGGATACCTGTATGGAGAGCGCTGTTAACTGACTCCATACAATTGGACAGAGCTTGACATCGGGATTCTATATTTTCACTCATAAGGAAATGTCTGGTTAGAGGTGGAGCAGTCTTTGACCCCACCCAAAGGCAGTGATTTCTTTCAGCCCTAAAGAGGATTTCAGTTTAAAGGCATAGTGTTGATCATTCTCTTACTGGATTATTTGCTGTTGTTTCTCTTTGTGAAAGTTCAAGAGTGTCTTCTTTGGTTTGGATCCTTTAGAAGGACCTAACTCTGGTGACAAACAGTCAATATTGAGGGATACACCAGGATGCTTACCAAAGGCAGAATGAAAGCTAGCTAGGAAGTGAGTAGGTGTAGGCATATAAACCTACATAAAAATCAATATACCTTGATTGATCAAAATTGTCTATGACTTATTAGAGCCAGTATTCAATTTTCCTAGCCGATGGAATCTATATTCTGTAAACTTGTAGGCTTTAATTCCAGTTCTTTCTCTAGTTGGTACTGTCTTGTTTTCCTCACTGCTAAACAAAGAGTAGGGTGGCCAAAGGCTAAGAAGGGTAATAGTAATGGCTGTGATAGCAAAGGAGCAGGAAAAAACCAGGGAATCATGGCAGGAGGAGAGAGGGAGTCCAGAAGCCATATTATCAGTCTAGATGAGATTATTGATCCTGCTCTCCCAGTCCATCTAATATTCTCTTCTAGGAGGGTGAAGTGTGAATGAGTAGATATCAAACTCTAGCTGCTGGAGAACATGAGATCCAAAGACTTTCATTTTGAATATCCCAGTCTTTCCAAATACAGTACACACACACAGACTCACAAACACACACAGACAGACAGACAGACACACACACACATACACACACACACACACACACACACACACTTGTTGGGCTTCAAGAAACCAAGAACTCAGGTTCTAACAGTGGTAGGGACAATTATATATCAAATCTTATAGTTTCATACATGATTAGGAAAATGACCCTCAGTGTGAATCAGAGAAATAGAAAGAATAGACAACATATGCATGTTTTCTGAAAAGGCTTCTCCTTTCCAATAACCTCAGTTCTGAATCTGCAGAGTGACTCCACCTATTTGAATAAGCCAGAAAATTGTCAGCGTCTTCTCTGTACCTGGTCTTAATGTTAGGCATATTAATGTGCAGCATGGATTTAGAAAAAAAATTGTGAGAACTTAATAAACAGAAGAAAATAGAGAAAAAACACAGTATAGTTGTGGCCTAATAAAGATGGTCCTACCAACAGTGGGAGAGAGAAGTACAGATGAATGAAGCAATGTGCTATGGTTAAAAGTTGGCCTCAGATAAATTCCAAACCTTGTTCTTAAACTTATTCTATGACCTGGATATCCATTTAAACTGTATAGTACCTAGTTTCCTCATTTATGAAATAAATGATAATTTAAGTTTGAGGTGTTGTTGTGGGGAGGGAAAGGGGCTATCATTTCCTGAGGTCCTGTTAGGCCCAGAGACATAGCAAGCTGAGAGCATCAGAGAAGGAAAGAAAAGAGAGGCAACATTTACTCGAGGGAAAAGAACTATCCTTGTAGGTAATGGTAAGAGAAGAAAGACCTGCCTAGGCAGTTGTTCAGTAATTAGTGATGAGGTGTAGGGGCTTGTAGATCCTAGTTCTTTGGGCAAGGAGGTAGGAGAGCAGAGTATCAGGAGACAATGATCACAGGTACGCAGTGGCATATGCAGCCATGTGAGGTCCACCAGGTAGCAGTAGATGTTTGTAAGGAACCACAGAAGATTTGAAACAGGGAGGTGATGTGTTATAGATGGGACCAAGGGGAGTCACACAGAAGACAAGGACTCTCTTTTTGGAGAGTACTGAATAGTCCAAAGGAGAAGTGATTACATCTGAACAAGGGCTATGCAAGCAGAGAAGAAAGGATGTATTTGAGGGGTGGGTGGACTATAGAATTTAGTGTAAGAAAGGTTGAAGGGCAGAGAGAAACTGGAGACAAGAATGTCACTGAGGATCCTTGAATAGGGAAGGAATATCCATTTCAGACGTCCTATTGCACAGATCTATTCTACCAGGGAGTAATATATTTTCCGCTTTTTTTTAGAGCCCCTTTTGAATTTATTATTAGCTGGGATCATTTTTTACTCTCTCTTGGCATTCTACTCAGTGAAACTGAGGCCTCCTGATCTGAGAAATATGAAATCGTTGGCTTTCTGGGCATTGTTTTGATCTCCAATGCTCCAACTCCATCTGTTCGTATTTATGGACTAATAATATTCATAAAGGGATTGTTGTAGCAGTTCCTTCTTCTAAGCACTAGTGAACAATGCATGGTCTCTGACATAAGATACTGGCAGTCTAGAAATGTCATAAAAGTACTGAATTAACCAAAATTACAACAAAAGCTCCAAGCCAACCTATGATTGCCTAGAAAAGGAGTCATCACCTTGGCTCATACATGAATTTAGACTAGTGCAGAAAGGGAGATTCACTCCAACCAGACACAGTGCCTTGACTTCCTAGCAATGATATGGATGGGAGTCTTTGAGCATACAGATATATTGGACCCATAACCCTTAATTATCACATAATGACTCAGTCTCAGCTCTGAATGAAATAACAGCTTCAGGTCAGTCTGTGCCACTCCCTCTTGTACCAGGATCTCTAAGTCTCTTGACAGCTTTGGCATCTACACCCTAGTTAAAGAGTTCTATCTCCTATACATACCAGGCTCCCAAAGTCCCTTCCCATTCTTATCGTCTTCCTCATAATGTTCCTGGACTAAACTTGAGACTCACCGTCTTCAGAAGGCTACACCACTGCTGTTTCTGGCTGTTGGGAAAAGCACCTAAACTGGCCCCACCTTGGACTTTAGAGGCTGTTTTTATGAGTCCTGGATCTACTATAGCCCCTCCCTCCCCAGTACTCATAGGATATGTGCTCTTGTTATGCACCTGTGCCCTGAATCTCTGTGGTCTATTTCTCAAGAGAATATATCATAAAAAGATTAATTCAGCTTTGTGAATAGAGTGAGGGAGGAGAGAGCAAAGGTTTTTGGGGAGTCTAAATAAAGAAAAAGAAACTCTGGGAAAAGAATGGGGGGAATTGTGTGATGAGGATCTCCTCAGGAAAAATTTCTATGGATAGACCTGTGTGTAAGAACTGAATAGACTATCCTCAGCACTGTAACTCTGTAGAGGGAGGTGATAGAGAACATCCCAGCAACCAAAGGAGCATACATCTCAAAGGACCACTGAGGGGCAGGGGGCACTTTCCCCCTGAGCCCTTCTCGTGCAATGGGAACACTGTAGTCTGGACCAAAGCACATCCCTGGGAGTGCCCTTGTTTACACACATGGCCTTGTGTCTAAATGTTACCTTTATGGCTTTTTTTTTTTTTGGTCTAAACTCTGTTTCCTAAGTAAAGTTGTAGAAAATGCAACTGTTAACAATACTCACCTTCCACAGAGCAACACTTAGCATTGATTCCGTGGAAAAATAGTGGAGTTTTCACCAGTACAGTCACCACTCTACATTGATGCACAGTAGGACCTGGCAAATAGCCTCTTCTGTGAAGGTCTCCAGATGATTGTTAGGACAGGGACATTCAGGCTAAAGTTAGGATCTTTTGTGCATTGGGCATAGGAATGCTGGAGAGAGGAGAGCAAGTGGAGTCTGGTTCTAGGTCTTTTACTTTTCTACTCACAACTGCAGGGCAGAACTGTAGATGAATGTAATCCCATCCCCTCCTTGCACTAATTCCTGTCCTGACCTACCTCTACCTTGCTACCTAGAAGTCCTGGGTGAAGTTTCAAAGACTTTGGCAGCAACAAATAAAGTTGATTGACATATCAATGAAGAAAACTATTACTTGAGTCAATAAAAGTATGTTGCTAGAGCATGCAGTTTACAGAGGGCAAAATATCCTGGTCTCATAAATTAATAATCCCTCTCTACTCTCAAATCACAGGGATGTGGTGAAGAGACAACTGGAGGCGTAAGGATGAACTCTTGTCCTACCATTTCCTGATTACTTCTCCTTGGACAACTTCATAAACTCTCAGAACTACAATGTTCTCATCTTAAATATAGGGATATTGAAACTTCTCACAGAGGGATGTTTAAAGAATAAAATTGCTTTTCCTTTTTCACTGAACAGACATTATGACCCTAGTTTGTACAAAGCACCATACTACAGGTTAGACATATGGTACATCAAAGAATGGTTTCTGTCACCTTAGAAAAGGAGAGTAAAACTTAAATTACACCAAAATTACACTAATAATAATAATAATAATACAACATCTCTATTGGGTTCTTAATGTGTCACTTTATTTCAGTTGTCACCGGATATTTTATTAGTTCTCATAGTAAACTGAGATTTGTATTATTACAGTCAAAAACTATAGTTAACAATTCCTGATGAAGAATAAAAAATATACATGTCATAGGTTAAAATGTGTCCTCCCAAAAGATATGTTGAAGTCCTAACCCCCAGATACTTGTACATTTGACTGTATTTACAAATAGGGTCTTTGTTGATGTAATCAAGTTAGCAATTAGCAGTTAGCAGTTCACAAAAAGATTGATGAACTTCATTTCAACCACACCCTCATTGTATATCCTGTGGTTTTGGTTTAAAATGTGTGTGTGAAAGGATGATTAGCAGACTCTATTCTTGGGCTTTGGTTTTGCTTCATCTCCAGAAACTGGTAAATTTTTGCTCCATTTTATACTATTTCTTCATGATTGACAAAGTCCTCAGAACAGAAGTAGCTTTAAATTTTGGGTTAAATCTCAGTTTTTACCTCCTCCTATATTTTGATCTTTCCTTCTTAACTCATTATTGCATTAAAAAATATGTTTTTACGACTTCCGGTCAAGATGGCGGCATAGGTAAACACGGTATCGGATCCTCCCACAACCACATCAAAGTTACAACTAAACTACAGAAAAACCATCCTTCAAAACCGCCTGAAATCAAGCTGAATGGAAGTCCTACGACTACAAAATTAAAGAAGAAGCCACATCAAGACTGGTAGGAGGGGCGGAGGCGTGACAGGCTGGTCCCACACCTGCGTGTGGCGGATAAAAATTAGGAGGACACCTAGGCTGGGAAGGTCCTCCCTGAGGACTGAGGGGTCCCCATCCCACACCAGGCGCCCAGCTCAGGGTTCCAGTGCCAGGAAGAGAATCCTTATCACTTCTGGCTGTAAAAACCAGCGGGAACTGAGGCTGAGGTGGCTGGAGCCCCCGGCAGCTCCTCTTAAAGGGCCCGTGCACGGACTTACTCGGACTTGCACCCTCCAGGCTCCAGCAAGCAGGAGGCAGCTTGAAAGGCATCAGAATCATATGGGGAAGAACTGAGCTGTTTGACATTGGAGTGAGGGCTGGAGAGGCAGCTTTCTCCTGGACAGACGTGCTATCAGAGGCCTTTTTTCCTTTGGTGAGCCCTTCCCTGGGACGGCAGAAGCCGTCATATCTGGGACTCCAGCTACCTGGATCACACTGTTTGCCCTGCCCTGGTTATTCCCTGAGGCCCCGCCCCACCCAACTTTCAGGCCCACCCAAGCTGTTCCCAGTTGCTTTACCATAGGATTGGCCTGTCTTGGAGCCTGCTTCAGCTTTTCCTAAATTCTTTCAAACAAGCAACATCTGGTCTCAGCTAGCCCCATACCTCTCTCTAAGTAATACATAGAAACAAACACAGGGAGGCAGCCAAAATCAGGACACAAAGAAACCGGTCCTAAATGAAAGAACAGAACAAAACTCCAGGAAAAGAGCTAAGTGAAATGGAGTTAAGCAACCTAACAGATGCAGAGTTCAAAATACTGCTTATAAGGATGCTCAATGGACTTAGTGAGAACCTCAGTGGACTTAGTGAGAACCTCAGTAAACTTAGTGAGGGCCTCAAGAGCATAAAAAAGAACCAGTCAGAAATGATGTTTGCACAGTTAGAAATGAAGGAGGGACTAACTGAAATAAAGAACAGTTTATACAGATTCAATAGTAGAGTAGGTAAAGCCAAGAAGCAAACCATCGATTTGGAATATAAGGAAGCAGAAAACACCCAATCAGAACAGCAAAAAGAAAAAAGAATCCAAAAAAAATGAGGATAGTGTAAGGAGCCTCTGGGACAACTTCAAGCATGCCAACATTCACATCTTGGGGGTGCCAGGAGGAGAAGAGAGAGAACAAGAAATCGAAAACCTATTTGAAACAATAATGGCAGAAAACTTCCCTAACTTGGGGAAGGAAACACACATACAAGTCCAGGAAGCACACAGAGTCCCAAACAAAATGAACCCCAAGAGGCCCACACCAAGAAACATCATCATCAAAATGCAAAAGGTTCAAGACAAAGAGAGAATCTTAAAAGCAGCAAGAGAAAAGCAGTTAGTTACCTACAAGGGAGTTCCCATAAGACTGTCAGCTGATTTCTCAAAAGAAACTTTGCAGGCCAGAAGGGAGTGGCAAGAAATATTCAGAGTGATGAAAAGTAAGAACCTACAACCAAGATTACTCTATCCTGCAAAGCTGTCATTTAGAATCGATGACCATATAAAGAGTTTCCCAGACAAGGAAAAGCTAAAGGAGTTCATCACCACCAAACCATTATTATATGAAATGTTGAAGGGTCTTCTTGAAGAAAAAGATAAAAAAATATGAACAAACAAAATGACAATAAATACATATCTATCAACAATTGAATCTACAAACAAAATGAACAAGCAGAACAGAAACATTCTCATAGACACAGAGAACTTTTGCTGGTTACCAGATGGGTGGGGGCTGGGGGATGGGTGAAAAAGTTGACGGGATTAAGAAGTACAAATTGGTTGTTAGACTCACAAACCTCAAAGGGAAGGGGGGTTGGGGGGTGGGAAGAAATAAACCAAAGAACTTATATGTATATATGCATAACCAATGGACACAGACAACAGTGTGGGGAAAGGCAGGAGGAGGGCAGGAATGGGGGAGGAGGGGGGCAATGGGGGAAAAATGAGGAACATCTGTAATACATTCAACAATAAAGATAAGTTAAAATAAAAAAATAATAAAATGAAGACTTTAAAGAACAGCCCAGGAAACTACTCAACTCAACACCTAAATATATATATATATATATATATGTTTTTACATAATTAATTCAAGCAACTTTTTCAAATTCACAATTTAGCTGGGTAAAAATGTGAATATTGATAAGTATTTTATGTGCATATTCATAGAATAATGTAATATTATAAAATATAGAGTAAGTCCTCACTTGACATTGTTGATAGGTTCTTGGAAACTGTGACTAAGCAAAATGACATATAATGAAACTAATTTTTCCATAAGTTATTGATTTAAACAAGAGTTTAGTTCCTATGGGATATTTCTGGTCACAGAAACATCACCAAACTTCTAATTAAAGACCGCAAACACTTCTTATATTAAACATTGAAATAAATGTGAGCAATACAACATTTAATAAAGATTAATAGAAATAGGTAAGATCATTCTTTTCCAACTCACTTATTCCAGATTGGGGTAGGGGGTGGCCAGAGCCTATCCCAGCAGCTCAGATTGCAGGGTGGGAATCACTTTCAACGGGTGCCCTTCCATCATAGGGCACACTCACTCAGATGGAATCATTTAGCCACACCAGTTCATCTAACATGCATTCTTGGGGAGGTGGGAGGAAACTGAAGTACCTGGAGAAAACCTTTCTGCAGGCATGAGGAGAACATGCAAACTCCACGGACAGTGACCGAGGCCAGAGTAAATTTTTTTCTCATCAGCATTATAATGAAACAACATTATTTGAAGACCTGCTGTATATGTGATATATAATATATATTTGTAATATATAAATATATACATATACATATACATGCATATGTATATTTGTGTATGTGTATATATATCTCCACAGGTTTCTGATATCTATTGTTGCTGTTGAGAATATACTGTAAGTAAAATTGCTGTTCCTTTGTAAGTAATGTATTACCTTCCTGGGCCTATTCACAACATTTTTGTCTTTGGGGTTGTAGAATGTTAGCACATGTGTATAAATTTTTAAAAATATCTATTTTGCTTCTTGAATCTGACTATAATTCAGCCATTATTCCTTTGAATATTCCTCCTCTCCTATTTTTTATATTTTTTCGGTACAAATTCAGTTAAGGGTATATTGGGCCTTCTTATTTAATTCTCTTTATCTTTTCACCTTTATTTCACATTCCACTCTCTCAAATTGTGCTGCTTTTAGATTAAGCCTTTCAACTTTAGCTCCATTTGATCAATTCTAACACAGCTTTGTCAATCTTGTGTAATATGTTATTCATTTCTTTATATCAGTTTCTTGTAACTAAGAAACCATTGCCTCATCCAAGGTCACAAAGATTTACTCCTGTTTTCTCCTAAGAGTTTTATAGTTTTATTTCTTACATTTAGGTTTTGATGCACCTTTTTTTGTTGAATTTATTGGAGTGATACTGATTAGAACAACTTTATAACATATCATCTGTGTACTGCATTGTGTACTCACCACCCAAAGTAAAGTCTCTTTCTGCCACCGTTTATCTCCTCTTCCACCTCCCCTAACACCCCTTTTCCTCTGAGAGTCACCATACTGTTATTTGATACATCCTGAATTAATTTTTGTATATGGTATGATTTTATATACCACTTACTGTAGGATTTTATAGATTTGAACTATTTTTTTTCTATTTATAATTTTGCTGATAGGGTTCTTAGTTCAAGAGCACTCCTTTCCTGTCATTATCATGAAGATTAGTTTATTTAAAGAATAGTAACATTCTGGGAGAGCATGGAGGGGTTGCCATGTCTTGTGATCTTCTTTCTTTTTTAGAATCTTTTTTTTGGGGGAAAACTGTTTTTATTTTATTTATTTATTTAATTAATTTATTTTTACCTGTTTTTTCTTTCAGTGAATGAAGCACATTCTTAATCTTCCTTTTCATTTCCTCTTTTCTTTTTATTACCACATCTCTAAAGAGGCACTTTTCCTCCTGTTATCTCCTACTTCCCAGGAGCAATGCATTTCTGAGGCTGTCACCTCTGGTCCACTCTCTTTAAAGCCACTGTCTTGGAGCCTGTGTTGTTTCAATGACATCCTTGCTATTTTGATATTTTAGAATTTAGTGTAGATTTTTTTATTTCTGGAGATTTTATTTGTGCTACACATTTCTTCCACTTAATCTTTTAAACTCCCTTCTACCTACACTCTGAACCTAAAGTTAGTGACAACTGTAATTCTTTTTATCTTCTTAATATAATTTGAAATTTTGACAGCCTCTGTCTTCTGTTAATGTTAAAGGAGTGGACCAGTGTAGTTTTATTTTTACACTCCTGATGTTATGGTTTCTTTGGGAGGATGTACAGTGAGATTCAGAATCAGGTGGCCATCATTTTCCTAGGGCCAATGAAAATATACACACATGTACATCTATATGTAAGTATGTAAGTATGTGTGTGTATGCATGTATGTTTATATGTATGTATATATACATGTGTGTGTATGTATGTATACATATATTGGTTTGCAACCTCGGGAGCTGTCATGGTGAAATTTGAAATTGGTCCGATGTACAGAAGGCAAGGAGAGAATGAAGAAAGAGGCAGACCACTGCAGATGGCAGGTTTAATGAACAAGGGAACTTACAAGTAGATCTTCACACCCACCTGCCAGAACCTTAAAATGTTTATAGAATCCTTCACTAGATTAGTCACTGTTCACATGGTCTCAACAACACTGCTCCCTTAAGGCTATGCCCTTGAAACAGCTCTTAGTGTGTGAATGGTGGACGGAATGTACATTCCAAGGATAGGAAAGGGAATGAGGAGTCTCTGCTCGCTGGGATCCAGATTGCTGGTCAACCTGCGATCATGTTCTCTTGATGACCCTCAACAGTGCATGTATATATGCTTGCAGTTGTTACTCTGTGCACTTGAGTATTAAGTCCTACACTGGTTTTCATTGTTATAAGATACATCTGGGTTTTTATATACTTTTCAGCTGACCACACTGAAAACTTTGTTATTAACATTTTTTTTTAGACTATTCTGTCAATATTTCAGGAAGGAAATTGTATTACCTGCAAATAATGATGATTTTTAATTATTTTATAAACATGTTTTCTTCGTTTACTAGCTGAATTTTATTGTATCAAGTTGATATAAGAAATATTTAGTAAATAATTTCAAAAGCTTATTGGAAAACCTTAACTTATTTCTGATTTTAATAGCAATTATATAGTTTAAAAAAGCAATTGTTCTTCCATGTTAATGAACAGGATTTTAATTTTTGTTCTACACATTAAAAATAATTTATATATTAAAATTTTTCACTAGTCTTAAAACTTATGGGTTTTATTATGTAATATTTATGCATTAATTTATTGACCTAGTGGATTTAATTTATGTATTTTCTAATGTTGAAACATTATGTTTCTCTGTAATTATTCCATATAGAAAGAGTATGATATAGGTTTAGAACCTGGAATGTAAAACTAGAGAGACACTTACTTAGTTGTTACATAATATTAGTGAAAAAATTTATCATTTTAAAGTCAATTTTCACTTACGTAAACTGACATTAATACTGGTATCTCTCTTTTAGAATTATTTTGAAAATTGAATGAGGTAATGGAAATAAAGCATTTGGCACTCAGTAAGCACTTTTTTAATAATATATAGTATTTTATTTAAAAAATATATAACCAAATCAGCTTGTAAGATTTATTTAATTTTGTGTCTGAATTTGTATATGTGATTGACCTGTATTTTTCTTTTTTCTGAAATTCTTCTTCTGTATTTTTCTTCTTTTCTATTTTCTGATTTTGCCACCAGAATAATGTTAATTTTCTAAAGTGATATTGAAAGCTTTGAACATTTTTTAGTATTGTGAAAGAGTTGATATAGCATAAAAAACATGAAAAACTATCATGACCTAACATCTTACTTGGAAGAAAATCTGCAAAGACTTTTTTGTCACCTTCATTTATAGTTTTGATCTGCTTACATTTTGTAAATCTTGTTCATGTCAATATTGTAATTTCTATTTAGAAAATAATCACTTCATTCCTTTTTCTTTATATATTTATACAAAGCATTATTTCTTCGGTTCACTTCCTCTCAGTTTACATTACTGTCACCTTAGCCCTATTCTCTGCATATTCCTTGCTCATCCTACCTCGAGTGTCAACCAGGGTCCCATTTCTAATTAGAAGACAATTTCTTATTTTTTCAGCTCCTAGAATACCCCTCCCCCAATCACGTCTTCTCTAGCTTCCACTCTAATAAAATGACTTTATATAATGTCAGCAGCCGCTCTCTTACAGTCTGCCTTAAAGCACACTCTAACCAGGGGAAGGGGTTTCACTTAGTCCTCAAGCCCAGGTATAACTCTCTCAACTCTTCAGGCTTTATATTCTCCTGACCAAAAGATCCTCTGACCAAGGTAAGGGCTGCAAGTCTCTAAAGAGCTCCAAGCACTGGGATAATCTGGAGCTGGAGACCTCACTTCACACCAATGACTACGCTAGAATTGTATTTGGTAAACTAAATCTGCATAGGGTAGAAGTAACCACCCCACTAGAAATGCATTCGTTTCTTTCCAAATGTATTAATGTTTTACAAGATGCAAAGATTTTCACAACAGTTTTTGTTTGTTTGCTTGAGTTCACAGTGTCAAGTTAATATTGCATTACAGCAATTTATTGGCAAGGATACTGAAGCTCAAAGAGCTCTAAGTGAAATTTTCGGGTAAATGTCCCAGTCAAGGCCAAAGCCTGAATTTAAACCTGGGTCTTAGGACTCCTGATTAATTTCTGTCACTACTGTATCCTGCTTGGTTTTCACAAAATCCCACGTCACTTTTAAGGCGTGAACTTCAGCTTCTGACATGTGAATGAAGAGAATCTCTGTGTGCAAGGAAATTATTTGAAGCAGTTATTTCAAGGCAAAATTTTTTGGAAACCTTTTTTCCCCCTTTAGAAATTTTGTATTATCAGTAGGGTTTAAATGTGACATGTTTTTTGTACTTTCCTTGTGACAAAGTAGAGAGATTGTTTTGGAATGTTTGAGCTATGCCTTGCAACGGAGTGTGCACATTATGAGGAATAGAGGACATGTCACGTGATTGGCTTGTGTGGGAATGTCAGAGGAGTTTAATAAAAATATGTTCAGCCCTGGCTGGTTTGGCTCGGCAGTTGGAGCATCGGCCTGCGGACCAGAGAGTCCCGGGTTCGGTTTCCGCTAGGGGCACGTACCAAAAAAAAAAAAAAAAAAAAAATATATATATATATATATATATTTTTAGTGCTTTCTAAATATATATATATATATGTTTAGTGTTTTCTTCTGCTTTGATCTCATTATTGTTTTAATGAACTATCCTTCTGGGACTAAGTGTCAGTAACTTTTAGGGTTAAACATCCTTAATACACGCTCTCTTATCTGTTTTGTTCTGACCCCATAGATTACAGGGTTAAGAGCAGGGGGAATAATCACATACAGATTGGCCAGAAGTATGTGGATGTAATGAGGGATGTTGTGACCAAAGCGATGTGTCATGAAGGAGAAGAGGGCTGGCAGGTAGAAAGCTAACATGACACAGACATGGGAGCCACATGTGCTGAGCGCCTTGAGCCGGGCATCCCAGGACGGGAGGTGGAAGACTGCTCGGAGGATTTGAATGTAGGAAAATCCAATCACAGAAAGGTCAATGTATCCCACTGAGAAAGCAATTAAACCATAGATGACATTGACCCTAATACTGGCACAAGCCAATTTTGCTAAACCCATGTGTTCACAATAGGTGTGGGGGACAATCTGCACACCACAAAAAGGCAATCTCAGGATGAGAAATATGAATGGAGTCACAAACGCCAAAGTCCTGACTATGATGACTACGCCTAGGATGGCTATCACCTTATTGGTGAGGATCATGCTATATCTCAGGGGGTAGCAGATGGCAATATAGCGATCTATGGCCATGACTGTCAGCACCACAGACTCCAGGCCAGTGCATATATGGATAGTGTACATTTGTGTGATGCAAGCTCCAAATACAATTTCCCTGAGATTGAACCAGAAAATGCCCAGCATTTTGGGAATGGTGGCTGTGGATAGGCCAAGATCAGTGCAGGCCAACATGGCCAGGAAGTAAAACATGGGTTGGTGGAGGCTGCGTTCAGTCTGGATCACAAAGAGGATGGTGATGTTCCCCAGGAGGGCTATTAGATACACTGCGAAGAAGGGGAAGCCGATCCAGATGTGCACATCTTCCAGCCCTGGAATGCCCATCAGAAGGAAGGAAGGAGGGTGGAACTGGCTGTTGTTGGGATGCAGCATATCAGTGCAAATCGGTTATGGACACATTTCTTGCAGGAGTTTTCTTGTTTCCAGTAAGAGAACTTAACCTCCTTCATAGCATGTTGCCTATTTTCTGAAGAAACAGAAAAGTCATTCTTTAATTCCATAATATAGGAGAGGAGACCTAGAGAGGGAATAGGAGGCACAGTTAAAAAGACATTCTCACTTCAAAGTATTTGCTTCACCTACATAGAAAACCATGCAGAAAATATTCAGACACAACAATTCTGCACTTCTCATGTCTTTCTTCCCTCCACTCTCTAAGGAAGAACCTGTAATCAGCACTAAATTAACAAATATGCATTGATCAGGATGTTAAACATAAACAAGATGGTGTGTGTGTGTGTGTGTGTGTGTGTGTGTGTGTATGTGTGTGTGTAAAATGTCACTGGACAGGGATTGAGGTGGAGATGATGACTCAGCGGGTCTGATGGTTCAAGGGAATAATACATTCTTGCAAAGTATGAAAAAAAATTAAAAACAATCTATGTGGGAGAGAACCCAGGAAAAGTGAAGGATTGGATGGCTGGTGTTTGGTTATGAGCTAAGAAATAGAATTAAGACATTTAGACACATTGGGTTCCTATTATATAATTTCAGCAAAACAGCGGTCTCTCCTAGAACTAGAAAATCTCATGTTATATGTTCATGGGGAATGCTTTCCTGAGGAAGTGTTAACTAAATTGATAGCCGATGGATGAGAATCCACTAAGAAGTGGAAGAGGGAATTGAGCAGAGATAATATTTCTAGTTAATAGGAACAGGGGGTGCTTTATCTTCATCTTAGAAACAATATGAAGAAACTATGGGGTTTCAAGCTGTGTAGTGTGATCGAACTTGCATTTCAAAAATATCACTCAGGTTGCACTGTCAAAAATTTATTAAAGGCAGCAAGTGCATTTGTAGTCAGATGAGTTAGGTTATGACAGATGTCAGGTTGAAGACAATATTATCTTGTACCATGCTTTAAGTGACTGACTGGAGTAGGTCAACTTTCTAAGCATTTAATAGTATTAGTCTTCAGAAATAGCTACCAAGTCTATTTTTCCCCCCTTCACAACTACTGAGTTAATTAAGATGTGCATAATCTTTTATCTTGACTTTTTCTATAATTCTTTCCTTTTCATCGATGGCCCTCAATGTTTTTTATTTTGAAAACATGTGACTGATCAATTCTGGGTTTGGGCAAAAGTAGGTTTACAGTTGTGAGTATGCAAAACACAGAGTTTATTCTTGTATTCTTATTTCTTAATTATTGTATTATTTTCCATTGGAACAACTGTAATTCTACTTTTGCCCCACTCTGTATAATCCCATTGATAAAATGCAATTGAGAAGCAGTGATTCACACCCTAAGAAAAGCAGGCAGGGGGCTCTGTGCAGAACTAGGGGAGAAGGTTTGAGGACTTATAGTTTGAAAAGTCCTCTTTTCCCTCCCTGTGGTGGCACTCAGGGTGGGCAGGAGGATGGAGGTTATTAACATGGTCAGATTTGTTATATTGTTACTGCAATTAAAGATTAAGTTCATGTATCAAGGTCCTAAAATTAAATAGCGTTTTACATGCTTAATAACTGCTCCCAATGACTTCAGTTTTCCTCTTATGTTTAGAATCATCTGCAAACTTACCACCACTACCACTCTCTACCTTCATCTATTATATTATAGAAGTTCCCAGTTATTAACCTTTAATTCATTGGACAAATATTTAGTGAGTGCTTCCTGTCTTCCAAGTACTGTTCTAGATGCAGGCAAGCAGCACGGATTGAATCAAAGCCCCCAACTTCATGAAGCCTAAAGTCTAGTCATGCCAGTATTTTGCTTCTTGGCCTCACATAAAATTTCCTCTGTCATAGTAATTCTTTTATTTTTTAACAGTCTTTGTAGGGAAACTTTTAAAAGGCTGCTTTGGCATTCTAAATATATTACACATTCAGAATGCTCCTGGTCAATACGCTTATTGTCGTTGGCAAAATGTATTGTCTATCTAGATCAGTGCCTCTGTAGCCACCACAGTCCATTACTATGACCACTGTTGATGCAGTCATCTCCAACTTTTGTTTGTTTAACCTTTTTTTTTTTTCCTGTTTAATAAGCTCTTACATGTATGTTTTCTAAGTTTACCTTCACCATAACTCTCTGAAGCTCTCTCTTCCTCTCCCTTTCTAAACCTCTCCCTTCCCTTTCAGACACTAAATTCCTGGGCTAAACTGAGCTTCTCCCAGGGACTGGCTTCTGTCCTTTGCAGCAGAATTGGATAAGTTCACAATAGCTAAGATCTGGAAACAGCCCAAGTGCCCATCAGTGGATGAATGGATAAAAAAGCTGTGGTACATATACACAATGGAGTACTATGCAGCTGTAAGAAAGAAAGATCTCTTATCCTTTGAGACGACATGGAGGGACTTCGAGAGTATTATCCTAAGCGAAACAAACCAAGCAGAGAAAGAAAAATATCACATGATCTCACTCATTTGTGGAATATAATAAACATAACAGTATGGGGAACAGGGTAGACCCAGAGATGTGAAAGTAGGGTACAGACTGACAACCCTCAGAAGAGGGGGTGGGGGGGGAGGGAAGAGATAAACCACAGAACTTATACGCATGTATGCATAACTGATGGACCTGGACAACAAAGCTGGGGATGGGGTGGGGGGATGGGGAGGAGGGTGTCAATGGGGAAAAAAGGAGAAACATCTGTAACAAAAATAAATTAATAAAAAAAAAAAATTAATAAAAAAAAAAAAAAAAAAAAAAAAAAAGAATTGGATAAGCTCTTTACCCAGGTTCCCATCTCTCAACCTCTCTGTGTGCCATTTCTAAATATACTGCAACTTTCTCCCACTAGGGTGACTGTGCTCCTCCTCCGAGGTGACAAATAGAAGGAAGCAAGGAAGAAAAGACCTCATTTGTGCCAGCTAATGAAAGTTACCATGGTTATTTCCCTTCGTGTTTGCAAACAATATTCTTTGTTCATATGTATGTATCTACATTAATGTTCCTGGGTTTGTTGATATCTGTTTCCTTAGCATAGTGAGTGTTGTGCTGTGTGCTTCTGTGTTAGTAAGTGACGTGTGACTATGGATTCAGTTATTATCAACACAACTCTAGTCTTTCTCTTTTGCGACATTGCTTGGAGGTGACCTTATCTAAAGCCTCTGGCAAAGTCACAGGAGCTCCATCACTCCCATGAATCACTTTAGTTACTGTCACTGTGAACCCTCTTCCGGCATAACCAGGAGCTGACTCACTTACCTCTGCCCAGCATCTGAGAAGTTGTTTGCAAAGAACTGGATGCCACAGACTGCAACTGGCATGTGACTGAGTTCCCAATAACCACAGCCAAGGAGTTATACTGAGCTCTAGTCCCCTGGGGAGGGCTTCCACACAGTGGGTTGTGTCCCTGGGCCTAGAGTAATGGGGCAGGAAATTTCCATATCCCTTAGGATCAAGCTCTTTGATTTCTGGTCAGAGATACCTTCTGGGTATAGATGATTTGAAATTTGCATCCTCAAGCAAGTACCCTCCCCAAATAGGTCCCAGGAGTCTAGTCATTCAGAGGCATAATGGCCAACACTTTACTTTTATTATTATTATTTAATCCTCACCCAAGGATATTTTTTCATTTATCTTCAGATAGAGTGAGAGGAAGAGAGAGAGAGGTTGATGTGTGAGAGGCACATCGAATAGTGGCCTCCCACACTACCCTGACCAGGGTTGGGGACTGAACCGCAACCAAGGTACATGCCCTTGACCAGAATTAAACCCATGACTCTCTCGTCCGAGGGCCATCACTTTAACTGTTGAGCCAAACCTGCCAGGGCGTGGCCAACACTTTAAAGCTCACTATGGTACCAGGTGAATAGTTACTTATAAAAGACAGGCAGTGAACACAGGGCAAGAACAGTTTAGGAAAAACCCAGTATTTCCTCAAAATCAGCTCAGAAATATATATATGTTTAGTAAACGGCAGAGCCAGAATTCTAGCGTAAGTTTCCAAACCCTGAGCTATATTTGTTTTAAGAATTGCATTCAATAATTTTGTGTGTGTGAAAATGTAGTGCTTTGAATACTATGTATGATATTAATTAATAGAAACATGAAAATAAATATATTTACACAAAGAAAAACAGCTTATCATACATACAAAGAACATGACCTTTTTGTCCACCTACTTGTTCTGTGACCTTGGCCAATTTAACTTGCCATTCTAAGCCTTGATTTTCTCACAGGCAAATGAGAAAAAATTATATTGATTTGTAAATTTTTTTCAAATTTTTTTTCTTTATTGATTTTAGAGAGAGAGGAAGGGAGAGGGAGAGAGAGAGATAGAAACACAGATGAGAGAGAACATCGATTGGCTGCCTCCTGCATGCCCCCCACTGGGGATTTGGCCCACAACCTCGACATGTGCCCTGACCAGGAATCGAACTGGCGACCTCTTGGTGCATGGGTCAACGCTCAACCACTGAGCCACACCGGCCGGGCTGTAGGATTGTTTTAATGGTACAATCAGATGATGCATAGAAAGTATTCAGCAACTGTTTATTATAAATTAATTAATAAATAAACACTGGTTATTATAATTATTTCATGGCATTATCTCTGAAGTCAACATTTTGGGGTCCGATTACTTAAATTTTAATCTTTCCTGTGATTTAATAGCTGAGCGATGTTGAACACATTTTTTAACTTCTCTGAGACCACGTTACCCCTGTAGATTCACAAGGGTAATGAAAATGACAGTTCACATTTCACATGTTTTTTTCCTCCAAATTAAGTGAGATAATGTATTTAACTAAAATAGCAGCATTTGAAAATAGATCCAAGCTATTATTAAAATGGATATCACCTGTATTACTTATTTGAAATAGATGTGTTTTTTTTGGTGTTGAATTTGAATAGAAAAACTAGTTACTTTTTCGTGCACTAGGTTGCTCATATAAACAATTTATTTGTTCAAGAAATGTATTTAATTTCACCACTAGATGTCAGTAATGTTCATATGATAAGCACACATTCTTTGATTTAACCTACATTTGCTAAGCTTCTGCCATGAGTTAGACAAGACACTAACTAGGTGCTCAATGAGTATAAGCTTAATCAATACACGTTTGCTTGTCATTTTAGCATTTTATGTGTGTAATGGTCAAATGAACTACATTTCTTGAACAAATAATGAAAAATTTCATGTGAGCTAGCAGGCTAGCTGACTGTAAGTTTTCAAGATATTTTACATATGTATCTTTACTTGTAGGATCAGTTATTGGACACCAACAAAGGTGGGGTCATGTTTGTCTGATTCCTTATGATCCATGTAGCTTTGAGATGGTATGTGCATTTGAAAGAACAGATACCATCCCACCTTCAGTGTTTAGCCTGGCGTTGGCAGGTAAAGTCCTTCTCCTGCTGGGTTCCTGGAATGATGGTACTACCTCTGAGATCATGTAGAGTTGAGTAGAGTTGGAACCAGGTCTTATGGCTGTCATCTGGTTTGTAGTCAGGTCCACAGTTGGCAGGCCTGCTACCAGGGTTGCAAGTGGGTGTGGCTTCCCCAGGGTGCCCGAGCATGTTCCCATTGAGTCACTGGGTTGGATACTATTTGGGCAGAACTGCCTCTGGTCTGTGAAAGACTGGGACTGGAATCAGGTTATAGGGCTGCTTTGGGGATCACAGTCAGGTCTGAGGTTGGTGTGCCTGAGTATAGTGGACACAGGTGGGCATGGCAGAAGCAGCTAGTGACAGGGTACCTTGGCAGAAGCAGCTAGTGACAGGACTACATACAAGTGGGACTGGAGCTGAGTTCACAGGGGACAGAGCTGCCTCCAGTGTGTAGGCAGGACCACAGTCAGCTGATCTGCCATTG
Source organism: Tadarida brasiliensis (assembly GCA_030848825.1). Taxonomy (NCBI): domain Eukaryota; kingdom Metazoa; phylum Chordata; class Mammalia; order Chiroptera; family Molossidae; genus Tadarida; species Tadarida brasiliensis. Next base: position 45,571,442 of record CM061268.1, read on the forward strand.
GCTTGCCTTCTCAAAGCAGCCTGTCTCTGTCATGGGCTCTACCTGGGTTTTATAATCCCCTACCTGGATCCCAAGGCTCCCACAAAGGCATTATTATTATTATTTTGTGTCCACAGATAGCTGCCAAATATTTGTTCCTGTGGGGGGACATGGGCTGGAGGAATAATAAAAACTAACATGTTTACAAGTTTTTATAATCATCAGTTTAATTTCACATATTTTCATTTGTTCCACAAGCACTTTTAAACTCTAAGAAAAAAGGCCTATCGCAGATGACACAATATTAAACTTACCAGTTCAAGAATGCAAGTGTATGAAATGAGGGTCAGGCTTATGAAGAACTTCATAGAATCAGAAACTTGAGAGCATAGAAAAGAAAACACACACACACACACACACACACACACACACATACATGAAAAAAACTAGTCTAATTCCCATTTTTTGCTTGCATACACTTCAATAAAAATTATAGTATTTCTTTTCAGGCAGTACTTTATTATTTGTAGAAACTTTTTGCATTTTTCATTGGCCATATGATATCTAGTTGAACATTTGTATGAAAGAAATCTCATTACTAAGTGAAAGAGATCTAGAACACTATGCAGTTTTAACAAAAACTGTTAAATTCTTCTTTCAGTGAATTAAAATTCTTCTTGAAATTTACTTTTGTATGACATATTTTATTCCAGGGTCAATAAAGAATATCACTGCAAGTACACATTCACACACACATGCTTCCAAAATCACAGCATATAAACATATATATTTCACAATTTTGAAATATATATTTTACAATTTTGGTGAAAATAATTTATTTATTAATTTTATTACAAATTTCAAGTCTTCTCAGACTTTATACTTCCATAACTGAAATCAATTACATCTCTCTCTCTTTTTTTTTTTTTTAAAACAAAATGACTCTGTACCCGCTTCTGGATCTGCTTGGTTCTGATCCCATAAATGACTGGATTGAGGGCAGGGGTAGGGGGTGACCACATAGAGATTAGCTAGGATATGGATATACTGGGGAATGCTATTACCGAAGTGATGAGTGAGAAAGGAGAAGAGAGCTGGACCAAAAAATGCTAAGATGACACAGATATGGGAGCTGCAAGTTTTAGAGCTTTTAAGCGGGCATCCTGGGAAGGGAGGTGGACACTGTATAAGATCCTAACATAGGAGATAATGATCAGAAGCATATCCAGAAACAAAGGAGAAATATTGCCAAGACCATGGTAGACATTGGCATTAATATTGGCACAAGCCAGACGTGCCACTTCCACGTGCTCACGGTAGGTATGAAGGGTGATTCTATGTCCACAGCAAGACAGCCTCAGAAGGAGAAAAGTGATGGGAACAATCATGCATAAGCTTCTTAGCACTATGACCACAGCAATCACACCAATGACTCTGTTGGTGAGGACCATGCTGTATCTCAGGGAGTTGCAAATAGCCACATAGCAATCAAAACGCATGGCAAGAAGTACAGTGCTCTCCATGACTGTAAAACAGTGAATAAAAATAGACTAGAGAAACACAGAACCCAAAGCACAGCTCCTGAAGCCTGAACCAAAAGATACTCAGCATCTTGGGGATGGTAGCAGTAGAGAGACTCAGGTCAATCACTGACAGCACGGCCAGAAAGTAGAACATGGGTTGGTGAAGGCTATGATCAGTTCAGATAACAAACAGAATAATGATATTTCCAACAAGAGCAATCAGATACACTACACAGAAGGGAAAGCCAAACCACACTTGTGCAATTTCCAACCCTGGAATCCCCAGCAACAGAAATGAAGAAGGGTGGGATTCAGTGACATTGGGAGAAGATATTCTTCTGCAGGCTGTGATATGGTTTTTTAAAAAGTTGTTGCTAGTTCCCATTGGACAATTCATCCACCATTAACTGAGATCTACAAGAATTAAAAATAAAACGTCATCCTAAAATATTTAATAAAATAGTAAGAAAACAAAAACAAAAACTGTGGTACATTTACACAATGGAATACTACTCAGCAGTAAACATGAAGGAAATCTTACCTTTTGAGACAGCATAAATGGACCTGGAGAGTATTATGCTAAGTTAAATAAAACAGCCAGAGAAAGACAAGTACCATTTGACTTTACTTATATGTGAAATCTAAGTAACAAAATAAACTAACAAAACAGAAACAAACTCATAGATACAGAGAACAGACTGACAGCTGTCAGAGGGGAGGAGGGTTGGGGTAGGGCTCATTGAAAAAGGTGAAGGGATTAAACAAACAAACAAACAAAAATCCTCATAGACACAGAAAATGGCATGCTAATTACCAGAGGGAAAGTGTCAGGGAGGTTGAAGAGGGTCAAGGGGACTTAAGGTGGTGAACACACAATTCAATACAGAGATCATATATTACAGAATCGTACACCTGAAACCTATAAAATTTTATTAATAATGTCACCCCAATAAATTCAATTAAAAATCCCCAAACAAAAAATTGATATTAGAAATACATTTATCTAAAGGCCTTTGATTTCCCCCCTTTTTCAGTTTTCCATAAATAATTCCAATATTGCTCCTCATCTGCACTGTAGGAGCTAACACTATATCTCTTCTAAAATTATGGGTTCAGACTAAATACATTAACTGTCTTCTTCCTCAAGAAATAAATAGTATTAGGAGATAAGAAAATTGATAGTAATAATGACCACCACCACAATAATAATAGCTAACATTAATAAGGTACCTACTATTTTTCAGACATCTTTTTTTTACTCTTATTTACATATATTATCTCCTTTATTTTTCCCCACAATGTTATGGCACAGATTCTGCTTGGTATCTGGTTTTTGAAAGAGAAAGATTTTGGTAAGTTAATTGACTTTCCATTGCTTACAAAGTGAACCAGCAGCAGAATCATAATCTCATTAACCCACGTCACTCCAATAAATCGAATAAAAAGTAAAAAAATTAAAAAACCCACAACATTTGAAATTAGGCTTTGTGACACTGATCAGTACCTGTCTTAGCAAACTTGTTAGTAAAAGTAGTGAAAAGAAGGAGAAAGAAAAATAAGGGATGAGGAAGAATAAAATGACCTAGAATAGCCAATACTACCTAAAAGCCAATAGCAAAGGCCAAGACTGCTCTCTGGGTGATGCCAAGTTCTTTACTACACATCCATTCATTTAGTTCCAAATACATTTTTACTGTTGCTGTTGCTATGCTTTTCACCACATGCCTCATTTTGAGCCATGGCATCAGTCATAAATTCAGGTCTTCCAATAATCAAGTTGAATTCACTTCAATCCCTTTGAAATATGAAGCACGGAGAGAGACAAACAGCTGATTAGCATATTTGTATCCTTTTTATATCACTATATGTGTGCAGTCAGTCTAAGTATATGGGAGTGAAGACTCATTATTCTATCCTTATTTGCCTCCTATGGCTCCCCCCCTCCAATTTACGATTTACTCACTGGCAAGACAGTAGCACGTGTAGCAAATAGAATCAAAAGCATACAGTATTTAATATAACTGGCTTTGTGGCATGGAATGGACTCCTGATTCTGTTCTTAGTGGCCTTGTGACCTTACATCAAGTTTCATGTTTCAGTTTCATCTAGAAATAAGCATAGTACTATCTATCTCATATTATTATTAGGTGGGATAAATGAGGTTATATATGTGAAATATTGTAGGTGCCCAGCAGATATTTTTTTCTCCAACTTCTTCCCATCTTAGTCCTCCTGCTACCTCCCCCCAGACTACTGATCTGTGCCATTTTATTCCCCACCCCAATACTCTAGGTCGTAACTAAATTTCTATGAATCAAAATTTCAATCTTAAGCACACATTGCATAGACTCACAGATCACAAGTACTTAAGGACTTACCAAGTTTCTGTCTTCTGTCTTAGAGAGTCCGGTAGCAGCTGTGAATTCAGGTCTTGAGAATTTTACACATATATGGTTTAGAACAGAGCCTCAACACACCCTAGGAGGTGTTAACAAAATGTCTTTGTGTGTATGTGTTGAGGGAGAATTTGTAATGAAGTCTCCAGGTGCCAGAGTCTAAAGCATTGAAATTAAAATGAAAAGAATAGAAATTCCCTTTGGTCATTGCCCCAGCAAAAGAGTAGCTATAGGGATATCTCAGTGAACCCTGCTGCCTGCTACTTGGTGAATTTTTAGTTGCTATTTCACATAATATCATGACAGGTCACATTTCATCTTTTTCTCTCCTTTCTTCTTCCTCATCTTTCTCTCTTTTAGTCTATGAATTGCTTGGACAAATCCTTTGGACTCTGTTGGTCATTTATATAACCAGCAACATTTTTTATTATGATAAAATATATATAACATAAAAGTTACCATTTTAAGCATTTTGGAGTTTACAATTTAGTGGCATTTTGTGCATTCACAATATTGTGCAACTATCACCAATATCTAGTTTCACAATCTTTTCATCACTCTGAAAGGAAATCCTGTACCCATTAAGCAGTCATTCCTCATCCTTTTCTCTCTTCAGGCCCTGGATACTACTAATCTTATTTCAGTCCCTATGAATTTATTCTGGATATCTCATATAAATGGAATCACATATATGTGGCCTTTTGTGCTTAGCTTCTTTCACTTAGTATGATGTTTTTAAGTTGTATCCTCATTGTAGCATATATCAGTACTTCATTTCTTTTTATGGCCAAATGATATTCTATTGTATGGATACATCATTTATTTATTTATTTTTATTTATTTTTTTAGTCCTCACCCGAGGACATTTTTGCATTTATCTTCAGATAGAGGGGGAGGGAGAGAAGGAGGAAGAGAGAGAGAGAAACATCAATGTAAGAGAGACACATTGAGTGGCTGCCACCCACACGACCTCAGCCGGGCCCGGAACAAACTGCAACCGAGGTATGTGCCCTTAGCGAGAACCAAACCTGGGGCTCTCTGGTTCGAGGGCGGATGTTCTAACCCCTGAGCCAAACCGGCCAGGGCAAGGATAGATCATTTAAAAAAAAGTTTTTTTTTCCTTTATTGATTTTAGAAAGTGAGGAAGGGAGACAGAGAGAGAGATAGAAATATCGATGATAGAGAACATTGATTGGCTGCCTCCTGCATGCCCCTCACTGGGGATCGGGCCCACAACCTGGGCATGTGTCCTGACCGGGAATCGAACCAGCGACCACTTGGTGCATGGATCGATGCTCAACCACTGAGCCACACTGGCTGGACAGGATAGATAATTTTTGTTTATACTTCAATTGGTAGACATTTGCGTTGTTTCCATACTTTGACTATTGTCAATAGCGCTGCTGTGAACATTTTTGCAAAAGATTTGTTTGAACATCTGTTTTCAATTATTTCAGGTATATACACCAAAAAGAGGAATTTTTGAATCATATGGTAATTCTATGCTTAACTTTTTGAAGTGTTTTCCATTGTGCCTGCTGCATCAATTTACATTTCCATCAGCAATATATGAGGGCCCCCATTTCTCCACATATTCTCTAACACTGGTTATTTTTCATTATTTTCAATTAGACCCATTTTAGTGGGTGCCAAATGAAATCTAATTGAGTTTTTTACTTAATTTCTCTAATAACTAAAGATGTTAAATGTTTTTTGTTGTTGTTGTTTTATTATTATTTTTTTTATGGGAATAACGGCCTTTTGTACATATTTAAAGAAATGGCTATTCAATTTTTTGCATGTCTTTAAAAATTGAATTGTCTTTACTTTGTTAAACTATAAGATTTCTTTATTCTAGTGACTATTATCAGATACACAATTTTCTAATTATCTCCCCTTCTTTGTGTCATTTGGTTCACAAAAGTTTTTAATTCTGATGAAGTTCAATTTGTGTATTTTTCTTTTATTGCTTTATTTTTGTTGTCCAATATAAGAAATCATTGCCAAATTTGAGGTCATGATTAACCCCTATATTTTATTCTAAGTGTTTTATTTTTCAGTTATTATATTTATGTCTTTGATCCATTTTGAGTTATGTTTTGTATATGGTGTGAGTTAAGGGTCCAACTTTATTCTTTTTATGTAGCTATACAGTTGACCCAGTACCATTTTGAGGATATTACTCTTTTCTCCAATGAAAAGTCATGGCACCCTTGTCAAAAACTCAATTGACCATAAACAGATGGATTTATTTCTCAAGTCACAATCTTATTCCATTCATCTGAAAGTCTATTTTTACGCCAGTACACTTTTTTTCTAACACTGTATCTTTGTAAAAAAAGTTTTGAAATAAGAAAGTGCTAGTCCTTTAACTTTATTTTTCATTTTCCAGATTGCTTTGGTTATCCAGGGCCCTTTGCTATTCCATATGAATTTTAGAATCAGTTTTTCCTTTTGTGCAAAAAAGCACATTTTGATAAAGATTGCATTGCATATATAGATCACTTTGGGAAGAGTTGTCAACAGCATTATCTCTTCTAATCCATGAACACAGAATGACTTTCTATTTATTTAGGCCTTTTAAAATATCCTTCAGCAGTGTTTTGTAGCTTTTAGTGTGTGAATCTTGCACTTCCTGGGTTAACTTTATTCCCAAATATTTTATTATTTTTGATACAGTTGTAAATAAAATTGTTTTCTCAATTTTCTTTTCAGTTTGATTATTGCTGGTATATAGAAATACAACTAATTTCTCTATGTTGATCTTGTGTTGTGTAATTTTGATGAATTTGTTTATTAGCTCTAATAGATTTTTTGTGGATTCTTTATAATTTTCTCTATATAAGATTGTATCATTCACAAATAAAGATAGTTTATTTCTTCCTTAGTAATTTGAATGACTTTTTCTTGCCTAATGGCTCTAACTAGAACTTCCAGTATAATGTTAAGTAGCAGAGGTGAAAGAGATATCCTTTTCCTGTTTGTGATCTTAGGAAGAAAGTTTTCAATCTCACCATTGAATATGATATGAGCTATAGTTTTTATCCATAAATGTCCTTTGTTATGTTAAAGAAGTTTTCTTATATCCCTAGTTTGTTGAGTGTTTTTATCATAAAATGGTGCTAGATTTTGTCAATTTTTTTTGCATCAATTGAGAAGATCATGTATTTTTTCCCCTTCATTTTGTTAATGTTGTATAATGAATACACTGATTCATATATCTTGAACAAACCTTGTGTTCCTGGGATAAACCACACTTGGTCATGGTGTATAATTCTTTTTCATATGCTGTTGGATTTGGTTTGCTAGTATTTTGTTGAGAATTTTTATCTATATTCATAGAGATATTTTTCTGTAGTTTTCTTATTAAAAATATGTACATTCTGCAACATAACAACAATCCCTACTGTGTGTATGAAATGACTTTTTGAATTCACCATATATTTTTAGTAGAATAAGCCACATTCTATATTTTAATAGTATTAACTTAAGGTCGGCCAGAGGTGACAGATTAAGGATTTCTCAGGTCTTCACTAGCCCCATGCACAGTCATTTACATGTGTGTGGCTTTCTAGTTTAGGAACATTTTGGAGCTTTGAAAAACTCTGTGTGGTCAATTCATTCCCCAATTTTGCCTTTAAGTTTTTTGGTCAGTCTTTTGTTAGCTCCAACTCTTATCCCTGCTTCAAGAAGCTGCAATGGTACATACTTTTTATTGGCTGTTTTGACTAATAGCCCAGGGTAAAGGTTGTTCACAGTGAGTGAATTTTGAGTCAGGTCAAATAAAGATGTACCCTTTAAGAGAGAATTTCCAGAGAGCTTCCAGATATTATATAATGACAGTTCTCTGGGACTGTACCTTTTTTTTTTTTTTTTTTAATTCTCATTGGAGGATATTTTTCCATTAATTTTTAGATAGAGTGGAACAGAGTGGGAGAGAAAGAGAGAGAAATGTTTATGTGAGAGAGACATATCGATCCGTTGGCTCCTGCATGGCCCTGGTCGGGGTCAGGATCAAACCTGCAACCCAAGTACCTGTCCTTGACCCGTAATAGAAACTTTGACTCTTTGGTCCATGGGCGGATACTCTAACCACTGAGGCAAACCAGCCAGGGTTGGGACTGTATCTTTAACAGACTATTAGTTCCTATCCCAGGGGAAGTGGGGTTGTAAGAAAAATATAAACACTTCTCTTCATCATAGTAAATGACATAACCCAAGAAAATGCGAAGGGAGTTTTCTTAGAGATTTAGAGACCAAGGTAAGTCATATTATGGTTAGGTTGTAAAAAATAGCAAAAGGGTGTATGCTTACATGAAGATAGTAGAAAGAGATAAAGGAAAAGTGAAAATAAGGAAACAAGATGAAGAGAGAATGCACACCCATAAGCTTCCAAAGCTACACTTTTATCTACATGTACTTATACTTATGACCATGCATAATCTCACACACAAAACAAAAGGGTGAAAGCCACTATGGAAGGAGATGTACCAGTATATCCTGTAACAATGTAGGTATTGTTTCTGACCCTGTGTGCAGATGCGCAGATGTAAATAACAAGAGGGCAAGCACTGGTTTCCTCTATGTTCTACAACTGTATTAGGTATAGTAAAGGTAATCAGTAAATGCTTTGAATGATAAATTCATAAATAAGTGAATCATGAAGCATGACATGGAGGGATAGACTTTTGTGAAAATAAGACCTAGTCCTGGCCGATGTGGCTCAGTTGGTTAAATTCTATTCCCCTTCAGGACACATACTGAGGTTGCTAAGATGATGAAGCATCTGGGAAAGGAATGGCAGGATGGCCATGAGACTGCAGATTAAGCAAGGATGAGAAAGAAAGTGTACATTAGGTCTTCTCCTTATGATCATCAGTTGCAGGAAACCTGAATGTGGGTATTCGACATGTGGTGGAGGTTGGTGGAATAGGGTAGACTAAGAAGATGCCACGTTGAGGAAATGACTGTGGGATAGCTGGATAAAACCCATGTAGCACTTAAGAGTTAGGAGGTCAAATGAAGAGCTGAGACACAGTTTTATTTTTGAACCCAGCAGAGATTGGGAGATTTATGAATATATGTTGAAATAATAGGTCAGTATACATTATAGAATGATTAGTGAAGGGTGCCTTATAAATGTTTACCAACTGGAAATGGTGTTCTCTCAGAGAGGAAGGAAGTACCAATTTTTAAGCCCTCCTAGAAAATCCACAGAAATAAATGGGATGAGTTTATTTTCTTGGGATGTAGCCATATTTTGTTTTAAAAGTTTCTGCTGTATGAAAGCCCCAAGAGTGACCAATACACCAGACAAGAGTCTGGTCATCAATCTACTGAATTTCTGGGTAAGTTCATTTGGAGAGTGACAGATTCCCCCTTTTTGTCTTGACTGGTCACTGTGCTTTTACTTTTACTTTGTCCTTGCTCTTCATTCCATCTAGAATAAAATTTATTTCCTTCTTTGGCTGAAGAATGATTCTGTGAGTCTTAGCATTAACCTAACCTCTTCCCTGGAGTTTTTCTTGACCCACATCCTCACCTACAACATTCTGTGCATACTTCCACATAGCACTTGCAATATAATTTTCAAATTTCATCTTCAGAATTTTATCTCCCTACTGCTCAGTCATCTCCTTGAGGGTATGTGATAAGATTTTTTTCAAAATTATATTCTAATTGCCAAATTAATGCTGGTTCATAGAGGAATCACCTCTCTACTTAACTTATATATTCTCCAGTAATTAAAGGCAGAATATTATCTCCATTATTTTTCACATTACAAAATTGAGAATTTCAGCTATCTCCTCTCCAACCCTAGCAGTTCAAGTTTACACACACACACACACACACACACACACACACACACACACTAAAACACAGGCATATACACAATATATATTTCCTGAAATAATTTTCCAAATTGTAAAACGATCTCTCATTTCTACTACTCTTCATAGGTTTCAAATGGGCACAGTTAGAAAGGCATTTGCCTTGGCATGAGTTAAAAGTAGAATATACTTACTTTCATATGCATTTACCTCTGATGGAAGGCTCTCAACTCTGACTTTGTCTAACATCCAAGTGTTCCTAAATTTGAATCAAAGCTTTCTTCACAATTGCAAACACCACATTCAATCATGCCCACATCTTCTTTATGACTAGTTTTTCTCAAATAAATTATACAGCAATGATCTTCCTGTTTGCTTCAAATGTTTAATTTACTGTAAGTAAGTTCATAATTTCCACATATTCTGGATGAGTGCCATAACACAAAATGACTTGATAACTCCTCCTTCTATGTTACTGTGAGGAAGACATCCTTAAAGACATGAGAGCTAAAACAGAATCGCAGTAGGAGCTAAATTTTAGGATATCCTAAATGCTTCTGCCTTTCCCCATGAATAAAAAGCAGAGATATGTATGAAAGTTGCCTAGCCCAGAATATTTAGTCTTCCCTCCCCCAGCTGACTTATATCTGGACAATTTCTTTATTGGATGTGATTATTTATACACTCTCTATAGGCTTATCTAGATTAAAATAATCTCTCAGTTCATGTTTCATCATAACTGCAAACTATTTTTTGTCAAGTATCTCTTCTTGTTATTATCCATTCTTCTAAATCTGATGGGTAATTATTTTTCCAGAAACAAATGATGACATGAACTAAGTTGTTTATTTTATAAAATATGACACTGAAATTGCTTGCTGTCCTGTCTCTTCTTAATCAATTCATCTATTTATGAACTTCTAAAATTGAGAACTTAACTGTGGCAGAATGTTTTTAGGCATATGAATACAAAGAATAAAAAGAGATAAATAGTTTATTCTTCTCTAAGAGCCAGGCCATCTAGCTAGACCATCCTAGGATGCTTAGGAGAGGCTAGCAGAATGTGAGGAGTGTATTTAATCTATCCTATTATTTAAAAAAAAATTAAAACCTCACCTGAAGATGTATTTATTTATTTTAGAGAGAAAGGAAAGGAGACACAGAGAGAAATACATCAATGTGAGAGAGAAAGATCGATCGGTTTCTTTCCATATGTGCCTCGACCAGGGACCAAACCTGCAACCTACGTATGTGCCCTGGCTGGGAATTGAACAGGCAACATTTTGATGTATGGGATGACGCTCCAACCAACTGAGGCACTTGCCAGGGCTCCTTTCCTTTTTTATTTTTTTTTTAAGAATTGAGATATAATTGACACATAACAGTATGTAAGTCCAAGGTGTAGAACATGTTGATTTGATACATTTCTATATTACCACCATAATATGATTACCACCATAGTTTTAGCTGTCATTCCTATCACATCACATAATTATCCTTTTTTTTTTCTGTGAGCAGAAAATTTAAGATTTAGTTCCTCAGCAATATTGAAGTGTATAACAGTGTTGTTGATGAAAATAATTATTTAACCTCCCTTTTTAATAGAAACAAAAAGAGATTAAAATGTTCTTCTGTGGGGTGTTTTTTGTTTTTTTTTTGTTTGTTTGTTTTTTTTCAGGAATCTGGACAAATGGATAAGAGGAGCAGGAATCACTAATGGGAAGTGAACATCTAACACTGATATATAGAATTAACAACAGCAGTAGAAAGAATGTCTATGCCGAATGACACTCGGTTCCATCCTTCTTCATTCCTTTTGCTGGGCATCCCAGGGCTGGAGCATGTGCATGTCTGGATGGGATTCCCCTTTTTCTTTGTGTATCTTGTTGCACTCCTGGGGAATGCTGTTGTCCTGTTTGTGATCCAGACTGAGCGTAGTCTCCATGAACCCATGTACTACTTCCTGGCCATGCTGGACTCCATCGACTTGGGTTTGTCCACTGCCACTGTCCCCAGAATGCTGGGAATTTTCTGGTTCAACCTCAGGAATATATCTTTCGAAAGCTGCCTTTCCCAGATGTTCTTCATCCACTTCTTCACTGTTATGGAGAGCATTGTGTTGGTGGCCATGGCCTTTGACCGCTACATTGCCATCTGTAAACCACTTCGATATACCATAATCCTCACCAGCAAAGTCATCAGCATTATTGGAGGCATTGCCATTCTGCGAAGCCTGTACATGGTGGTCCCACTGGTGTTTCTCCTCCTGAGACTGCCCTTCTGTGGGCATCATATCATCCCTCATACCTACTGTGAGCACATGGGCATTGCCCGTCTGGCCTGTGCCAGCATCAAAGTGAATATATTGTTTGGTCTTGGCAACATTTCTCTCCTATTATTGGATGTGCTCCTAATTATTCTCTCCTATGCCAGGATCCTCTATGCAGTCTTTTGCCTGCCTTCCTGGGAGGCTCGACTCAAAGCCCTCAACACCTGTGGATCCCACATTGGTGTTATCTTAGCCTTTTTCATACCTGCGTTTTTCTCTTTCTTGACACATCGCTTTGGCCACAACATTCCCCGATACATCCACATTCTCTTAGCCAATCTATATGTGGTTGTTCCACCAGCCTTCAATCCTGTAATCTATGGGGTCAGGACCAAGCAGATTAGGGAGCGTGTTCTGAGGATTTTACCCAGGACAGATAAATAAACAGTCAGAGATCTTGGAAGGTTTAAATAGAATTCATGTTTTGTGCACTGTAAAAGGTAGATTGTCATGTCTAACCAAGTAGAAAAAAGGAAGACAGAGAAGAATATTGAGATACATAACATTGTCTTTGAGTTTCAGTTTTTATATTTAAAGTTAAAAATATGTACATTGATGAGAATATTGAATGGGAACAATTTAGTGTCCCCATGCAAAAAGCTGAATTTAGACCCTTACTTTGCACCATAGAGAAAATTAGCCTACAGTCGATCTAAGTCAAGAGCCAAAAGTATATTTAAAGAATTAATTGTAATATTGGTCACAAGATTTTATAGGTAAAACAACAATAACAACATATTATTAAATGATTAATTAGACTTCATTAAACTTAAAAAATATTTTATTTCAAAGATTCTAATAATAAAATGAAAAAGCAAGCCACAGTCTAGGAGAAAATATTTATACATCATGTGGAGTGATAAAGAATTTGCATTGAAAATACATAAAGAACTCACAATTTAATTATTAAATGAGTCAAATTATCCAATTAAAACAAAAAGTTTGTATATGCATTTTTAAAACATATAAACAATTAGTCAATAAGTATGTAAAAAAGCTCATCATAATTCATCAGTGAATATGTGCATATTAAAACCACAATGTGGAACAAATATCAGCCCTCTCTCTGTGCAATTAAAACTTCCTAAATGGTGTACATTTCTTAGAGTACTTCTGGATAAATCTATATGACCTTTCCATCTAAAGTCTATTTCTAAGAATCCAAGGTGAAGATGATATTCTTCTTTATGGTGTGTTTTCAACATTTTTGCATCATGCTTTATGTTTTTGTTATGAGATTTTCCAAACTCAATGTGTCTTATTTCCCTTGAAGCTTTTATTTTTAGCTTTGATTTTCAACAAGTTTACTTAATGTGCTATTTACTTACAAATATATCATTATTATTGAAATGAGTAGTTCTTTTTGAATAAAGTTGTATGTCTTCCATTTGTTTTTTAAAAAATATGGCTGTCCCTGGCCGATTTGGCTCAGTGGTTAGAGCGTCGGCCCGTGGACCAGAGAGATCTGAGTTTGGTTCCAGCTAAGGGCACATACCTCGGTTGCAGTTTGTCCCCGGCACTGGTTGGGGTCGTGTGGGTGGCAACCAGTTGATGTGTCTCTCTCACATCGATGTTTCTTTCTCTCTCTTTCCCCCTCTCTCCCTCCCACTCTATTTGAAGATAAATGCAAAAAATGTCCTCAGGTGAGGATTAAAAAAAGAAATATGGCTAATATCTTTCCAAATATTGCTTCTATGTCATTTTCTCTCTCCTTGCCTCATGTGATTCCAACTAAAATAAGTGGTTTGGGTATTTATCATTATTTAATAAATTTCCTAAGTTTTGAGTCATAAAAGATAATAAGTTAATTCATTTCACAGATTCCATTGACTAGGAATTTAGAGAGAATAAAAAAGGACTGCTCTTCTCTGCTTCGTAATGTTTCAGACCTCAGATATAATCACTCAGATTGCTGAGAGTGACCCAAATGACTGGTGGCTGGAAGTAGTGGATTGTGCAACTCATTTCTAGGATGGTTTCTCTACTCTCATGTCTTGCTTCTAGACCAGGATAGTAGAAATACAGGTTCACTTGGGAATCTTGTCCAGAGAACCTACATGTGACTTTCCTAGTATGGTAGTCTTAAGAATCAACCTCTTACAAAGGTCCCAAGAAGTCATCTGTCCTTCAGTACAAGACTGAAGTCATATGGTCTATCAAAATAAATTCTGAGAAGTTAGATAGCACTGCCTTCAACATACTCTATTGGTTCAAGAAGTCATATGCCTCTCCAAATTCAAAGGGAGAGGAATAAGACTCACATTTATTGATGAGTGGAGTGTCAATTGTTTTTAAAGAACAAAGGCCACTTTTTTATAATAAAACAGTCACACACTAGGAATTGGAAAGAACTTCTCAACAAAGGACATTCATGAAAAAAATCCACAGGTAACGTTATGTTCAATGATGAAAACTGAATGTTTTCCCCCTAAGATTAGAAACAGGACAAGAATTTCTACTTGCATGCCTACTATTTTTTTTTACCTTAATATTTCAGGAAGCTAAACTTCATTAATTTTGTTCTATTGACATTTGTACAAAGTGGGCTTTAAAAGCCTGTTGCTCAGAGTTAAGTGGCTGCAACCCGCAAAAAGGTACCTTGTCCACCTGAATGTGCAAGGATATCCTTGTTGGTAGGGAGTTTCTAGTCCCATGATGATTTTCCCCTGTCTAACATAGTTCTGAAATTTTTAGCCAGAGCAATTAAGCAAGACAAAGAAATAAGAAAGGACATGGTAAAACTAATTATATTTACTGATGACATGAATATATACACTCACAAAAAACTATTAGAGAAAATGTTCATTTGTATTCATATATAAAAGTATAAAAGTATTCAGCAAAGTTATGGCAGACAAGAGAAACATGAAAATTCATGCGTTTCAAAGCACTAACAATGAGAAAAACAAAAAGTAAATTAAGAAAATAATTTATTCTACAATATAATCAAAATAATAACATAATCAGAAACACCTTTAAACAAGGACTTGCAAGGTTTGCACAATAAGAACTGAAAATCATCCCTAAAAGTAATTAAAGAACTAAGTAACTTGAAAGATATCTTGTGTCCATGCATTAAGGACTTAATATTGTTAAAATGGCAATACTCTCCAAAAGCAGTTTGTAAATTCAATGCAATTGCTATAAAAATTCCAACAACCTTTTCTGCAGAAATGAAAACTCAGATTTTAAAATTTATATTGTGAGAGGTCCCATATAGTTAAGATAATCTTTAGAAGGAACAAAGTTGAGAGACTCACACTTCCTATAAAGCTATGGTACTTAATACAATGTGTTGCCTGCATAAGGATAACTATATAGGTAAATAAAAACGAGTTGATATTCAAGAAATAAACTCAAGTATCTAGGGGCAAATATCTATGACCAGGATAATAGTCTGTAACAAAAATAAATTAATAAAACTTGAAAAAAATAAAATAAAAAGAAAGAAACTGAAAATAGAAAAAAAGAATGGTGCTTAGGTAATCATGTAATCCACACGAAAAACAAATGAAATTGCACCTTTACTTCACATCACATAAAAGAACTGAACTCAAAATGAATCAAAAACATAAATTAAGAAAAACTAGGAAAATCTGAGAAGAATACAAGGAAGTGAATCTTTATGACCTTGAATTTGGCAATGGTTTCTTTTTTATTTTATTTTTAATAATATTAAAATTTTTCAATTATAGTTGATGAACAATGTTATATTAGTTTCAGGTGTAGGCAATGGTTTCTTAGCTATAACACCAAAAATACAAGAAACAAGAGAAAAATGGATAAATTGGACTTGATCAAAATTAAAAATGTTTGTGCATCAAATGACACAGCAAGAGAATGACAATAAAATCTGTAGACTGGGAGAAAATGTTTGCAAATCACGTATTAAATAAGGGTACCCAGAATATATAAGCAACTCTCACAAGTAAACAAACAAACCAAAACCAATTCAATAAAAAAATGGGAAAAGAACTTAAATAGACATTTCTATAGAGAAGATATATAAATGGCCAATATGCCCATGAAAAATGTGCTCAATATCATTAGTCATCAGTGAAATGCAAATCAAACACATGACATATCACTGGACACACACAAAGGTAGCTGTAATAATAATTTTAAAAAGACAAAATAAACAATTGTTGTTGAGGGTGTAAAGAAACGGGATTCCTCATACATTTTTGGTTGGAATGTAAAGTAGTTCAGATGCTATGGAGACCATTTTTGGGTTCTGCTAAAATTCAAATTACAGATAATTACATATGACTCAGCAATTCTGCTCCTAGATATATGCACACTCACAAGAATTGAAAAGAGGTGTCCAAGCAAAAGTTCTACTCTAATGTTTATAATGGCACTACTCACAATAAGCAAAAGGTATAAGCAACCCAAATGTTCATCAATTGAAGAATGGATAAGCAAGGTGTCATGAAATCATATAATTGAATTATGTTCAGCTACAAAAAAAAAAAAAATGAAGTACTGGCACATGTCAAAACATGTATGAACCTTGAAACATTATAAAAAATAAAAGAATCCAGATACAAAAGGACACACACCATATTATACCTAGAGTAGGAAAACTCATAGTAACAAACAACAAATTGGTGGTTTCCAGGCTCTGGGGAAAGGGCAGAATGTGCAGTGGCTGTTTCATGGGTACAGGGTTTTCTTTTGAAGTGTTAAAAATGCTCTGGAACTAGATAGGAGTCCTACACACACCAGCATGCAAAAAACAAGGAGGCACAAGACAAGCACACTAGACAGTCCAATTCAATAAAGGGAAAATGGGAGGGACACAGTGATCACTGGTCCATAGAAATTGTCATATATTTTCATTCTGCTGATTAGCACTCTGGAAGTGATCACTTGTTGCTCTTGGTTCTGCCCTCTGGATTCTTGACTCCACCAATCTGGTCATACTTTCTTTTCATAAAAGCAGCTCTTGTTGCCACCTCCGTCATTTTTCTGTTTTCTTTCTGTCTTTCAATAGAAATTTTGTACTGTTTCTGTCCCTTTCATTGCAAGCTGATATTATTTCTTTAAAATTTTATGGGTGTCTTATTTATCAATTTATAAATCTGTCCCATTAACTAGAATTCCCTTCAAGATAAATTTTTCTCTACCTTAGACCTTTTCTCAGACTTCTGTAGTGGGTAATACCCAAATAAACTGATGAACAAAATAGAGCCAGAGGCATAAATACATGGAATAGGCTGACAGATGCCAGAGGGGACGGGTATGGGGGAGACTAGGATGAAGGAAAGTGAAGAGATTAGCCAAAGAGCATGTATAGCCCATGGTCATGGCATGGTAAGGCCAGAGAAAGGGGTGAGGAGGGCTGGGTGGAGGTTGGCAAATGGGCTGATGGTGGAATGGGGGACATCTGTAATAGTGTCAACAGTAAAAAAGACTCTTAGAAACCTTAGAGATTAATAAAGAGTGTATGTGAAGCATGCCTTTAAGATTTTGGAAGTCTTTTTACTCTGTCAGAAATGATGTATGAATAACTAATTTAAATCTTTGAGATCTTAACAAAGACTTTATAATCACACTCTTAATTTGATCTTTGTCTTGGAGTTCTTTTTATTTTGAGCATGTTTAGCCGTGAATAGAGAGTGAGAATGAAAATAGACTTGATTTAAAAAACAAAAAGCAGCAAGTCCTGGCTAGTCTTTATCACCTCTAAATTTTATTGAAAACGGAATAATCCCATTTTCACTAATTCCTTTATATCCAATTTTTATTATACATGGATAAAAGAAATCATTTGATACTTTTGACGTTCTGCCTGGAGACCACTTTAGCTAAATCCACAGTTCATTATAAAGATTTTCCTTTTTCCATGTTACTGAAGGCAATAGTTTGGCCAAACTTTCTCTCTATAAAAACCATCCCCTTTACTTAAGCTATCAATTCTTTCTCACTTTTCTTCTGCCCTCACTTTCATTCTCCTGAAGGCCCATTACTCTTTCTCTCTATGCATGGCTCTCAAACCAATGACACATGTTTTGAGTTCCATTAATATGGATCCTATTTTAAGGTAGAACATTTTCTCTTGATTTTTTATTCTTGTGTATAACAAACTCCAAAACTTAACAATGTAAAACAATAAATTAAGATTCTATAAGTCAGGAATTCAGAGAAAGCATACCAGGGAAGGCTCTCATTTTTCTCTGCAAAACAGCATTTTAGTTGGGGTAGCTCAAATGGATGAAACTGATTTAAAGAATTTGGACACTCCAAGGGTAAGAGATCTTTCTTTCTTATAGCTGCATAGTATTCCATTGTGTCAATGTACCACAGCTTTTTTTTCCCCACTTATCTACTGATGGACACTTGGGCTGTTTCCAGATTTTAGCAATTGTAAATAGTGCTGCTATGAACGTAGAGGAGGAGGAGGGGATAATTGAAGGAAAAAAAGGGGGGACATCTGTAATACTTTCAACCATAAAAAAAAAAAGAAGAAGAACTTGGAGACTGCAACAAGTAGGGTAGGTAATTCAAAGCTAGTGTCTTTCCTTACATGTCTTGGGCCTAGGCTCAGCTAAGACTCTTACCTGTAGCTAAACTTTGAAAGGTTCCTAATGTCCGAGTGTCTTCTCTCTGCCCTGGTCATCAGCCTCTTTCCTTGCTCATATGATCTTTAAACAACTGTTGGGGTAACCATGTGTAAGGAGTTAGGTTCACCTTATTGAGCTTTTCTCTCCAGAATCTTGGGTCGTCACATCACATTTTTGTTGCCTTATCTTGTCTTTCACTTGAATAGTTCATAAGGAGTAGGGCGAAGGAATTATAGACATATCAGACTTAGGCTATAACAAAGATGATGTACAACAAAAAGGGAAGGCTGATGGGACATGTCACTGAAGAAGGCAGATAATCATTTTAATAGCTCAGGTGTTAATTGGGAAATTTAGACTTTTAATTAGGAAAGCACAAAATATACAGTCTCACTGGGAAAAATAAAGAGCAGATGACTCTTGACCCATAGTGCCAACGAGTGTAGGGAGGGAAACCTCTCCGGTGAATAACGCTTAGTTTATGCCAAGAACCCAGGGAGACTACAGTTCCCATCCCATGAAAGCAGGGCTACTGTACTGATATAAATGTCTATTTCTTGCCAGCAAATGTGGATCCAGAGAGATGTCAGAGGATATTTTCAAAGTCTGTCCTCTTAGAGACATGTAGAAAGCAAGGTAAGACTCTGTTATGCATGGTTAGGACTGTGGAAAATAGCATGGGAAATGGGGAATGGGTTCATGCTAAGTTAGAATAGAGTGAGGGGAAAAAAGTGTATGATACAGCATTGGAAAAAGGATGAAGAAAATACACAGACAAGCTTTGGGCATTACAAATTTTATTCCCATAAACTTTCATGGCTACTTACATTTCTGTATGTATATATGTATATAATCATCTACCTATAATCTATCTATCTATCATCTATCTATCTATCTATCTATCTATCTATCTATCTATCTATCTATCTATCTATCTATCATCTATCTACCTTTACATTCATAGTCCCATACATGCAACAGCAGGTGAGATGCAGAAGAAAACTCTGTATCAGCTCAGCTACTTTTTCCACCTTTATGCTAGGTACCGAATGTGAACATCAGAGACCAACAACTATGCTTTCCTGGAACCTAATACATTTCCAGGCCTAGTAAATGCGATAAACAGGTAGGTTTTTGAACAATTAAATTCATGAATGGATAAATCATGAAATATAACTGTGAATACTAGTAGAGGTTTTTACATTTTGTTTTGTTTTATTTTAATAGGGCTCAAGACCAAGGTAAGAAGATAGTTGAGAAATAAGATCATGTGTGGATAGCTCAGGTCATTTCCTAGTAGCATATGCCATTGGATTGGGAATTAGGCAGAGCTAAAATGAACAGATTTAGAGCAATTTTCCAGCCTTGGTATTACTGACATTTTGGGTCAGATTACTTTTTGTTATTGGGGTGGGGAGGTCCTGTGCATTGT
The DNA here is from genome assembly GCA_030848825.1 of Tadarida brasiliensis. Lineage (NCBI taxonomy): Eukaryota > Metazoa > Chordata > Mammalia > Chiroptera > Molossidae > Tadarida > Tadarida brasiliensis. Next base: position 45,591,498 of record CM061268.1, read on the forward strand.
AGGATATTTAGCAACATTCTTGGTTGGAATCTACCCACTAGACATCAGTAACACTTCCCCTAAATTGTGATAATCAAAAATGTTTCCAGACATTGCCAAATATGCCCTAGGGAAAAAAATCAACCCTGATTACAAATTACTGGTACAAAGTATCTCTTCTTGTTACCTTGATCACCTAGAGGACATGAAATGCTGTTAGTGTACATGGTGCAAGGTGAGGTGGAGGTGTAGAATATGGTAGAGTAACAACATGATTCAGAACTGAAAAAATGGCTGTCTGATATAAATTCATTACAGGACATTAGAAATCATGGTCTCAAAGACGAGAGGCTGGGGCCCAGTCTCATCACTGTTGCTGGCAAAGATTTGAGGCTCTATAAATATATATTGATAGGATAGATTGGTTTATACTTATGAATTGAGTAAGTAACTCTTTTGTTTGATCATTGGTAACTGATTTGTAAATGTGGCTGTTTAAGCACTTCGTTGGGTACCAATTCTGGGTAACATGCCTGAAAAATCAGAGGTGAGAATGGGAAAGGGCTCTCTCCTACAGATAAAATCATAATAATTCTACCTCATGCCAAAAAGAGAGCCGTTGATCTCCGATCTCCTTTCTTGATTGTCTTACAGTATTAACTCAGGATAAACAAATCGAGCATTTTGCCACCCACGCTTGTTACTATATAAACAGCCATTTTAATAAATTACTTTTCAGCCCAGCTGGTGTGGCTCAGTGGTTGAATGCCGACCCATGCACCAAGAGGTCATCAGTTTGATTCCTGGTCAGGGCACATGCCCAGGTTGTGGGCCCAATCCCTAGGGGGGGGGGCATGTAGGAGGTGGCCAGTTGATGTTCTCTGTCATCGATGTTTCTATCTCTCTCTCCCTCTCCCTTCCTCTCTCTAAAAACAAAAACAAAAACAAAAACAAACCCAAAAAACAATACAGAAAAAAATTGGAAACTAATTGGGTATTCCTGATTAGACTTCCCAAAACAGCATCTTAAATTAACAATTTTATTTGTTCAATGGAAAATGAGATCATTTCAATTTAGAAATTTTATAAATCCAAGTTTATCCTAACTTTAAAAGCCTCCATGCAAAAAATCTTCATTTTCTTGTCTTTATTCATGATCTAAAATATTTTGGATGAAGTTGGCATTTGGAATATCTAGTTAAGAAGGAAACTATATTATCAATCATCTGGGGTATGCTGGATGTTGTTATGACTTTCCTCTGACTCATTCATTTAAGAAACATTATTTTCTAAGAATATGTATGTGTGAAGTAGTTTCAGGTGCATGAATAAACAAAAGTAAATTTGTAGCCTCTGATTTCAGGATCAATCAGTCAGAGGTATAGGCACAGTCAGATATATATACATACAAATATATACATATTTATGTATACATATATATGTATGTACATACATATATAAATGATCCTCAAGTTTCTCAATGAAAGAATGGGTTGAATTGCATATGCTATAGTATTTTCATATTCATTACATGCAATGTATGTATCACTGCCAGATAAAAACAAAACAAAAATCTTTCTTATTTCTACTCCTTACCTTGAATATTAACTTGATGGATATTCTTCTCCTCTGTCTTCTTGTTCAACCTTTTATGAATGGGAATAATCTAAAGAAGAGTGAGACTTGCTTGATCCCTGGAACCATCTGATGTTCAGGTAAGTCTGGCAGAGAAGTTTTAATTAAATTGAATGAGAGAAAATGAATATTACAAAGATATTTTGAATTTCACCAAGAGATAGGGAGAAAACAAAACGGAGCAAGAATCATTAATGGGAAGTTAACATCGAACACTGATATATAGAATCAATAACAGCAGCAGAAAGAATGTCTATGCCGAATGATACTCGGTTCCATCCTTCTTCATTCCTTTTGCTGGGCATCCCAGGGCTGGAGCATGTGCATGTCTGGATGGGATTCCCCTTTTTCTTTGTGTATCTTGTTGCACTCCTGGGGAATGCTGCTGTCCTGTTTGTGATCCAGACTGAGCGTAGTCTCCATGAGCCCATGTACTACTTTCTGGCCATGCTGGACTCCATCGACTTGGGTTTGTCCACTGCCACTGTCCCCAGAATGCTGGGAATTTTCTGGTTCAACCTCAGGAATATATCTTTCGAAAGCTGCCTTTCCCAGATGTTCTTCATCCACTTCTTCACTGCTATGGAGAGCATTGTGTTGGTGGCCATGGCCTTTGACCGCTACATTGCCATCTGTAAACCACTTCGATATACCATAATCCTCACCAGCAAAGTCATCAGCATTATTGGAGGCATTGCCATTCTGCGAAGCCTGTGCATGGTGGTCCCACTGCTGTTTCTCCTCCTGAGACTGCCCTTCTGTGGGCATCATATCATCCCTCATACCTACTGTGAGCACATGGGCATTGCCCGTCTGGCCTGTGCCAGCATCAAAGTGAATATATTGTTTGGTCTTGGTGACATTTCTCTCCTATTATTGGATGTGCTCCTAATTATTCTCTCCTATGCCAGGATCCTCTATGCAGTCTTTTGCCTGCCTTCCTGGGAGGCTCGACTCAAAGCCCTCAACACCTGTGGATCCCACATTGGTGTTATCTTAGCCTTTTTCATACCTGCGTTTTTCTCTTTCTTGACACATCGCTTTGGCCACAGCATTCCCCAATACATCCACATTCTCTTAGCCAATCTATATGTCATTTTCCCACCAGCCCTCAATCCTGTGATATATGGGGTCAGGACCAAGCAGATTAGGGTGAGGGTTTTGAGGATTTTTTCTTAAAATATGGTTAAATATTGGTGGTCTTAGATTGTCTTATGGTTTATATTTTCTGTATATGCTCATTAGAAGGGGTTAAAAGGGAGAGAGAGAGCAAAGGCAAATAATCCTTTCAGTTTAAGGATAATAATGAATTTATTCATATTATAATTCTAAGGTCTGCAACTTTTACAAAGGCTTATATTTATATTGTTTGATAATCAAGATCACCTTATAATCTAGTTACTATAGTCATTTAGTATTGTTATTAACAGTTTAGCATTATTATATGATTCATCTGAAAATCTAGCTTTTAGTAGGAGGCAGATTATTAAGTTGGCAGGTTTTTAAATTGGACCGTTTTCTGAATCACCAGAGGAAATATGAAAGCAGCACAATGAAATTTGCCCAGGGATTGTAGATAATTTTGTGTCAGGATTCCTGAAATAATAACAATGACACTGACAATAACAATAATAATAACAATGACATTATTGAACTCATGAGCATGTACTATTCTAAATAATTTACTTATGTTAACACATGTATTTTTTATGTGAATTCTATAATGTGGTTACTCTTAATATTTGCATTTTCATATGTGTAAACTGTGGATCCGAAAATTCTCCATAGCAAATTATAATCAAGATTTTTGGCTTCCGGCACCTAGAAAAAGAGAAGACATACATTCAGAAATGGAATAAAGTGAGCAAGGAATAATCATGCATAATTATACAAGGTATATTCATTAAACAAATATTAATGAACTTCTACATGTGCTAAGTTGTACATGGCTGTTTGGTAATCGGCAGACGAAAAGACAGAATCCTTTGTCATAACACACTTATGTTAGGAGAGAGGCTATTAAGGCTAAAAACATTATGCTACAGGATTGCATATTAATTTATATTTGAGAGGATCTTTTTAGAAACTTTGTAATAGTATTCAATAAATATTCCAAATACTGGGCCAATATATTGAAGATAGCCATATAAAACAAACTATATATTTGAATTCTTTTCACTTTCTAAAATAATCATATGGAAAATTATTGATCTATTCCATAAAGGAGGTGTTATTTGAAACTACATTCAAGAGAGTCTGCCAAAGTTATGTTATCTCTTTTACTTCACTTGAAACTTCTGATTTTTATTGGTTTATAAGCATGGAAATTCTACTGCAAGACCAGAAAATGTAGATATTACCTTCAAAATCATATAGTTAAATCTAGCAAAATATTGTAAATATCACAGCATACATATTTATATATCATATTTGCTTAAAAATATCCATAGACTACAGTTATTTTTTGTTTTTAGAAAATCTTATAGATCAAAATCTAATAGACATCAGACAAATTCATTAAGTCAAGCTAGTCTACATATCCAAAGACTCCTGACTCTGGATAAGGTAAGAAAGCTTTAGTCATTGAAATAGCAACAAAGAAGCTTAGCTATTGGTACATTCATAAAAATAATACAATATTCAGATATAAGTAAATGTGAAAATTAATAACATTATCTATAGCAACTTGAGCCTTTGGTTAAATAATCACAATCAGAAAAAAATATTCTGAAGACTTTTGGGGAAGAAAATGCAACTTGCAAATAAGTGTTTTAATAATCAAAGGATGAAGCACAGCTTGTATGGCTCAGTGGATAGAGCATCATCCCATGACCTGAGAGGTCCTGGTTCGATTCCCCGTCAGGGCACATGTCCAGGTTTTGGGCTCGATCCCCAGTAGGGGGCGTGCAGAAGGTAGCCGATCAATGTTTCTCTCTCACATCAATGTTTCTATCACTCTCCTTTCCTCTCTCTCTAAAAAAAAAAATCAATAAAAAAACCTATTTAATAATCAAAGGATGAAAATTAAAAATATTTCTTTGACACACTTAAGTGACACACTACTTGTGCTTACTGACACTTCCAGTTTTCTTTTTCTTCCAGGAACATTGGAGAATTATGTGTCCAGCCTCTTGCAGTTAGACTTGCTATGACAAATAAAATATTTGTAGAAGTAACCTGACCAGTGTCAGATCTGAGAGGAAACATTTAAGAGTGATGACAGGCTTCTCCATTTTCTTTCCCATGCTCTTGTGGACCCTGAGGCTTTTGTTAAGATTCCATGTCAGCCCTGACCGGTTTTGCTCAGCAGTTGGAGCGTCGGCCTGTGGACCAGAGAGTCCCGGGTTCGGTTCCCGCTAGGGGCACATACAAAAACCAAAACCAAAAACAACAACAACAACAAAAAAGATTCCATGTCACCCTGACCAGTGTGGTTCAGTGGTTAGAGTTACATCAAAATTCGGGTTTGATTCCTGGTCAAGGGCACATACCTGGGTTGCAGGTTCCAGCCCCGGCCCCAGATGGGGTGCATGTAGGAGACAATAGATCGATGTGTCTCTCCCACATCAATATTTCTCTCTCTTTCCCTCCCATTCCCTCCCTCCCTCTCTTCTACTCTCTCTCTAAAAAGAAAAAAAAAAAGGAAAAAAAAATCCTAGGTGAGGATTAACACCAACAACAAAAATCCCATGTCATAGAATTCTGGTGTCTTCAGAATAGATCCCTGAGTGACCACAATGGAGTCCTTCCTCACCACCAAAACCTGTATTAATTATGTAATATAAGCAAGAATTAAACCTTTGATTTTTTTAATACACTAAAATTTTGGATGGGGGTTTGTGTTAGTTCAGCATAATCTAGACTATCTTGAATGATATCATACTCAAGGACACAATGTGTACAGATATATCCAAGAATAGCTGAGGTTTTCCTGAAGAACAAAGTCGGAATACTTAACACTGCCAGAAAACAAGACCTATTCTTAAGCTATTGCAAAGACCTACATAAAGCTATAGTAATCGGGAGAGTGTGATTTTGGTGCAAATAAAAAACAACAACACACAATCCAGTGAAATAAAATACAGAGCCTAGCAATAGACCCACAGGTGTATGTTTACCTGAATTATGGCAGAGATGACACTGCAGTACCGTGACAAAAGATATCTCAATAAAAGGTGCTGACTCAATTGGAGAGCCTTATGAAAAAGGAATGAATCTTGATGTTTATCTTACATCATACAGAAAATCCTTCCCAAATACATTGTAAATGTAAAATGAAATAAGCCAGTCAGAGAAAGACAAGTACCATATAATTTCATTTATGTGGAATCTAATGAGCAAAATAAACTAACAAACAAAATAAAAACAGACTCATAGATATAGAGAACAGATTGATAGCTGTCAGAGGAGACAAGTGGTTGGGGTGGCTGGGTGAAAAAGGTGAAGGGATTAAGCAAAAAACCCACAAAACTCATAGACAGAAAATATGATTATCAGAGGAAAAGGGAGGTGGGGGGAGGTTTAATAAGAAGGTAAAGGGAGGAATAAATGGTGATGGAAGGAGACTTGACTTGGGGTGGTGAACACACAATATACAAATGATGTTTTATAGAATTGTACACCTTAAACCTATATAATTTTATTAACCAATGTCACCCTGATAAATTCAATTAAAATATTAAAAATAATAATAAATAAATACTCTCCAGGTCCTTCCTGGAGAGTATTATGCTAAGTGAAACAAGCCAAGCAGAGAAAGACAAATATCACATGATCTCACTTATTTGTGGAATATAATGAACTAAACAAACCGATGAACAAAATTGACCCAGAGACATAGAGGTGGAGTACAGACTGACCAGCTTCAGAGGAGGGGGGTTGGGGGGTGAAGAGATAAACCACAGAACTTATATGCATGTATGCATGACCAATGGACACAGACAACAAAGCTGGGGATGGGGTGGGGGGAATGGGGAGGAGGATGTCAATGGGGGAAAAAGGAGAAACATCTGTAACAAAAACAAATTAATAATAAAATAAAATAAAATAAATAAAATTGAAAGGAAAAACAATAAAATTTTTGAAAAAAAAAAAGAATACCTTTATAACCTTTCAGTAAAGAAAGATTCTAAAATAAGACACAAGTATATATACACGCTAACAATATGGAAAATATATTTATTAGTAAATGTATATTAAAATTAAGAACATCTTTTAAAAAATAAACTATTGAATTTATTGGGGTGACATTAGTTAATAAAATTATATAGCTTTTGCTTTAGTCAAGTGGCTCAGTTGGTTGGAGGATTGTCCCATACAACAAAAGGTTGCTGGTTCAATTCCCATCAGGGCACATACCTACATTTAGGGTTCAATCCCCAGTCAGTGTGTGTATGGGAGGCAACCTATCCATGTTTCTCTCTCACATCCCTGTTTGTTTTTTTCTCTCTCTCTATCTCTTCCCCACCCTCTTCCTCTCTCTCTAAAATCAATAAACATACCCTCAGGTGAGGACAAAAAAAAATTATATAGGTTTCAAGTGTACAGTTCTATAATATATCATCTGTATATTGTATTGTGTATTCATCATATTTAATCAAATATACCATTAACAGCCAAATGACTTGTATTGCAGAATATTTAGAGGACTCCTTTAATTCGATAAGAAAAAGGAACACCATACATAGAAAAATTAGCAAAGACTTATATGGAGATTTTGCACAGGAGGATATCCAAATTTCTAATGAACATGGAAAGATGCTCTACTTTCTTAGTCATAAGGCAAATACATTTAAAATCACTAAGCAGTTCTACTATAAACTGACAAGAATAAATAAAATGCAAAATGTTCAGTAGTAGCAACTATGTTGGAGCAACTAGAATCTTCATACATTTCTGGTGAAAAGGTAAGGTCAAATAATTTTAGAAAACTGTTTGGCAGTATCTCAGAAAGCTAATCATGTGCATATTCTATGACCCAAAATTATGTTCCTAGGAATATACCCAACAGAAGCATGGCATAAAGCCATCTGCAGATACACCAATGATCACAGAAGCACTATATACAATAATCAATAATTGATACAGCTCAAATGTATGTTAATAGAATTTTTAAAGTGTGATATATTTAAACTGTAAAATACTGTGCAGCAATGAGAATAAACAAATTATAAGTATAAATGATGAATGAACCAGACAGAAAAATATTACATTATATATGTGTGTATGTATGTGTGTGTGTGTGTGTGTGTGTGTGTGTGTGTGTGTAGGGGTGTGTGTGTATATCTATCTATATATATATCTATATATATATCTATATATATATCTATATATCCCCATCTATTTTAAGGTAAAAAAAGGAGTGGTAACACAAGAGCTGAATTGTCAAATCAAATTCACATAAACAAATACTAATGATTTATCCTTACCAGATAGTCTATTTATTAGTATATTTACAAGGGGAATTAGCTAGTGTCATCACTTTTTGTGCGTCATTTGGGGAGGAAAGATAAAATGGTTTCAGGTCAGCTGCTAATTCTTTGCTTTCTTGTAGGCAACCACAATATATGGTGTTAAAAGTCAGGATTGTGGTTATTTTTTTGCAGGTAGCAGCAACTGGGTGCTGATATGAAGTGACTTCTGAATTACCAGCAATACACTGGGTTTTTTTTTTTTTTATGTTTGATGTTGGCACTTAGTGAACATTTATTAATCTAAATTCAGTGTTGTATGCATTTTCCTAGAAGTCTGGTATACTTTAATATAAAGTATATTAAAATATATCTCAAGAAACAATTAACAGACATTTTAAAGGTAACACCTAAAAGTACAAAACTTTTAGAAGACCACATAGAAGAAAATCTTTGTGACTTTGGTTAATGCTGAGTTTTTTTTTTAGCTATAACACCAAAGGCACTATTCTTAAAGGAAAAAAGAAGATAAACTGAAGTTTCTTAAAAAAACAAGAATTTCTGTTCTTCAAAAGACATTATTTAGGGAAGAAAAAGACAAATCACAGACAAGGAGAAAATATTTGCAAAACACATTATGTGATGAAAGACTTGTATCCAGAATACATAACGAATTCTCAAACACAATAATAAGAAAACAACCCAATTTTAAAAATGGACAAGTGATTTGAACAGGCACTTCACCAAAGAAAATTATACAGATGTCAAAAAAACATAAAAATTGCTCAGCATCATTTGACTTCAGGGGAAATGCAAACTAAAGACACAATGAGGCAACACTACCTGCTATTAGAATGATTTAGATACAGTGCTGAGAACGCCAATTACTGATGAGCATCTGGCCCACTGATACTCTCATACACAGGAAATTTCAGTGCCCTCTAGCCAACAACCACCAGGAATACATTTGTAGTAAAAGAAGTAGGGTTTGTTACTTGGTACAACAGGAGACACTACATACAGTGATGAAATGTCAGGGGACTCAGTGAGAGTGTTTGAGAACGGGTTTTATGGTGAATTTGAACTTGTTTTGGGATGTTTCTCAGAAGCAGCTGGTTTTAAAAAAGGCTAATTTGCTCTGGCCGATTTGGCTCAGTGGTTAGACCGTCGGCCCGCGGACCAGAGAGTCCCCGGTTCGGTTCCCGCTAAGGGGCACGTACCTTGGTTGCAGTTTGTCCCTGGCCCCAGTTGGGGTTGTGTGGGTGGCGACCACTCGATGTGTATCTCTCACATGGATGTTTCTCTCGCTCCCTTCCTCCCTCTCTCCCTCCTGCTCTATCTGAAAGATGAATGCAAAAATGTCCTCAAGTGAGGATAAAAAAAAAATAAATAAAATAAAAAAAGGCTAATTCATGCATTGGGTATCTTTATAGTATTTATATATAAAAAGTGAAAGGAATAGAGTAGGGGCTAAAGCTATGTTTGATAAAATAGCCAGTCACTCATATTTGCTAGGAGGACACTTTTTGGGGGGCAGTATTTTTGTTTTTCTCTTTGCTCAGACATGATTATGGAAGGGTCTTGTTTTTATTTCACTACATCATCATGAACACCAAATGATCTTGTCTGATGTTCATATTTTGTGAAACTGGATGTGTTAAGTGGGCATCATCATGGTCAAGGTGTTGGTGCCAGGCCAGCCGTCAGTGTTAGAGCTGCTTTTTTTCTCTCTCAAAAGAAAGCCATTTTCTCATGATTCTATACTTATCCCTTATAGAATCCAAGCTTTCTGTAATGTCTTCAAATAATATAAGTTTGTATTTTACTTTGCAGTTTCTATTGTGCCACCTTTCGACTCCTTTCTAAAGGAGATGGAATTAGAAAGCCTGGAAGGTTTACTGGTTATCTGCATTTCTGTAGCTCTATAGTTAGCACCGTACAACTTAAAACTTAGTTATTTGCATATTTATTTATTAGTGGTTAGTATTATCTATACACCTGGAATATGAGCTTCGGGGTGGGGGAAGATCTGTAGATTCTACAGAATCAAAACATATCTGAGCAATACTTAATCTTAACTAAATAAGTACTCAATGGCTACCATGATTCCTAGATCAAGTAGATGATATTTGCTGGAAACAAAGTGGCATGATCATTAGAGAATGTAACAACCCTGGTGGCAAGATGGGGGAATTCCAGGTAGGTTCAGACATTATTCTTGTGGGACTGATGGCAAGAGAGCAATTGTGGATTGTTAGAAAATGAGAAATTATTGCGAGTTGAGAACCTAAGGGGAGAATCTTGAAAGTCCCAAAGGATTCCTTTGCCCATGTGCTTTTTTATGCCCATAAACCTGTGGTAAGAACTTGTGAACTCATTTTCTTCCAGTCTCTTATCCCATGGAGCCCCAGAAGAGCAGCTACTCCTGGTCAGGGAAAGGATTTTCAATCCCAGTGTAAACTTTTCTCTTTGAACCACAGTAATGATGCTGAGACATGCTTGGAGCAGTGATTAGCCAGAAGTGTAGAGTTCTTTAGATATTGGCCATACCTGAGCCTGGTGAGTTGTCTACAGGCTTAGCTCCCAGATGTATCTGAACAGGGAAGGTTTGGACTTGGATTTATTGATTTAATCCTCTTGTTAACTTTATGTATGATATAAATATTAATTTGGAGATAAAAATAACTTGCATGTTTATTTCTAATTGATGGACATTCAAATAATGTTACATATTTTAGTATTTTATCTTTTTTTTCACAAGTATGGCTCTTTTAATGATAAGGAAAAGAAAAAGTAAAAATCAAACAGTCAAACAAGCAACTTGTTTTGTTGATATATTGTTGAATTTATCTTTCTTTTCTCTCCCTCTCTTCCTTCTGCCTCTCCCCCTCTTCCTTCTGCCTCTCCCCTTCTTCCTTCTGCCTCTCTTCCCCTCCCCTCCCCTCCCTTCCCCTCCCCTTCTCCCTCTCCCTCTCCCTCTCCCTCTCCCTCTCCCTCTCCCTCTCCCTCTCCTCTCCTCTCCTCTCCTCTCTCTTTCTCTCTCCCTTCCTCATCACTGCCCTCACCACATCTTCCCTCCCATTTCTAATTCTCTCTTTTAGCTTAATTCTATTGAACTTTATCATGCTGCTGGTTATTTCAGAATGTTTTTATATATTTAATATAAAAAAACTTCATTCTCAACATTTTTCCAAATCAATAATTTTCTGTATCTATTTCATTGTCACTAATGGTGGAAAGCTTCAATAATTTAATACCTTCAGATTTCAAATAGTACATAGCTTTTTAAAAGCACAGTGAGTTTTTCCATTCTGATTTATGCATATATGGATATGTACATATTCTCTTTCACTTTAGTTTCCCATATTATCAAGTAATTTTAGCATTAAATATATAAGCTGTAGATAGAAACACACAGCAATAGAAAAATAATGAGTTTTTAAAAATGATATCACTTTTCCTTTCCTGTAAAAATCGCTATTGGAGGACATTGTTACTTACTGACTCTTTCAGTCTATCTGTTTTTTACTATTTTTTCTGATACTAGGGTCTACATTGGGAAAAAATAAGACAATCCTCTTTCTCTCTCCTAGATCATGATCGTGTAATTATTTATTTAGCTATCCATCTTCTATCTATTTGGCATGGGTTAGGAGGATGGGTCTACTTTTTTACAAAATTTATTGTATTTTATTTTTTATTTTTTTATTGTCAATTTACTAGCTAGCTGCTTGGTTCATACAGTTGTGAGTGGGGATGGATCTAATTTGAGTTGAAACATTTCTAGCATATGGCAGCTGCTTCTGAACTAGACCTGCCCAGTGTTGCGCAGAGGAACAATTCTATCTCAGGGAGAGGCCCTGTACTCAGCACTGCAGAACACCAGCGGGACACGTTTCTGGTTCTAACGTGGTTCTTGAGTTTTGTTGTTCATTCTAAGTAGGGATAAAGATCTAGATAGATGTTGAAGCAATTCTTTCCCTACTTTCTGTCCTAGTTTATTTCTCTCCTACGTGGAAGCCTCCCGAATTTATTACAAGTCTAAGGTTTTAAGTGTACAATTCTACCATATAACATCAGTATACTGCATTGTGTGCCCATCATTCTTCTAACAGGAGGGCTTTTGACCAGGAGTTAAAATTAATAATTATCTGCTCATTCAGTCTTTCATTAACAAATGTTTTGAGTGGCAGCTGTAGTGCTAAAGAAATAATGATGAACAAAACCACTTCCTGGCCCCCTCTATAACTATGCATGAACCTTACAATTGAATGGGAACCCAGGCGTTGGTTAAATACCCATACAGAGAGCAATGTAGTAGAATTAGAGGGATCTGGGAGAGAATATTAGCCGCCAGTACACCGAGTTCAATGGAAGTCTCTCTGAGAATTAACAGCAGGAGGATGCTGGTTCCTCTTTTCTTTTCTTCACATCTGCTTTGGGGATCCTTTCAGCAGGTATATTTTCATTTTTAGAGATTTCATCTTTTTTACCTTTCTCTCACGGGGTCATGCCTCTTACATTCTTAAAATCTACTTTGATTGTCTAAAATCTCAAGTGTATTGTGTATTATGCAATGTTTCAACTTCCCTTGCTTCTAGGAAAAGGTCATGCCTCCCATTATTAATACTATTTCATCTTCTTCAATGGGCTATTCTTTCTTAAAAATATTTTTTAGAGAGAGGAAGGGAGAGGGAGAGAGAGACAGAAACATCGATGAGAGAGAACATCAATTGGTTGCCTTCTGAATGCCCCCCACTGGGGACCTGACCCACAACCGGGGCATGTGCCCTGACTGGGAATCGAACTGGTGGCCTCTTGGTGCATGGGTCGACACTCAACCACTGAGCTACTTTGGCTGAGCATATGCTTAGATTTTAATGAAAGTTATTTATAAGCATGTTGAGAAAGAAAGAGAGGCCATATTAAGTAGCAGGTTATAAGTGGAAATGCCCAAGGGCATATATTGGACTCATATTTCTACTTAAACAAATTAAATTAAAGGGTGCTTTTGAAATCTACAATATTGCCAGGGGTCACAGATAATATTTACCACAGATGGTAATCATTTATCAGAGGGATATCAATTTAAGTACTCCAATTAAAAATTAACTATGTCAAAAAGTAAAAGCCTAATAGAGAATCTTATATCAACTGGGTTGGTCTACATTCACACTAAAATTAATTTAGATCATCTTGTGCAATATCCAAATATCCATTATTCTCTTAAGGAAAATTCTTTTTATTTGTCATATATTTGTTAATGAAAGTAAATGAGGGAAAGAGAAGTCTAAGAGAAAACATGATCTTTGTTCTGTAGTTTTAGATCAAATATACAAATTACATTTTTTTTTATTCTTATTTAATATTAGCAGTATTGATGAGGCAGTGGGAAGCCTTATACAGAACTAAAAATTCCTTCAAATGAGTGGATGTGACATCAGAAGCCCTTGCCAGTATGTCTCCAGCCAACATGTCATGTATTCACCCCTCATCCTTCCTGCTGTTGGGAATCCCAGGACTGGAAAATATGCAATCCTGGCTTGGCTTCCCATTTGGTACAGTGTACCTGATTGCCCTCTTGGGGAATGTCATCATCCTCTTTGTGATCCAGACTGAGCACAGCCTTCACCAGCCCATGTTCTACTTGTTGGCCATGCTGGCCCTCACTGACATGGGCCTGTCCACTGCCACCATTCCCAAAATGCTGAGCATCTTCTGGTTTGGCCTTAGTGAGATTGCCTTTGGGGGATGCTTAGCTCAAATGTTCTTCATACACCTGTTTACAGGCTTTGAAACATTCATGCTTGTAGCCATGGCTTTTGACCGCTATGTTGCCATTTGCCACCCGCTTCGATACAACACAATCCTCACAAACAGAACTATTTGTATTATTGCTGTTGTAGGAATGTTGAAAAATTTTGTTTTGGTTTTTCCACTTGTATTTCTCCTTTTAAGGCTTTCGTTCTGTGGACATAATACTATCCCCCATACCTACTGTGAGCACATGGGCATTGCCCGTCTGGCTTGTGTCAGCATAAAGGTCAATATAATATTTGGATTAGTTCTTATCTCTATGATACTTCTGGATATTATTTTGATTGCTGTCTCCTATGTGAAGATTCTACATTCTGTCTTCAGACTCCCATCCTGGGAGGCCAGGCTCAAAGCTCTCAATACTTGTGGTTCCCATATCTGTGTCATCTTAACTTTCTTCATTCCAGCCTTTTTCTCCTTCATGACTCATCGATTTGGCCACAATGTTCCACGTTATATCCACATCCTCCTGGCTAATTTATATGTGATAATTCCTCCTGCTCTCAACCCCATTATTTATGGGGTGAGAACCAAGCAGATCCGAGATCGGGTGGTAACAATCTTCCTTTTTAAGGATATTTGACTTCAAACACTTGATTTGGAAACAGTCTTCAAATATTTTTCCTTTCCATCCTCCTTATACAAGGGAAGTGTCCTTAAGCTTTTGTGGAGTAAATGCTTTACAGAATATGATGTGAAACACAATGTTCCCTCACTGATGGGAAGCATCAAATTGGAAATAAATTTGCATAGCAAATATTTGTCCCTAGACTAAATATAAATTTTATTTTTAAATAAATAGGAGAAATTTATTTCTGTAATGGATATTAAAGTCAGGGTTTGAAAATAAGGACTTAATGCAACTCAAATACTAGCAAATATTGTCTTTATACAGAATCCATTGCTTATGGTGGAGTGCTATGTTGTCAAGGACTGTCACAACTGTAATGGGACCAACCAGACAATGCTGTAGGGTATGCGGTCCAGGAGCATTAGTCAAAGAAATCAAATACAGATCTTATTTCTTCCATGGCAGAGTTGGCTTCCTTAATCATGTAACCACATGGAAGAAAATAATCAATAAGCCATCATAGGTATCATTTTCTTTCAGTTTTATAAATCATATGGTTTTTATCATTTTCTGTTGACTTATTTCACTTAATGTAATACGGTCAAGGTCCATCCATGTTATTACAAATGGGAAGATTTCATTCTTTTTTATGCCATATATATATGCCACATCTTTCTTATCTGGTTGCTTGCACAGCTTGGTTATTGTAAACAATGCTACAATGAACATAAGGGTGCATATATCGTATTGAATTTGTGTTTTTGTTTTCTTTGAATAGATATCCAAAAGTGGAATTGCTGGGTTGTATGGTTGCTTCATTTTAATTTTTGAAGAATCTCCATACTATTTTTCTTAGTGGTTGCACTAGTTAACAATCATGCCAACAGTGACAAGGATTCCTTTTTTTCCACATCTTCACCAACACTTGTTATTTATTGTCTTTTTTATAATAACCATTCTGACAGATGTGATGTGATATTTCATTGTAGTTTTGATTTGCATTTCACTGATGATTAGTGATGTTGAGCATCTTTTTATGTGTCTGTTGGTCACCTGTATGTTGTCTTTGGGGAAATACCTATCCAGGTCCTCTGCTCATTTTTCAATTGGATTTTTTTTTTATGTTGAGTTGTATGAATTCTTTATATATTTTGGTTAACTTCTTAACAGATATATAATTTACAAACATCTTCTCCCATTTAGTAGGTTGCCTTTTTGTTTTGTTGATGGTTTCCCTTGCTGTGTAAAAAGGACTTACTTCCATTTGCTTATTTTTGCTTTGCTTGAGAAGACATATCTAAAAAATCATTGCTATAATTGGTGTCAAAGGGTTTACTGCCCATGTTTTCTTCTAGGAATTTTATGGTTTCAGGCCTTACATTTAATTCTTTAATCTAGTATAAGTTTATTTTTTGTACATGGTATAAGAAAGTGGTCTAGTTTTGTTTTTTGCATGTATGTGTCTAATTTTCAAACACCATTTATTAAAGAGACCATCTTTTCTCTATCACATATTCTTGCCTCTATTGTTGTAGATTAATTGACCATATAAGCATGGGTTTATTTCTAGAATCTCTATTATGTTCCACTGATCTATATGTATCTTTTTGTGCGAGTACCATATTGTTTTGATTATAGCTTTGTAATATAGTTTGAAATTAGAACACATGTTGTCTTCAACTTTGTTCTTTTTTTCTCAAGATTTATTTGGCTATTTAGGATCTTTTGTGGTTCCATAGAAATTTTGGGATTACTTATTCTAGTTCTGTGAAAAATGCCATTGATATTTTTGTAGGCACTATTGACTTTGCCTGTCCATATCTCATATCCCCTGGAGGTTGGAAATATTCTAGTTCAATTTGGGAGTCATCAATTTTGAGGGTTGCCTCACAAATGATGTTTATCAATACACTCACTGGCATAGAAATTGTTGTATTGGTCATGTGGCTTTTGATCATTATGTTGCCATCTGCATGCAGTTTTCTATATCAGAACTAGAGCTTCACAGACAGAATCATGAATTTCATCAGAATGCATTCCTAAGGATGAAATAATCGGGTCATAAGATATGTTTATCTTTAACTTACTTGAACATTTCAAAATGTTTTCCAAAGTGGAGGATACCAATTTATAGTCTTGACTATAGTTTGGAAGTTTTCATTGATCTCTCTTCTCACTAACTGTCCGTATTGAAAGGTTTTTATATTTAGCACATTTATAAGTATGTCATGATATGACACTGTGATTGTAATTTGCATTTTCCTGTTATTAATGAAGTTTAAAAACTTGTTATTTGTTTATTGATCACCTAAATTTCTGTTTTCAAGAAGTGTCTATTAACCGGTGGAGCCTGTTGAAAACTGACTTTGGAGGTCATCAGGGTAATTTCAAACTTTAAGTGACACATGATAAACTCTACTTCCCTTTTCTTATCCATGAATCAAAATTATATATTGAGTATCTCCAGAGATAAATCTGCAGCTTTTCCAGTCCATTCATGAATTAACTTCATCTTTCAAAAACATTCAGTTTTTTCAAGACAACACAATTTCCCCTTGATAATCAGACTTAACCATCTTAGCTGAGAAAATGGTATGAGGTATCCATAATGTTTGTGGTAAAACCTCAGATTTTAATTAAATAGAATTATAGCTGTGTTTTCTAGTAGAAATATATCTATCTTGGGAAGCAAGACCTCCAAACTGCCAAATCCAAAGTATGAAGATAGGAAAAAGGGTTCCGGAAGCTAGTTATGTTGGGGAGGAAAATGTTTCTCTTCCTTTCAAGTTCTGTGGCTGGCCTATTAATTGAATTGACATAAAACAGATTAACAGGAGAAAAAGAAGTTTAATGTTGTACATGTGAGAGCCCACAAAGACATGAGAGATTCCCCAGCAGTCAGGTAGTTGAGGTTTATATATCATCCTGGGCTAAGGGGAAGTAGAGAGGGGATAAAAGGTCTGGGATTTCAAAGGGGAGGAAGATAATTCACAGGAAGCTGTGAAAACAAATGTTAGGTAAACAAATATTTGCCATGCCATGTAGATTAGTCTTTCAGATATAAAAGGTTATTTTTGGTGATGGGTCTCTTCTTGGTACAGATCCCCTATCTAAATTATGTGAGGAAGTTAAGGGAAAGATTAAAAGTTCTTTACTCTGCTGGGCCTTGATGGCCTTCAGCTTTCAATAATCCACATGCCAAGGGGCACATTCTGGGGTGACCTACCCCTGCATCCCCTCAGTTATGGCATGATAAGCGAGAGAGTTTACTTCTCCTCCCATACCTTAGTAGGATTAAGTAATCTGTCTAGGGGAGATGGCAATATAAATTGTTTTATTGAAGCATGCACCAGATTTTGTGGATAACACCTCTAGTTTGCAAGTTTTCCCCCAGCTGGCAGCATTACTTATCCTGCATAATTTATCACATTATTCTCCCAGACTATTTTCTTTGAGGTAATGGAGTACACACCACGTGTTTTATAGGTATGATTACACTATTACAAGTATTTATTTAAAACATGAATTAGTTGTTCTCAGCATAATGTTGTGTGGACTACCAAAGTGATGAATAAGGCATTCTGTGAGCCACAGGTAGTGATTCTTTGAGTGTATTGCAGACAAATTTGTGTTTGACATTCAGATCTAGTCACAAAAAGAAATGCCATTCCTACTACTACTCCTACCACGATGGACTCTACCAGCAATTGTCTGGCCACTTTTCCCTAAGGAAATGGTCTCATGGCAGAAGTTCAAACACTGCTCTTGCTTTTGCGTGGTTGACATTCTGCAGTAATTGTAGCTAGATCAACCAGGATCAGGGGAATTACATGCATATGAGCATGAAGAAATATGTGTAAGAATATTATTCATAATGACACAAACCTGGAAGGAACCTAAATGTCCATTAATGATAGAATGGATTAAAAAATGTGTAGGATATTCACATAATAGATTTCTATGCAACAATAAACATTGCCGAACCACAGATATGTACAGCAACATGGATTACTCTTATGTTCAATAACAGAAGCTAGGCACAAAAGAATATATACCAGTCATGCTGGTGTGACTCAGTGGGTGAGTGTCGACCCATGCACTAAGAGGTCGCCGATTTGATTCCCAGTCAGGACACATGCCCAGGTTGTGGGCCAAATCCCCAGTGGGGGCATGCAGGAGGCGGCCAGTCGATGTTCTTTCTCATCAATGTTTCTGTCTCTCTCTCCCTCTCATTTTCTCTCTCTAAAATCAATAAAGGAAAAAAAAAGAATATATACCATACGATTCCATCTGTATAAGAATAGCGGAATATCTCAGCTAAATTATAACATTTGGGGTGCATAATAAGCACACAGAGAAAAGGATGTATTTACACACAAAAATAAGATAGTGGTTACTATTTGCAGGAGGCATGGTAGAAAGGTTAGTAAATAAAATAGCCATGGCCATGGTTTCTGGGGGCAGGCAATGTTCTACTTCTTGACCCATGCTTTGGTTACACAAATGTTGACAATTTATTGAGCTTTGTACCTTGTTTTGCAAATGTGCTATATTTCACTTATTTAAAAAAAAGACTAAAACAAAAGAAACAATGTAGAATAAAATATGGGAGAACAGTTTTATTCTAATCATCTCGGAAGAACAAAACCATTATAATCTTGAGATAAAACTTAGTAACCATAAACAATACTGAGAGACATACAATGGCATAGAAGGATGTGTCTCATATCATAAGCAAAGGAATAAATACCTAAGTAAAGAGATCTACAAATCATTGTTAAATACCTAATAAAACATCAGTCAAGGTTATAAATAGATAGTGCACATAAAGCTGAATAAATTATAAGCATATAAAAGTATGGTTAATTTAATTCAAAATCAGATAACATGTACATTATAAAGTTATATTGTTTTACCTCTTCAAATGGCAAAATATTTGAAAACTTATTAAAACATTATTTAATGGATATAGTGAAAAAGCTGATCTTCTACTTTTCTCATTTGGGTACAAATTGGTAATATCACCTCTCTGAATAAAGAAACAATGCCCCCGTGACCTAGCAATTGCTCCTACTAATAGTTTTAAATCTCCCAAATAGACAAAATGAGGTTGGTAAAGTTTATGCACCCCAACATTGTTTTGACACACTCCAAATGTAAAAGGAAAAAAGTTATTAAACAAAGATAGAAGAAGTTCTTTAGAGATATAGGATAAAGGAATAACACAATATATTGTTAAAGGAAAAAGACTATTAAATATGCTACCATTTGGATTTTAAAAGCCTATCATCATGGAATAAGCTGGAAGAACATACAAGGCTTGATGATGGTGGTTGCCTCCAGTGAGGAATATTGGGTTGTGGATTTTATTTTACTACATAGACATTGATAATTTTGAATATTGTATGTTGTACGTGTGTGACCAATATATATGAAACTGAAAGAAGTCACTATGAAATATGCCTCTTTGACTTAAAAATTATTTTGAGCTGAAGGCAATTAAGAAGAAATAAATACAGAAAAAACTCCCCCTCTTTTTGCCTAGAAATAGAAAATAAATTCTCCTTTTACTGCAGACAAACTAATTAGCCTAGCAAAGGCACTAAAGGAATCTGAAAACAAAACGTTGTTAAACTGTTATCATCCTAGTTATTTCTTTACCATTTACTCCCCCAGTCCAAAGGTTTGTCTTTTTTTTATTTATTTTTTTACAAATGTATTGCTTCTTTTTCTAAGAAGTGTAAAAGCTTTCTGCTCTAGTCACTTCTTCAGGTCTTCATTCTCTTGTGAAGATGCCAATGGGCATGTGAAAATTCAATAAAAGCTGTTTGCTTTCCTCCCCTTAATCTGTTTTTGTGAGTTTAATTTTCAGATCCAGGCAGGGAGTCTAAAAGGGTTGAAGAAAATGTTTTCTTTCCTTACAAACAAAATATATGATCACCATCTAAAAAAATTATAAATTAGAAGTGTACTGATTGACAAGAAAAAATGTTGATAGTATGTTAACCAATAACGATCTGAGGCGTAAAATAAATTAAACGTTTATTTGGGGTCTTAAAGGCCTAGAATCTGAGAGACACCGATTCAGGTAGGGACCCAAAATGTGCTCTGGAAAGAAGGAAAAGCAGAGTTTACAAAGGCAAAAACCACAAAATGTAATTTTTTCATGCAAATGAAGGATTGCTGGCTAGGTTACCAGGGTTTGCTTAGTCCCAATATGCATGAAGGCTACAGGAAGGAAGGGAGGTTCATACGTGCCCACGTTGCAGGTGTCGTTCCAGCATGATTATGGCTCCAGGATGTTTATGGCTTGTCCTTGAGCTGAATTTAACAAAAAGTTTAGCAGCTTAATAGCCACTCTGAGAACTGAGGCAAAAAATGTGCATAGCCCCACTTCCTAAATAGCCTCCTGACTCAAATATTTTAAGTATCTCTCTTAGCAATGCGTATTCGTTTTCTTTTTGCTCCCTGCATACTGCATCCATTTGTTCCTTTTTATTATCTCTCCTTTTCCTTTCATCTATGTTTCCTTTTGTGTATCCCTGGCCGGGGTCTAGATTCTGAGCTACTCGGCCAGGGATTGTATCATATTCAACTCGGCCTCTCTGTCTCATTAAACCCAAGGTATGACCAATAATATGACCTAAATAAATATCTCAGAAAATGAATGAGTGCGTGAATGAGTGGATAAATTGTAACACATACTAATAATTTAGTCAATGTTTTTGGCTGTTTGACTGGCAACATTACAATTATATTTTTTAGGTGTGAAATCATGGAGGGCTCAACGTGATGAAATGGGAAAAACAGAACTCTTAGGCATGTGTTGAATGAAATGTAGAGTATTTTTTTTAAACAAACATTTAGCCAATAATTAAAATCGAGAGATTTCACAAAACATCTAAATTCAGCTTGTCTTGAAAGATACAGAAATTTTTTGCAACACTGGGCCCATGTTATCCCATGGTAACAATGTGCTTGGATGCTCAAATGGAGTAGAATTTGCCTTTTATGGAGAGGATATGCTTGGACCACATCACCACAGCTTCCTCTTCTTACACACAATGTACACACTGACACCAGGCCTGTAACCCTCATTTGTTGCCTGACTGTTCTCAGTAGACATACAAGTCTATAAAGTCCTATGTAAAACAAAATCTATGAGGAACAGATATGTTATCTCTTTCTTCTGCGTTCTCTTCTTTGGCAGATTTTTACACAAAAGAAACATTTCATAATATGTACTCACAAATGCTTCAGAAATC
The DNA here is from genome assembly GCA_030848825.1 of Tadarida brasiliensis. Lineage (NCBI taxonomy): Eukaryota > Metazoa > Chordata > Mammalia > Chiroptera > Molossidae > Tadarida > Tadarida brasiliensis. Next base: position 45,613,175 of record CM061268.1, read on the forward strand.
TATACTTAGAGGACTTATTTTTAATACCATTTCACTCACATCATTTACAAATTTCTCCTTCACTCTTTTTTATCCCCAAGCCCCTAGCAATATATCTATTTTATGATTTATTTGTCTTCGGTAAGGACAACCTTGTCTCCAAGTAAAAATTTGACCACACCTTCCCGAATCTGTTTGGTTTTGATTCCATAAACAATTGGGTTCATTGTAGGGGGCAGTAGCAGATAAAGATTGGCCACAATGATGTGTATGTGGTGCGGGATATTGTGTCCTCCAAAACGGTGGGTGAAAAAAGTGAAGAAAGCTGGGACATAGGTGATCACAATGGCACAGATGTGAGATGTACAGGTGCTGAAGGCTTTGTGACGAGCATCTGCGGATGACAGGCTCACCACTGCTCGCAAGATCATAGTGTAAGACAGGGCAATAGAGCAGATGTCAAACACACCAATAAGGAGAGCAACCATCAGACCATAAATAGCATTGACCTTGAAATTGCCACAGGACACCTTGGCCACAGACATGTGGTCACAGTAGGTATGGGGAATGAAGTTGCCCCGGCAATAGGGCAGGCGCTTGGTGAGGAACGTGAATGGGATGACAAGCATCACACCCCTCAGAAAGGTGGCAAGACCGGCCTTGGCAATGACAGGGTTGGTGAGGATGGTGGAATAACGTAAAGGGCAACAGATGGCCACATAACGGTCCAAGGCCATGAGCATAAGCACCCCAGACTCCATTCCAGTCAGCATGTGGACAAAAAACATCTGTGCCAGGCAGGCATTGAAGTCAATCTCCTTGAGGTTGAACCAAAATATGCACAACATTTTGGGGACAGTGGTGGTGCACAGGGTGACATCTGTTAAGGAGAGCAGGGCCAGGAAGTAGTACATGGGCCGGTGCAGGGCCTCTTCATGGCCGATGAGGTAGATGAGCCCACCGTTCCCCAGGACAGCAATGACGTACATGAAGCAGAATGGCAGGGAGATCCAGATGTGTGCAGCTTCCAGCCCAGGAACGCCATTCAAGATAAAGAATTTGGGGGTCAGGCTGGAGCTGTTGGCTCCAGACATAATGGCTGACAGGAGGTGGGCATTTTACTTCCTTTAATAGTGGTAGTTTCCTGGACAAGGAAGTGATTCAAAGGTGAGTATAGGGCTTAGAAACTAAATGCAGACAAATGAATGAACAACAACAACAAAAACCCCCAATAATATTTTGAATGAGAAGTGATTAAGTTTCCCTGGAGTCACATTGTCAAACTATATATTCCATCTCTGGTTCTTACCTAGTATGTGATATTGACAAGTTGTTTGGCCATTTTGTGCCTCGGTTTTCTCAATCTAAAATGGGGATAATAATTGTGCCAAGCTCAGAAAGTTTTCAGATTATTCAGTAAGATAATTTATATAATGTGTTAAAACTGTGCATAGTATACAGAATACTCAATAAAAACTAATAGTAATACTACTGTTGTTATTACTATTATCATTTTCTACCTCAGTATAAAGCCTCCTATGTGATCAAACTTACCTTTATATATCAACGAAATTCAAATGAAGCCACTCAACCCTGCTGTAACTCAGTGCCATTGTGCACTTTATGGTGGGAAAGGTAGTAAGAGGTTTTGATAATTGTAATTATATGGAGTGATTAGCAGTGAACTTTATAAAGCAAATGCTCATTACTAGGGACTCCAAGAGACTAAAATATATTGTCAGATTTTTAGACAGAAAAAATTACAAATGTCTCAACCCTGGAATGAAATCCAGGGACATCTTGTCCAGTTAAATCTCCAAGAAGCTCCTGCTAATCTAGGTAACTAAGCATGTGAACATTGGAATTTCGGCAATGAGAACTGGCGTGCACAAGATGCCACCTCTAATGTCTACTTCCTTCTACAATAGCCCGAGGGCACTAGAGTCACAAGACTGAAAAGAAAAGACCAGGATATTGATATATCAGAGGAGGAAGAATTTTTGGCCCTGCAGGCCTGGCTTGTAAACTAAAACTGATCATCCATCATGGAAAACACTCAGGCTTTTCCAAGTATCAATGCCATATAACTAAATAATTGTTCCACACTCAAATTGTAAGCAAACAGACAAACAGATACACTCAATGTCATTTTTTCCCCTCCTCAGTAAATGATTTCTCTTTACACCATCCCTGCCAGTTCTTTCTCAAAGATGCACATGAATTCTGCTATCAGAATATATTCAAGAGAAGGAAAACAAAGTGGATGAGTGCCTGCTCCCTAATATATGAGAGCAGAGTGTTATTGCATGCTTATTTGTAGAGACGTAGACATGCAGACTCCATGAGTTTCCAATACTAACTAGATGGATGAACTTGAACAAGTCTCAACCTTTCTTTTTACAATTTTTGTGACTTTTAAGGGGGGTGGTGGTGATTAATAATAGTACATATTATAGAGGTGTTAGAACGGTTTAGTGAGAGTTAATTCTCCAAGTGTTACCTGGCATTTAGTACATAATCAATGTATGTTATCTATTATAATAATAGATAATAATTGCCACGTTATGTGCTCAAATATATTTATTTAACAGATCTTTATTGATTGTCTTTCACATGCCAGATATCATTCTAGTTTGTAGGAATACATTAGTGAACCAAACAGGCAACATTCTCTACACTCATGGAATTAATATTTTAATGGGAGTTGAATCCTGTATTCAAACTTATAAAAATGCCATGGACATATGTTATTATCCCCATTTTATACATGAGAAAATGTAAGTCCAGGGTGAGTTAATAAAATGTCTAAGTCCACAAACTGGTAGAGCCGTGATTCAAATCCAGGTGATTTTGACGTTGAAGCCATGAGTTTAATCAATGTATATCTGTTGACCTAACTTACTGATTCTGATTCTGAGATATAACTGCATACACTGAGCATAACTAGCTCAAACAAATCATGATGACATAGGAGAAAGCTTATTTTTAATAATATCTTAAGGAAGAGATATAACGAATGTGTGAAGTGGCACAATGTTAGTCTTTAGCTACGGGAGCTCTTTGCAGAGAGAACCTGTCTGTGAGCTAGTTGCAGTCCTATTCCTGACTGGTTCACATAGGTGGTTGTATGGAGAGATTTCTATAGGGAAGCCCCTTCCAGAAATTCGCCTCAGTGCCTATTAGGGTTCAAGTCTCATCTTCCCTTACTTGTCCACAAAGACCATTTCCACTAAAAGCTGTTCTGAATATAGATATCCATTAATTCAGGAAAAAAAACAACTTTTTTTCCTCTTATTGGAGTATACCATTGTCTAGACTTCTTTATCTTCATTAAATTATGAGGTAATTTATAATTTATTTCACAGTTAGGAGAACACTGCTTTTCTTCTTAGTCCCACACATGCTGTTCTATTCTGGTTGGAGTCGAGAAGAAACACTGAAATCAACCACATCTCAAACACTTATATTTCTTGTACTACAAGCTTTATTTACATTTGGAGAAAATACAAGTTTTTGGGGAATCACCCAAACTCACCTCAGTGTTGGGAAAGACCAGATCATGGGTATGGCTGAGACTCCTGAGCATCAAAGAGTTCTGCAACAACCAGGTTCCACCTTTGCATAGCATTTCGGTTCCCTTTGAGGATTCTCGGTACGTGAGTGCCTGCACCTGATTGGATCTCCACAGTAGATGGCTCAGAAGGCTCTGGTGAGAGTCAAGATCCCTGGGGACTTTTGAGATTATTTCTGTATTTATCAGCTTTTTAACAGGAGTGAAAATACAAAACAATAAGATATTAATGTTAAATATCTTGCCCCAGGTGTGTATTCTGATGAAGTTCTAATAGTCATGAGAATTATTTTTCATTAATCTTGATTTATAAAATAGTGGTCTAAGTATATAATCATAAAATCCCACAAATGTATTAAGACACTTGTAACATCAATCATAACTGTCCCATGTATATATAGGTTCAATGCATGTGTACTATCTAGTGAAATGAGTCAAAAAATGTTAAGAAATGAACATAATTGAAACTGTAATGATTGCAGATTAATTATGTACACAGGAAAGCTAAATAAATCTAAAAATAAATCTTATTACATTATGAATGTCACTGAAACAGGGTCAGTAAAACTAAATTTTATCAATAATCTAGTAACACATTAGAAAATGGAAAAGTAATACCTTTAACAATAGTTTCAGATACCTAGAACTTAATTTAACCAGTGATTGGAAAATATCCACTGAAAGCTATAAAAAAATATGTTTAGAAATTGGAAGATTAAATATGATACAGAGGTAATCTAATTTCAAAGTGATTTATAACTATAATAACGTGTCAAACTCCAATAATTATTAGTCATTTTTGTTTTTTTAAAATAAGATCTCTGGAAGGGTGACTTTGGAAAGGTGACGGAACAGGAGTTTTCTACTTGCCTTTCCACACAGAACATCAATGTTGACAATCACTCACAAAGGAGATTCTAGAAGTATGAGTTTCTTCTTTTATCATTGTTGCAGTTCAAATATTTTAAAACTGTATATTGTAATGATTTTCTTGAAGTGTACACACTTTAAACTTGAGTAAATGCATCAATATTAACTGTGGATCCATTATCTTCTCCAGGGCATTGGATATTGCTTGTGCTCCAGTTATTATGAGCTCTGCTTTATTAGCACCAACCATGTCTATGTTGTCTCTTCAACTGCTGTTCTTTCTTTTCTGTCAAGATTTTCCCCTGCTATATTTACTTACTGCAGTCTATAACAGCTTTTAGTATTTGCTAATTACTCATTTATAATAATTACTAATTTAAAAGAATAACTTCTTTAGTTTAGTCTTTACTATAGATTTCAATTTTCATCATGTTTTTATTTGCCTAATTAAATTTTATTTTACTCATTTATCATTGTTTTATCTCATCTTATTCCCTTATCATCTCATTCTGCAATCTGGACATTCTAGAAATTTTTGTCCTTATAATTTTTGTCCTTTTGCATAGATTATATGAAAATATTCTAATTTGAAATATTATTTTAAAAGTTTTTTTTAATCTAGGAGTAAACATTTTCTACACCTGTGATAATCTTTTCTGTTTTCCTACATGCTCTTTATTTTCGCTTCTTCATCACGACATTATTACATGGTCAATATAATTATTATTGTCAGTGCGGGTCTTGCCTTTTTATTCCTCTTCACTCAGAGTTAGATTTGTCTATTCTGATTGTTTTTCAACAAACGTGGAGTATATATAACTTTGTTTCTTTTCTCTCTCATACTTAGACATAGAGGGCAAAATAATGTATGGGTTCCTACACCAAGTGACTGTTTCTAGCAAAGTTTGATGTGTCTCTCTCTTCCTGGAAATCTTTCTTTTCTTATCATGGCTCCTGGTGTACAGTGTACAATTCCAAGAAGTTACTTAAATCAAGGTTCATTTACCCATAGCACTTATGGTAATTATTAATAAAGACTTGTGCACTAAAATTATTAGTATACACCCTTATATATTTATCCATCCCTTTTAATTCCCACTTCCTGTGTATTGTCTATATTTACGATTTCCTCCAGCATGTTGAAAGTGAGTATGTATGTTCGTCTATGTGGAGGTAGGTGGTTAATAGAGATGCATAAAATGTCAGAATATGCATTGAATACTCACTACTAGCAGAGAAAACAATTGAATATATAGAGAAAGACTATTGCCAAAAAGTGTTTGTATGTTATTTTAAAAAATCCTCACTCAAGGATATTTTTCCATTTATCCTCAGATAGAGTTGGAGGGAGGGAAAGAGAGAGAGGGAGAGAGAAACATTGATGTGAAAGAGACACGTCGATTGGCTGCCCTGACATTCACCAGGGCCAGGGAGGAACTGCAACCAAGGTACATGCCCTTGACCAGAATCGAACCTGCGACTCTTTGGTCCATGGGCTGGCCCTCTAACCACTGAACCAAACCAGCCAGGTCTGTTTATTTGTTTTTATCTTTTTGGATCCATCAATTGTGTTGCGTTGCTGTTTCCTCAAATTATCATAGTAATACAATTTTTTTCCTGCATCTTTGGGTTGGCCAGCGTACATATTTTATTTTCCATTCAAAGACTGTGTAATGATTCCAGATTCTTGGCTTCATGCTTTGTCCAACCTTTACACCTTGACAGCTAAAGTCATTTGAGTCAAGTCCTTGCATAGCTATGAGTTCTCATCTCCTGTTTGCCTCTGTGAGTTCCCATTTTATCTCTAAAATGCTGACTTTTTTGCTTTTAGCTTTAATTTCTATAATTTCAGGAATGTACAGGTTGGGCAAAAGTAAGTTTAGTTATGAGTACATGAAACACACTCTATACTTACATTATTATTTATTATTGTATTTTTTTCCATATGAACAGTTGTAAACCTACTTTTGTCCCACCCTGTACCTTATTCAGTATTTCCATATGTTTAAAGTATTGGAGGAATGGTATGTCCTTGCTTACAGATTCAAACTGCCATCCTGGCCGAAAACCTTCAAAATACCAACGTAGTATAATCTAATGTCACATTAGCATTTTTTTAGTGCAATATAATTTCAAAAAACATTGTATTACATATGATAGTCTTCAAAATGTCTGGCAGAGGAATAGTATACTTTTCTAATTAGTTTAAATGATGCATTTAAGTATTGATAAATGTGCATTTCACAACTACCAGTAGTGGTATGAGGTTTGGATTGGCAATCACATGTACAAAACTCAGAAAGTTTTCACCCAGAACTAGATCTCCTTAGTGTTACAGAAGGATATGGGGACTGGAAATAAACAAAGTATCTTCAGGCTTGTTTACAGCCCAGCTGTGACCCAAGTGCAATTTCTTAGCTCCATGTTTGGCTGCAGGGCAACAGGGTTTGGTTGCAAGGGACAAGATCAATGTTGATGAAGGACTTGGTCATTATGCAAACTTTCTTTGAGAGATTCACTTCATTTTGGAGTCAAATTATATGAAAGGATTTTGAGCTATGGTAGCTGAGCCTGGGGAAAAAAATCCAGACAAAACCAAATGCTTATAGATTTTGATGGTGAATCTCCTCTGTTTTACTACTACTTCACAACCATTTCTAAGACTTATTCCATGTCTGCAGCAAAAGTCTCCCAGAATTATCCTTAAGACATTGTTCTAAGTTAGTGTGGCTTTATTTTCTCGCTTATCTTACCATCTTTCATTTAGATCATGTTGATAAAAAGATATGAATATTATTTTCCTGAAGAGTGGAAATCCAATATAGCTTAGATAGACACAAGATAGTTTACATAATCGAAACAAGCTCTACAAAATTATGCAGTGAAAGGAAGAGTGGAGGTAAATGAAGTCACTAAGACATGGGTAAAGAGCCTTATGAAACAGACTCTGAGACTTTTTTTTATGGGTTTCCCCAGGAACAGGTGAATCCCCAACACAGGATAAGAAAAATCTTTTATTTTTTTCTGGTATGCATCTCATTTGCTATTGTTCCACATTATAAAAAATTAGAAATCCAAACAATAAAATTATTTCCAAACAATCTTGAAAAGCTACTCTCATGTGGAATTTCTTTTAAGAAAAAACAATCCTCAATTCAAGAAGGCATTTTCTATATTTATTGAATTTCTACCATTGATGAGCTCTACAAAAAAAAAAAAAGATTCAGTTAATATCACAATAGGTATTCAATGAATATTGCTTTCTGTAATGAGACCAGTGGTTTTAAATTTATACTCAAGAATCTCCTCTAAATCATTCTTTTTCTTTTCTTGATTTTAGATATTAATTCACGAATCTACTTCATAGCTAAGATGTCTTTCTCCTTAAAAAATAACTTGATTACACCTTCTTGTATCTGCTTGGTCTTGACTCCATAAACAATGGGGTTCAGGGTAGAAGGCAATATCAAATAGAGATTAGCAATAATGATATGGGCATGATGGGGAATGTTTTGACCTCCAAAACGGTGAGTAAAAATGGTAAATAAGGCTGGAACATATGTGATAGCTATAGCACATAGGTGGGATGTACAGGTGCTGAAAGCTTTTTGACGAGCATCTGTGGATGATAGGCTCACCACTGCTCGCAAGATCATAGTGTAAGACACAGAAATACAAAAGATATCAAAGCCCCCAATTAGAAGGGCTACCAAGAGACCATAAATAGCATTGACCTTGAAATTGCCACAGGACACCTTGGCCACAGACATGTGGTCACAGTAGGTATGGGGAATGAAGTTGCCCCGGCAATAGGGCAGGCGCTTGGTAAGGAACGTGAATGGGATGACAAGCATCACACCCCTCAGAAAGGTGGCAAGACCGGCCTTGGCAATGACAGGGTTGGTGAGGATGGTAGAATAACGTAAAGGGCAGCGGATGGCCACATAACGGTCCAAGGCCATGAGCATAAGCACCCCAGACTCCATTCCAGTCAGCGTGTGGACAAAAAACATCTGTGCCAGGCAGGCATTGAAGTCAATCTCCTTGAGGTTGAACCAAAATATGCACAACATTTTGGGGACAGTGGTGGTGCACAGGGTGACATCTGTTAAGGAGAGCAGGGCCAGGAAGTAGTACATGGGTCGGTGCAGGGCCTCCTCATGGCCGATGAGGTAGATGAGCCCACTGTTCCCCAGGACAGCAATGACATACATGAAGCAGAATGGCAGGGAGATCCAGATGTGTGCAGCTTCCAGCCCAGGAACGCCATTCAAGATAAAGAATTTGGGGGTCAGGCTGGAGTTGTTGGCTCCAGACATAATGGTTGACAGGAGGTGGACATTTTACTTTCTTTATCAACAATCACTTTCTGAATAGGAAAGAGAGAGAGATATTGAGAGACAGATAGATCGAGAGAGAGAGAGAGAGAGAGTCCAGATAAAAGGTAGTGGTTTAGACAATAATACCCCAAAATGCATGAAACATTCACTTTGTTATGAATATTGTTATAGTTTATTTCTTCAGCTCTAGCAAGAACGTCTTGGAACTATGGTATTTAAAAATAATTAACGAGTACCCTACTTGACATCCCACTGCATACTGTGTCTAACTAACTATCCTCACTTTCTATACCTCTCTCCATCACACTTTTTGCACTCCACATTCTGAAAAAAGTTCTGCACTATGCTATAATTGTCTTCTTCTTCCAATGAGCTTTTCTATTCTTTCCTTGTTAGTTGTCCCTGAGTTTTGTCACTAAAATTACGGTTATATTTAGAGAATTGTCCTAATCTGACTGGTCCTTATCAGCAGGATTTTTGTTCTGCCTTTAAGATTGTGAAGTAATCTATTAATTCAGGTAAAATTTTCCCATAATGTTCCATATATTTTGCTTAAGATAATAGATTTTAGGTGCTCAGTGAAATATATGTGAATTAATAAATATTTGCATTAGTAAAGATTTGGCATGTCTGATTTTCAGATTCTGTCTATCTGATGTCAACATCATGCTTTTCCACACTGTGACATTTCAAAGGAAGTTCTTGAGAAAAAAGGTACTTACACTTATAAATTATTAGCAAGTTTTATAAAATTTTAGTAAACATTTTATTAAAGACTTAAATTCACACAGATACAGCATACTTTCCTTTTGTTTTCTCTGCCTTTCCATTTTTTTGTTTGTTTTCAGTACAAGATTTACACTCAGGAAGCCCTTGAAATTATAAGGATTACAGATTTTCTATATTTCTTTAATTTAAATAATATATTCTTTCTATGATTGCACAATCAATACAAAAGATAATACAACATCTTTGGGTTGCTATTCTTGTAGAGACAACATAAATGATTGAATAATATTTAAAGGACTTTACAGATTTAGGGATGTGGGAGGAAAGTTGAAAGTCCCAAATAGTTAAAATATTTCTTTAAATTGAAAAATTTAAATGGTCCTTAAGTTCTTGGTTGGACCTGAGCCTACCCATGCAGGAACGTCAAATTCTAAACACCCCTACCATGAAGCAGAAATAGATACTTGCAGTGTGATAATTATGAATTACATGGTTATGAAGTCATAAAGCAGAGATTCCTGTCACCTAAAAAAATCTGGAAATCACTCTTGTGTCCACTCCTAGTGACCAGAGTACATAGAAGCCACCATGGAAAGAAGAAGATACAAAGGAATACAAATTTCAGGGGCTCAGGATCTCTGGTTCCTCAGCTGACTGCATCTCATGTGAAATGATCCCCTCCTATGAGGGGACATACTTCGATGGCAGATTTGATCTCCAGTCGGAGAATGTATGGAAGGCAACCAATCAATGTTTCTCTCTCACATCTATGTTTCTCTCTCTCTCTCTCTCTGTCTCTCTCTCTCTTCCTTCATCCCTGCCTCTCTTTAAGCATATCCTTAAATGAGGATTAAAAATATATATATACTAAGAACAACTTACCCAGACATGCCCATGTGCATTTTGCATTATATCTCTATTTCTTGCCGGTAAACATGAAAGATTTTAGTATTTACATTTTACCAGTGCCATTGTTGAGCTCTAAGTAATTTTCATAGTTTCTATTAATTTTCTCAAATCTTTATGTAGATAAAGTATGGCATGTCTCTCTCAATGTTTATCATTTTAATGCCTTTTTCTGGTGTATTATTTTTAGCCCCCAAATAATTATGAAAAATTATACCGCATAAGATATATGATAACTATATTATATAAATATAAAATTATATTGGATAAGATATAAGATAATGAAATCTTCATTAATTAATTTTTTTGGAGAATATTTAGCTTCCCACATTTCTTCTATAATCTGGGACAAAGATCTAGCTTGAAAGCTTTTTGATAAAAATAATAAGACTCTAGGACCTTTTAATTTTTTTGAGAAGATTCTTCTTTATCCTGTTTTTCTAAAAATCCTTCCTTATATCACCACACACCTGCCAGAATGGCTGCTATCAACAAATCATCAAACTACAAGTGCTGACGAGGGTATGGAGAAAAGGGGACTCTAGTACACTGCTGGTGGGAATGCAGACTGGTGCAGCCATTATGGAAAACAGTATGGTGTTTTCTCAAAAAATTAAAAATTGAATTGTCATTTGACCCAGTGATCCCACTTCTGGAAATATATCCTAAGAAGCCTGAAACACCAATCAGAAAGAATATATGTACCCTTATGTTCATAGCAGCACTATTTACAATCGTTAAGTTCTGGAAATAGCCTAAGTGTCCATCAATAGATGAGTGGATAAAAAAGCTGTGGTACATATATACAATGGAATACTATGCAGCTGTAAGAAAGAAAGATCTCTTATCCTTTGAGACAACATGGAGGGACCTCAAGAGTATCATGCTAAGAGCAATAAGCCAATCAGAGAAAGACAAATACCACATGATCTCACTTATTTGTGGAATATAATGAACAAGGTGGGCTGATGAACGAAATAGACCCAGAGACATAGAAAGGAGTATCGTTCAGACTGACAAACCTCAGAGTAGGGGGGTGGGGGAGATGGATGAGATGAACCAAAGAATTTATATGCATATATGCGTAACCAATGGCCATAGACAACAATGCTTGGGGGGTGGGGGGTGGGATGGGGAGGAAGGTGTCTAGGGGGGAAAAGGAGAAACATCTGTAACAAAAATAAATTAATAAAAATTGGAAAAAAAAATCCTTCCTTAGATAGTTTATTTGAGACCATGACCTTAAAGCATTTATTTATTTATTTATTTTTATTAATTTGTTTTTGTTACAGATGTTTCTCCTTTTCCCCCCATTGACACCCTCCTCCCCATCCTCCCTGCTCCATCTCCAGCTTTGTTGTCTATGTCCATTGGTCATGCATACATGCATATAAGTTCTGTGGTTTATCTCTCCACCCTCCAAACCCCTCTTCTCTGAGGTTTGTCAGTCTGTACCCCACCTCTATGTCTCTGGGTCAATTTTGTTCATCAGTTTGTTTCGTTCATTATATTCCACAAATAAGTGAGATCATGTGATATTTGTCTTTCTCTGCTTGGCTTGTTTCACTTAGCATAATACTCTCTAGGTCCTTCCATGTCATCTCAAAGGATAAGAGATCTTTCTTTCTTACAACTGCATAGTATTCCATTTTATATATGTACCACAGCTTTTTTATCCACTCATCTACTGATGGACACGAGGGTTGTTTCCAGATCTTAGCTATTGTAAATAGTGCTGCTATGAACATAGGGGTACATATATTCTTTCTGATTGGTGTTTCAGGTTTCTTAGGGTATCTTCCTAGAAGTGGGATCACTGGGTCAAATGGCAGTTCAATTTTTAACTTTTTGAGGTAACACTACAGTGTTTTCCACAGTGGCTGCACCAGTCTGCATTCCCACCAGCAGTGTACTAGAGTCCCCTTTTCTCCACACCCTTGCCAACACTTGTTGTTTGATGATTTGTTGATGGCTGGCCATTCTGACAGGTGTGAGGTGATACCTCATTGTTGTTTTAATTTGCATTTCTCTGATGATTAATGACGTTGAGCATTTCTTCATATGTTTCTTGGCCATTTGTATGTCCTTTTTGGAGAGGTGTCTACTTAGATCCTCTGCCCATTTTCATTTACCACAGCATTGTATTCTATATTTTGTAGTATTTTCAAAAATGATTTTATAAAATCTCCTGTTATATTTTAATCTCTTCTATATGATAGCCTTTTCCAGAATTTTCATGCCAAATTTCTTCTCTTTTCTCTCTTTCCATATTTTTTGTCAGAGTGGGGACATATTTATCCTGGGTTTTCTATGAAAGTGGTATTTTATTTATTTTTTTTGTCCTTGATTGATTTTTTTTTAGAGAGAGAGGAAGTGAGAATGAGAGAGAGATAGAAACACCTATGAGAGAGAACATCGATTGGCTACCTCCTGCGTGCCCCCCACTGGGGATTTGGCCCACAATCTGGGCATGTGTCCTGACCGGGAATCAAACCAGCAACCTCTTGGTGCATGGGTCGACATTCAACCACTGAGCCACACCGGTCGGACTGAAAGTGGTATTTTTAAATCATTAGTTTTAAACATGGAGAACTTCTCAAATAATGCTATATAAACAATATCAACATATCATAGAGATATAAGCAAGTTTTTCCAGAAAACAGGAAAAGATTAGCACTGACCTTATAAAGCAATTTGCTCAATTGTAATATGCTGTTACTACTAACTGGAGTAAATCATGGAGATTTTCACAACAGCCTGGAACATAAACAAAAGTGGTATTACCATTTTACCCAGAAATTCCACTTCTAGGAATATATTCTAAGAAGCCTGAAACACCAATCAGAAAGAATATATGCACCCCTATTTTATAGCAGCACTATTTACAATAGCTAAGAAACAGCCCAAGTGCCCATCAGTAGATGAGTAGATGAAAAAGCTGTGGTACATTTACACAATGGAATGCTATGTAGCTGTAAGAAAGAGAGATCTCCTACCCTTTGAGACAAAATGGAGTCACTTGGAAAGTATTATGCTGAGCGAAATAAGTTAGTCAGAGAAAGACAAGTACCACATGATCTCATTTATTTATGAAATATCATGAACAATCTAAGGTGTCGACCAAATTAGATCCAGAGTCATGGAAGTAGGGAACAGACTAACAAACCTCAGAGGGATGTGGGAGTTGGAGAGGTGGGAAGAGATAAATAAAATAACTTATATGTATATATGCACAACCAATGGACACAGACATTAGGTTGGAAAAAGCAGGAGGGGGTGGGAGCGGGGAAGAGAGTTGTCAATGGGGGAAAAAAGAGGCACATCTGTAATACTTTCAACAATAAAAAAATAAAACTGCAATGTGATAACATGAAAAAATATCTATAGTACTTCACAGTATTAGTATTATTAGCATTATTATGCATTATAAAGTAAATGTAAGTAAAACCATGTCCAGCCACCCCTTAAGCCTCCAGTATTCTTATATCTCACTCAGAGCAAAAACACATTCTAATACTTGTTTATAACATCCCACACAATTAGGACCCACCTTTTAAATCTCTGAATGTGTCTCCCATTACTCGGACTCTGACCTTCTCAGTCTATTCATACCTACTGGAGGTTTCACAAACTCAGCAAATGTGCACAACTAAAGGCATTTCCACTTGCTATTTCCACTGTGTGTGTTGTCCTTTTCCAGATAATACCATGGCATATACCTTTAACAGTTTCCAGTCTCAACCCAGTGTCAACTCCAAAGTAAAGCTTTTTCTGACCTTACAATTTAAAATTGCAACCCCAGACCTCTGCCAATCTTGGCATAACATCTCCCTTTCCAGCTTTTCCTTACTCCACTATAATTACTATTGCCTAAGGTCCCTCCAGGGATTTTCATCTGTTTTGTTAACTGCTGTATCTCTTGCACTTAAAATAGTGACTGGTACAAGAAAAAAGTTGTATAAGGAATGAATACATTTCAAACCTTTCTTTTTGGTTGGTCTTTACTTATACCTTAACAAATTAGTTTGTATATGGAAAAATAAGAGTGCATTAGAGGAAGGCAAACATGGTTACAGGAAGTCTGAAATCTTAAAGATTTAAAAAAATGAAATTGGAAATATTTAGAATTGAGATGAGGTCACGAACTAGATGCAAATAATTGCCTTTTCTATTATTTTTCACATGCTAAGGGCATACATATGACGGATAGGAAAAGTTATAGCAAAGTAGATTTGGGTTCAAAGAATGTTGTTGATTCATGCAGATAGAAGTCTCTAGTAAGATAACAAGATTACTGTCATCAGATGTGTCATGAATGTTGTCAGGAAGTTGGGCTACATGGTCACTGAAATTCCTCCCAATTCTTGCCCTAATTCATTATCATTGTCTCTGTCAAAAGAAGACTCCTCTAGAGAAGTGTTTCTATTATTGCACAGAAATGTGCTTGCCTGTAACATTATCCCTTTGTCCTTGTCACATCAGCATCAAGGAGTCTCCTTCCTCAAGTGCCTAAACTACATTTAATATTTCCCCCCTTCTTCTTCTCCCCTTTTAAGGCAGTTTGCCATGCCCTTCAGAAGTCTAAAGAGTGACATAATCCAGTTTTCCTTATTTGGCCACCCTGACTCAAAATCTTCCTATTTAGTTGCACATTTTCTGTGCATCATTTTATATATATATATATATATATATATATATTTATGCTGTCACCCAAACTCACCCTGATGCCAGATGTTTCAAAATTTCCATTCATGATGATATTGCTCAGAAAAATTGCACAATATCAGTTAGGAGTCTTATTTAACAATGCTTAGTGACTTCTCTGGGGATTTTCCAAGCAAAAGGGGAATTCATATTTGTTTGGGACTTTACATATAAATGTCCCATAGGTCTCTGGTGGGAGAGGAGGTAAATTTAACTTTGTTGAAATTAGATCTATATTTAAAATATATTTGAGTGGGGGAGAAAATAGCCTCAATAATTATCCTCAAATTTAAAAATTTTTTTCAGAATAAATATATGAACTGTGTCTGATATCTATTGAAGTATAAACCTGGAATTATATCTCATGTCCCAGAACACTTCAATTACATTTTTATAACCTTTGTCATAGCTTTATCTACATAACATATATAGGTCTCAAAGCTTTCTCAAAAATATTTAATAAACAATTTCAGAATCACCTGTACTAGAAACTTATTAAAATATAGTTTATATAATAAAGTTGAATTGTATGTTCATTTGAAACATTGCACTGTTAAAAGCATTGTTTCACCATTTCTGTTCCCTTCTACCTGAGTAGAAATATAGCTTTCTTTCTTTCTTCTTTTTCTTTTTATTAAAAATGTTTAATGTTGACATTATTGCAGGTGTCTCCCTCCGCCCACCCCTCCCCCTGCCCCTTTGCCCACCTCCACCCACTCTCTCCTCCCCTTTCTATGGTGGCTTTCACCAAACTATTGTCCATGTCCCTGGGATATGCTTATATGTTCTTTAGCTAATCCCTTTACCTTCTTTTTCCAGTCATCCCCACCCCCTACCCCTCAGGCATTGGCCAGTCTGTTCCATGTATCCAGATCTGGAAACAACTCAAGTGCCCATCAGCAGATGAGTGGATAAAAAAAAAAAGCTATGGTACATTTACACAATGGAATACTACGTGGCTATAAAAAACAAGGGACACTTACCCTTTGCAACAGCATGAGTGGACCTGGAGAGTTTTATACTAAGTGAAACAAGCCAGTCAGAGAAAGACAAATACCATGTGATCTCACTAATATGTGGAATCTAATGAACAAAATAAACTGATGAACAAAATGGAGTCGGAAGCATGGATACGTGGAAATGCATCTTTCTTTAAAGTTGTAAATATTTTTAGTCAATCTTGATCAATTCTAAGGAAATATAGAAGATTGGATTGAAATTCTTTCAGTAGTGAAGGGATTTGGGGGAAGGAAGTGGAGAACATCATGATAATGATTTAATATCATCCCTTGGGCTTGTAGAAGTGAGTGCAGGCTATTTTGGGAGGTGAAAATGGTAGGAAGGAATTTGGTGAAATGGTACATCTGTATGCTTGAACAGGCACCTATAAAGGGCAAATCTAGATTTTCTTTTGCAATAAATAAAACCATTCACCAAAGCATATAAAATAAAACAAAACTAGTTCTATACAACAAAGCTTCTACCCATAGTGAATCTTCAATTATTGGAGATCCAGAGGTACAGCTTCATTCCAAAGTAGACAGTTACAATAAATGAAAAGCCTAGAAGCAGGCCTTCCTCTTGAAATATGCCAAGTTTCAATATTACTAGCATTAGGTAAAATAATAATTAAATGACACAAATAATAAACTAGCAGATGGAAGACATGCTCCAAGTTTCTCAATGTAGAAAATCTTTGAATGGTATATACTTGCTTAAAGTATTTTTTGCTTTTTGTCTGTTTTTCTAATTAAAAACTATATTAAGCAAATATATTATGCATATATTATATAATAAATTCCTATGATATAATTAATACATAGGTGTGAAAGGTGAAATGAAGTCTGTTTATCTATATATAGTTCTTAATATCAGCTAGGAAAGTACAAAAATATGTGCCAAGATGTCTAGTAAAGACTATTTGTCTATGTTTATAAGTGGGCTTAGAAGGAAAGAAATGGATAGGAGGTCCAATTGATAAGAGGGAATTAGAAAGTTCTTCGTTTCTCTTATCATATAACTGAAAACAAGTTTAGTATTAGGTAAATGAGATAAATGGATGTGAGAGGGATCAGAAATTTATGTTAATATTACTTTGTTTGAGAAAGCCTCTCTGAGTCAAGCTGGACTTACATTACTGCCTGAGATGTGTCATATTTCTGAGAGATTTCTCCTGAGATTCTCTTTGCCAAAAGTTCTCCAATATATGAGTGAGACTCCTGGGCCATGGCGTGTAGGGTTGATAATAAGGTTCAGTATTATTTATAACATAACAGGAAGCAGAAAGCCGGTGTGTAACAGTCAGAGCAATGCAGTTGTGAATAACAGTCTTTGGCAAATGAATAAATCTGAATTCAAATCCTTTTATTTCATTTAATAGCCATATGAATTATGCTGTTTGTCATCATCTATAGACTTCTATTGGTACCAAACAATTTGAATCTTAATAAGATTGTAACAATATTATCTATCTCCAGTGTTTTAAAATTCTAAGTAAGATAATCCATCTAAAGATGATCATCTGGTTTTTCTCTTTTATTTTTTAATATCAAGAACACCATAGATTGATGTTTAAAGTTTAATTTAGTAATCAAGATAATGTGGTGATGATACAAGAATGAGAGTATAATTAAATGAAACAGACTAGAGTCCAGAAATAAACCCACACGTATATAGTCAATCAACTTTCAACATCAGAATCAAAGCATATAATGGAATAAAAAGTTTTCCAATTGATGCTAGAAGAATTGTGTCCATAGGAACAAATAAATCATTGCCCTTGCCTCATTATGCAAAATTAACTCAACATGGAGCACTGAAGATAAAATTACAGACCCTCTAGATGAAAACTTACAGGGATATGGTAATAACTGTGGGAAAGGCAATATTTCTTAGCTAGAAAACAAAAAGTGTAAACCATAAAATAAAAATTTGGTGAGTCATATATCATTAAAATAAAAAAATTCTGTTTGAAAAACACTTTTAATAATATGCAATATAAAAAGCATATTAAAAACTGAGAGAAAAAACTTTCAAAATTTTATCTTAATGATGACTTTTATTTATAATATATAAATGATATATTCAATTCAATAATATTAATACAAACAACACAATTAAAAATGGCAAATTATTTATACAGACACTTTGAAAAGAAAGACATACAAGAGACCAGGACAGAAAAATCTTTAGCCACCATTAACCACCTGGGAAATGCAAAGCAAAATCATAGTGAGATAGCACTATACACACATTGGAATATTTAAAATTAAAGGAACAGACCATATCAAGTACTGGTGAGAATATGAACCAACTGGCCTTTCATAGACAGTTGGTGGGAACGGAAAATGGTGAAATCACTTTGCAAAGCATTTTGCTAGTTTCATTAAAACTTAAATATGTACATACTATATGACTTAACAATTCCACTGCTGAATATTCACCTAAGAAAACTAAAACTATATGTCTACACAAAGACTTTCCCATGAATGCCTGCAGTGTGTTTGTTCATAGTATCCCCAATCAGGAAACAAATGAATATCTAATAATGCAGGTAAGTAAATAAACAAATTGCAGTAAGTCCATATAATGGCATACGAGAAACAGTTTAAAAGAATAAACCTTTGTTGAAAATTATTTGCATAGATATATGCTTATTTCTGGGCTTTCAATGTTATTCCACTGATTTGTGTGTCTGTTTTCCTGCCAATATCATGCTGCTTTGATTATTGTCACTTTGTAGTATGATCTGAAGTCAGGGAATGTGATACCTCTGGCTTTGTTTTTTTTTCTTAGGATTACTTTGGCTCTTTGGGTTCTTTTGTGGTTCCATACAAACCTGATGATTTCTTGATCTATTTTGGGTGGCGGCCACTCAATGTGTCTCTCTCACCTCGATGTTTCTCTCTCTCTCCTTCTCACTCTGTCTAAAGATAAATGCAAAAATGTCCTTGGGTGAGGATAAACAAACAAACAAACAAACAAAAAACTAAAAAAAAACTTATGAATTATTTGTTTCTGGAATTTTTCATTGAATATTTTTGGAAAATGATTGACCATCAGCAACTGAAACAAAGAACAGCAAAACTGGATAAAGGGTGACTACAGTACTGACATAAAAACTGACATGTAGGTTAATGGAACAGAATAAAAAGCACAGAAATAAATCTATGCATATAGGTTCAACTAATATTTGACAAGGGAGCCAAGAATACTCTGTGAGGAAAAGATAGTCTTTGCAATAAATAGAAGACTGGATATATACATGCAAAAGAGTGAAACTAGACCCCTATCATACATCACTCACAAAAATTAAGTAAAAATGGGTAAAGGACTTAAATGTAAAATCTGAAACCATAAAACTCAGAAGAAAACATAAGTAAAGTTCCTTTACATTGGTCTTGGCAATGATTTTTTTCAGATATGATACCAAAGGCATTAGAACAAAAGCAAAACTCAACAAGTGGAACTATATGAAACTAAAAACTTCTGAACAGAAAAAGAAAATACAATCACCAAAATGAAAAGGCAGACTGGAAGAAGATATTTGCAAACCATATGTCTGGTAAGGGATTAATATCCAAAATATAGAAGCAACATACAACTCAGTAGCAAAAAAACTAACAATTTTATTTAAAATGTACAGAGGACTTAAATAGATATTATTCAAAAGAAGAAATACAAATGGCTAACCAGTAAATGACAAGGTTGTCAACATCATTAATCATCAGGGAAATGAGATATCACCTTATACCTGTTAGAATGGCTATTATAAAAAAGATAATAGATAACAAATGTGAGGATGTGGAGAAAAGGGAACCTGGTGTGCTGTTGGTGGAAATGTAAATTAGTGCAGCCACTGTGGAAAACAGTATGGATGTTCCTCAAAAATTACAAATAGAACCACCATATATGATCCAGGAATTCCACTTCTGGGCATATATTCAAAGGAGATGAAATCACTATCTAGAAGAGATATCTGCACTTCCATGTTCATTGCAACATTGTTCACAATAGTCCAAGGTATGAAAAGAATTTAAATGTCCATAGATGGATAAATGGATAAAGAAAATGTCACACACACACACAATGGATTATTATTTACCCTTGTAAAAGAAGAAAATCCTGCCATTTGTGACAGCATGGATGGACTTTGAAGACATTGTGCTAAGTGAAGCAAGTCAGACAGAGAAAGACAAATACTGCATTACCTCACTTATATGTGGCATCTGAAAACATCAAACTCAGAACCAGAGAGTAGATTGGTAGTTGCCAATCACTAGGGGATGGGAATAATTGGGAGATATCAATTCAAGGATACAAACTTGCAGTTATATGATGAATACGTTCTGGGATCTAATGTACAGCATGGAGACTATAGTTTGTAATACTGTACTGTATACTTGAAATAGTTATGAGAGTAGAGCTATAGTGCTCTCATCATAGTAACAACAACCACATGGTAATTATGTGAGGTGAAAGATTCATTAACTAACCTTATTGTAGCAAAGATTTTGAAATATATACATCAAATAATCACACTGTACACCTTAAAACGACACAATGTTGTATCTCATAGAGCTGGAAAAAAGCATCTAAGAGGACCACACCAAGACACATCATCATCAAAATGCCAAAGGTTAAATACAAAGAGAGAATCTTAAAAGCAGCAAGAGAAAAGCAGTTTGTTACCTACAAAAGACCTCCCATAAGACTGTCAGCTGATTTCTCAAAAGAAACTTTGCAGGCCAGAAAGGAGTGGCAAGAGATATTCAAGGTGATGAAAAGCAACGACCTACAACCAAGACTACTCTATCCTGCAAAGCTATCATTTAGAATCGATGGACATATCAAGAGTTTCTCAGACAAGAAAAAGCTAAAGGTGTTCATCACCACCAAACCAGTATTATATGAAATGTTGAAGCATCTTCTTGAAGGAGAACAAAAATATGAAAAATAAAATGGCAATTAATACATATCTATCAACAATTTGAATCTACAGACAAAACAAGCAAGCAGAACAGAAACAGACTCATAGATACTGAGAACTTTTGTTGTTTGTCAGATGGACGGGGGCTGGAGGGATGGGTGAAAAAAGTGAAGGAATTAAGAAGTACAAATTGTTTGTTAGATTGATGAACCTCAAAGGGAAGGAGGGAGAGAGGGCAGGATGAGATAGACCAAAGAACTTCTATGTATATATGCATAACCAATGGACACCGACAATAGTGTGGAGAAGGCTGGAGGGGGGGCGAGATTGGGGAGAAGAGGGTCAATAGGGAAAAAGTGGGGGGAAATCTGTAATACATTCAACAATAAAGAGGAGTTTAAAAAATCTATAGCAAATGTCATTCACAATTGTGAATTATTTGATGTTAATGCAAAATTATCTTCTTAGCAATGGATTACACTTTTCTGGATATCCCAAACAGTCATTTCTAAGTGTTAATGGGGGTATATTTGAAAGTCTCAGTAAGTTTTATTACCCAGAAGGCACATTCACATTATTAAAATTATTGTATGTTGCTATAAGCAGTTAACCAAATATGACTTATTCCAAAAAAAAAAAATACCTCCTTTGATTTTATAATTTTATCATTGTACAATTGAGCTTCTGCATTATAGCATAAATCCATGTCTTCATATGACAGTTTGGAACAAGTTTTCTCTCCCTCAGAAGTCTTCATCATACCTAGTCCTCAGTAATAAAACAAAGATGTCCATTGTCACTCTTCTTTATACCTTGCAAAGGAAGGACATCCTACCCAATGCAATAAGGCAAGAAAAATAAATACAAAAAAAAAAAAAAAAGGAAAGGGAGAAACAACATACTCTCTTTATTCACAATAAGATGGTATATATCTTGATAAACCAAAATAATTTATACAAAAAGTTGTTAAAATTTATAAATAAATCTATCAAGGGCACTAAATACACAGTCACATATAAAATTCAATTGTTTGCATACCAATATAATTTAATTTTTCTCAAATATATTTTTCAGTACCAATTTTGTGCATGAAATTGTGCTAAGTTTTGAAAAAGGTAGAAGACAGGTCTGGCTCACAAAAGGATTTAATTATTAAATTTCAGATGGTTTCAGACCTATATATTCTGTGTTGTACCTATCACAAATGATGCCCTCAGGAATCTTAGACTATATCTGGGATGTAATAAGTCTTAAGACAATTCCAAATGACTGTGCCAGGGTCCTTAGGACCCACATATATCTACATTTTCTTTTTTATTTATTTTCTTTTTTCTTTTTATTTATTTTTTTATCCTCACCCGAGGACATTGTTTTCCATTTTTTGTTCAGATAGAGTGGGATGGAGAGAGAGGAAGAGAGAGAGAGAGAGAAACATCGACGTGAAAGGGACACATCGAGTGGCTGCCTTCCACACGACCATCCAGGGCCGGGAACAAACTGCAACCGAGGTACGTGCCCCTAGCGGGAACCGAACCCGGGTCTCTCTGGACCACAGGCGGACGCTCTAACCGCTGAGCCAAACCGGCCAGGGCTATTTTTTTACTTTTTTATTAATTTATTTTTGTTACAGATGTTTCTCCTCCCCCTCCTCATTGACACTCTCCTCCCCATCCCTCTCCACCCCATCCCCAGCTTTGTTGTCTATGTTCAACAGTTATGCATACATGCATATAAGTTCTGTGGTTTACCCCTCCCCCCCTTCTGAGGATTGTCAGTCTGTACCCTACTTCTATGACTCTGGGTCTATTTTGTTGATCAGTTTGTTTAGTTCATTATATTCCAGAAATAAGTGAGATCATGTGATATTTGTCTTTCTCTGCTTGGCTTGTTTCACTTAGGATAATACTTTCCAGGTCCCTCCATGTCGTCTCAAAGGATAAGAGATCTTTCTTTCTTACAGCTGCATAGTACTCCATTGTGCATGTGTACCACAGCTTTTGTATCCACTCATCCACTGATGGACATTTGGGCTGCTTCCAGATCTTAGCTATTGTAAATAGTGCTGCTATGAACATAGGGGTACATGTATTCTTTCTGATTGGTGTTTCAGGCTTCTTAGGGTATATTCCTAGAAGTGGAATCACTGGGTCAAATGGCAGTTCAATTTTTAACTTTTTGAGGTAACACCATAGTGTTTTCCACAGTGGCTGCACCAGTCTGCATTCCTACCAGCAGTGTGCTAGAGTCCCCTTTTCTCCACACCCTCACCAACACTTGTTTGATGGTGGCCATTCTGACAGGTGTGAAGTGATACCTCATTGAACACATGGGACTACATCAAACTAAAAAGCTTATGCACAGCAAAAGAAACAACCATCAAAATGGAAAGGGATCCCACTATATGGGATAGCATAATTGCCAATGATACATCAGATAAGGGGTTAATTTCCAAAATTTATAGAGTACTCACACAACTCAACAAAAGGAAGACAAAGAACCCAATTAAAAAATGGGCAGAGGACCTAAATAGACACCTCTCCAAACAGGACATACAAATGGCTAAGAGAGATGAAAAGATGCTCTATGTCACTAATCATCAGAGAGATGCAAATTAAAACAACAATGAGGTATCACTTCACACCAAGTCTCCATTTTCTAATTATAAACACAGAATTGGGAAATCACTTCTCCTCTGACTAGAGTAGAAAGAGATAGTAACAATCAAAATTTCCCAGCTCCCCAACTTCAGAGTATATCACACATACACAACACACACATGAAGGCACACACACTCTCACACACACAGAATAGAAATGTTTCCTTCTCCACTTGTCTCTTTGTGGTCTCAATATAGGTTTTATATCTCTCCTTCAGGGTCAAGAGCATCATCACATAGACATAAATATGATTTAATCCATGGATACTTCTTCAGTTTCTTGAAGAATTCCAGTAGCTTTGTGGTGAGCAGATTTTTTTGAATTAGGGGGTGTACTTTTCTTACTAAAGGAGTGTAGATTATGATATCTGAGAGAGGAGGAGGCATAAGAGAGTTGTTAGATAGGGTTATTCTCCTAATTTTTGAAAAGGCACAATATACCCTGTTATATAGCTTCTTTTACATACTGGTTTGTATGTTCCATTTTCACTTTGGATAAAACATTCCTGTTTCAACCACAATCCTAAAACATAATCCTTGTGGGGAGTATTCTAAGAGAGTGATAACCAGTTCCTACTAGTTGTAGCACTCAAAACAGCATTTCTGAGAGAAAATATTTATACTATGGTGGGAGAAAACAAAGGAGTCCTGACAGCCTTAGTCTATAATTTTCTCAGTTCTGGTGTACTTTTTCATTTCAACTCATAGTTATATTTGAATATTTTTTCAATGAAAAAGTCCCCTAAATTTCAGATACTCAGTCTTCATCTATGAAAAAATAAGGATATAAAAGTCTATAAAAGACACATATGAAGGAAGGAGAACCAATTTTATACAAGCTTAAATTTTTAACAGAGACTCTCTGAAGTGGGAGAGGAGTCTCGTCTCCTGTGTCCAGGAGGCACTTACTGTCAATTTCAAAGAGACTATTTTGTTTTGCTCCAATGGCCTTTCTATAGAACTATCCCTCTCATCACATTACTTGTACATCTTTTTCTAAATCAGCATATTCCAGACCAACACAGCCCACTTCTTCAGTATTTAAAAGTATCTTATTTGCATCCATTTTATGGTCACATCTTTGTACTTATTTCCTCACTATATACTATCACACCAAGTAGTCTCCACCACACATAAGCGTTTTGTCTGTCCTTATTCTCCCACAATTTCTTTTTCTATGAATTTTTAAAAGCATCTCCTTTATGGTAGAAAAACTTAGTTTTGAGGATTATGTAGCCTGAGAAATATTCAATTCTATGGCTTGGTGAAGTTGTGATATGGATACAAAATAAAGTAGTATCTTCTAAAGAAAATACCAATTGTTTTAGTTTAAGAGGATGAGAATCTCCACTCTGATTGGATTAGGCCCCAAGAGTCCATTAGAAGAGATTCTAACCCTAGAAAAACATTTATTCATTTATTTCTCATAAGTTAGTGTATTTCCAATGATTCTTCACTATATATTGTAATATTGATCAAAAGGACTCATAGTTGGCCATTTGATGGTAGAAGGAAAGGGATTTTTTTTTACCTTTAAGATTATTCTAAGATTTGTAGTTTTCAGAATTTAAGTTTTCTGCAAACCAAGGGGGAGAATTGGGGCTAAACCTAGGTTGAAATCTTTGTCAGTATGTTTGCTAGGGAAAACTGATTAACTTTAAAAGCTGAGCCCACAAGAACCATTTAAAATTGTTAACATTCAAGAATGAAATAGACATCTCTGACTAACATGATGAGCACCGAGAACATGGCAAATATTTATTCCTCGATCATCCAGTTGGTCAGTTAGTGGTCAGCTCCAGCCTGAAGAATGGATTAAATAATAACAAAAAACCCTAGACACATCCACATCCACACATCAACTCGACTCAGTTCATCTTGTCAAGGCCTAATGCTTACGACATAGACTGACACCATGCTTATGTCACATAGTTAATGTAAGAGACCATGTAGGGTGATTGATCTACAAGAAAGACAAATTAGCCGTTATGGGGAAGAAAATCCTGCTTGTAAGTTACTCTCTGAACTTATTTTTTTCTGCTTACAGAGTAATTCTGTAAATGTTGTACCGTGAACTTCCAACAGTCATTATGTCATTTCTAAATTGCACCAGCCTCACTGCAGCTCCATTTATCCTAAAGGGCATCCCTGGGCTGGAAGAAGTGCATTTGTGGATCTCTTTTTCGCTGTGTACCATGTACAGCATTGCCATCACAGGAAACTTTGGCCTTATGTATGTCATCCACTCTGAAGAGACCTTACACAGACTGATGTGCATCTTCCTAGCCCTTCTTTCCTTCACAGATGTGCTCATGTGCACCAGCACTCTTCCCAACACGATCTGCATATTGTGGTTCAACCTCAAGGAGATTGATTTTAAGGCTTGCTTGGCATAGATGTTCTTTGTGCATGCTTTCACAGGGATGGGGTGCTCATTCTTATGGTCCTGGACCACTATGGGGCCATCTGCTATCTTCAGTGCTATGCTACTATTCTTACTAATTCAGTCATTGTCAAGGTGGGGCACCTCACTTTTCTTAGAGGTATAATACTTGTTATCCCTTTCACTTTTCTTACCAGGCACCTGCCATACTGCAGAGGCAATGGCATACCCCACACCTACTGTGACCACAGGTCTGTGGCCAAGATATCCTGTGGCAATGTTAAGGTCAATGGCATCTATGATTTAATAGTTACCCTCCTACACCATGATTCTTTGAGCAGTTGTAGAGTCTATCATCAGCAGATGCTCAACAGAAGGCTTTCAGCACTTTCACTGCCCACATCTGTGCCATTGTCATCTATGTCCCAGTCTTCACCTTCTTTACACACCATTTTGGAGGACACACCAATCCTCCACACATACATATTATTATTGCTAATCTCTATCTGCTCATGCCTCCCACAATAAACCCTATTGTGTATGGGGTGAAAACCAAGCAGATACAAGAACCTGTCATTAGGTTCTTGTTTAAGGTAAAGGAATATTTTCATAACATTTAAATAGAGTCTTCTGACAAGTGTGTGCATAGTTTCCTTCTTTACCTGTTACTTCTAACCTCAATGTTAATAAGTTATATCTTTAATTTTCTATTTTTAAGTTCATTGTTATTTGCTATGATTCTGGAAATCTTTCCCAGATTTGTTTATAGTTTGGTTGTAATAGTTGAAAATTAATAAACAGCACAGTGTATTTGAATTACTTTAATTATATAAATAATAATATGGATATTGAGCATGAATATATATATTACTTTACAGCAAAATCAAGATCATATTTCCCTCTGTATTGATCCCATGTCATCATCCTTTCTATTTTTTGCAGGAAAATATTTTCAGCATCAATATTTTTCAGAAATATCTGATAACATATTTCATCCATTATACAATGAAATAATTTCTATAAAAAAGAAGCAACAGACAATTAGAAAACAACTTTTATAACAGAAAAAAAATGAATGATGGCAAAATATCTAAGAAAAGAAAATAAAGTTACAGAAATATCACAGAAGGGAAATAAAAAGACAAAGCAATGTAAAAAAAGTTTTAAATTTGAGATATAGAAATTCTTTCCAGGGATTTACATTAAAAGAGAAAACTATTAAGGCAAAGGAAAAATTTATCCAAACCACTATAAAATAATATTTCCTATAACAAAATTTGTATTTAAAGAATTATCAAGAAAATTGTTTGTAAATGACTCAAACCTGACACATAACTGTGAAATTGAAAAACACAAAGGTAATAAAAGACTAAAATTTTTCAGGCAGAACAAACATTAAAATATCAAAAATATCAATGCACATTTACAGAATTGAATAGGGTACCTACCAGCAAATATTAATGCTGTAAGATAATAAAGTAGTTTTTTTACTTATCAAAAGAAATAATTACTATACTCATAACCACAATTAATTTTCATTTACTTGGCAGAGATTATCTGGTATAAATAATGAAAATGATTTGAATAAACTCATCTGAATGAATGTATAAATCACTGATAATTTTTCCTTTTTAAAAATTTAGTTTTATGAGATATAATTGACATATAACATTGTATCAGTTCAAGGTGTAAAACCTGTATTGATTTGATACATTTATATATTGCAATGTGTTTACCACCATAATATTAGCTAAGATGTCTATCAGGTCACATAATGATAATTTTTTTTGTGGTGAGAATAATTAAGATCTAATCTCTCAGCAACTTTGAAGTTTACAATATAGCATTGTTGTCTAAATTATGCTGTGCATTAGATCTCCAGGACTTATCTATAGTTCCAACTTTGTACCCTTAAACAATACATACCAAGTACCCCACTCCCAGCCTCTGATAACCACCATTCTACTCTCTGTTTAATTAAGTTTGGCTTTAAATTATTTTTTCACATATAAATGATATAACACAATATTTCTCTTTCTCTATCTGACTTATCTCACTTAGCATAATGTCCTCAAGTT
Source organism: Tadarida brasiliensis (assembly GCA_030848825.1). NCBI lineage: Eukaryota > Metazoa > Chordata > Mammalia > Chiroptera > Molossidae > Tadarida > Tadarida brasiliensis. The sequence continues at coordinate 45,641,320 of CM061268.1, forward strand.
CTATCCATGTTGTCATAAACGACAAGATTTCCTTTTTCTCATGACTGATTAACATTCCATTGTGTATATATAAATAGAAGAATTTAGTGAAAAAATAAACTGTAAATTATGATCCTGATTTTTTCTTTTTTAACTTTATTTTTATTGTTTACACTATTACAGATGTTCCCATTAAAAAAAATTACGTACACATGGAAATAAAGACACACAGAATCATAATAATAGGTATTTCTTATATCAGAAGTTTGTTATGTAAAAATGTTTTTATTATTATATTTTTCTCTTTTGAAATTGAGTGTAATATTTGAAAATTCAGAATAACAATAACTAAATACTTATAACATCAAACACATATATGCATTTTGCCTTATTTTTAATTGCCATGAATTCATTGTTAAAGCATGAAAGTGAAAGTGCATTAATGTTTGAAGACTATAAGTGATGATGTGTCTTGTTTCTCATAAGATAAACACTTTCGTCTTTACTTTATCTTAGGATGTTTATATGTCAGTGTTTAAAATCCTGTTTGGTATAACAGGTGTTAAATAAAGTCCATGAAAGATGAAAAAATTAGATAAGAATTTTCAACTTCTAATCCTAATGGTGGTATATCTGTACCATGGGAATTACCTTCTGGACTGCCCTCAATTGGAGGCCAGCTATGGTTGGGGGTTTTATTTTTTCTTCAAATACCTATATGAACTTTGTGTCATGTTTTCCCTTAGGGATCTCTGGTCCCTGGGGGCTCTTAAGCCCGGTTTTACATTGGGATTTGGGAGTCTTGACGATATGAGATTATGCCTGTTTCCTGTGGGAAGTCAGCTAGACAAAGCACTTCTGATTTAAAGTTTATAAGGTGACCACAGGGTGCTGCCATTATAGACGTTCCTGGGCCCTCTCCCTGGCATGAACACCTTTCACATTTCTTCTTGTCTGGAGCTATGTGGGTAAGGTAATGCCTCTCAGACGTTTTGATCCTATGTTTATTGTATGACAAAGCCTAGTCTTGTTCCGTTTTGTCTGTGTTGTCACAGAGATCAGGGGCTCTGTTGCATAGAGGATGTTGTTGGTGATTTCTGGGTCTGGGAAAAATTAGGAAGTATATGTTCATTCCACATTCAAAGCCAAGGCACTGCCAGCAAGGGATGTGTGCTCTTGTGTGGACAAGGGAAGAGCTAGAGGCTCTCAAAATCGCCTTTAGAGTATAGACAATTCTTCTCTTTGTGTTAATTTATTTTTACAAATATATTGTATAATGGCAGTAATACAGAATTGGACAATAAAGTTCTTATGATGTCTCAGATCAAGAAAAGATAAATAGGTACATCCTTTTACCTCTAAGTCACTAGTCCACCATTCCCCACTCCCTTTCCTTTCTTCAGTTCAGTAACATAACTTAAAATCAACCAATCTTACTCCAATTTACTTCTTTTTAATCCAGGTTCTGTCCTCGTTCATGGGGTAAAATAGGTGGCAGATTTGGCCTATATACTAACACAGCTCAGAGGTCAGTAGGGATATGATAAATATACAAATCGTTCTAGCACAAATCCCCAGGTCATCATCATTATGAAAGAAAGGGGAACATATGAGAGTCACAGAAAGGGACTTACAAGTAGAAAACCTGATTTGGCTTACTAGAGAAGGGGATGTGTTTCACATGTTTTTAGTGTAGAGAGCACAGAATTCTGTATTTTTGGCAAGCTAATAAGCATTCTGAATCTTGGTTAGATAAAATGGCTATGATAAAATTGAACTGGTTTACTATTTATAGAAATGTAATTAAATCCCTAAATAAATTTAAGTAATAAATAGGTCAATATATTTATTTATTTATTATTTTTTAGATAGAGTGAAAGGGAAGGAGAGAGAGAAAGAGACAGAGAGAGAAATATCTATGTAAGAGAGACTCATCGATTGGTTGCCTCCGCACGACCTCGACCAGGACCAGGGATTGAACCTGCAACCCACGTACATGCCCTTGACCAGAATCAAACCCGAGAACCTTCAGTCCAAGGGCCGATGTTCTAAATGCTGAGGCAAACCGGCCAGGGTAGTAAATACATTTAAGTAGGTAAGTATAGATAACCAAATCATATTGCTGATTTTTTTGGTATAGGAATATGGGTAATTATTTGAGTTGGTATGCAAGTTGGCTATTTATGTACAAGGCAAGCCTGAAAGAACTAGAGCAGAGGCAAAACAGTCCTTATGCTAAGTGCCAAAGGGCTCATTGTCTGGTGCATGGTGAAGGATTAATGGAATTTTGAAAAAATTAACAAATGGTTCTTGTCCTTTACTGTCTGATTTATTTTGCTAGCATGAAAGTCTCAAGAGTCATCTATGTGGTTGCAAGTGGCAGTATTTCATCCTTTTTGTGGTTGAGTACTATTCCATTGTAGATATGCTCCACATCTTCTTTAACCATCCATCAAAAGACACATAACAGAAAGCAACAAATGATGAACAGCCAAACAAACCCATAGACACAGACAACACTATGATGGTCACCAGAGGGAATGGGGGGTGGGTGGAGGATAAAGAGGATAAAGGAGCTCAAATATATAGTGATGGAGAGGGACTAGGTTTTGGGTGGTGAGTACACAATGCAATGTACAGAAGATGTGTTATAGAATTGTACACTAGAAATGTATATAATTTTATTAACCAATGTCATCCTAATATACTTAATGATAATGAACAAATGGAATTGTTTAACTATAGTTAGAGTTTATACACTTGAAATATTCAGGCTCCTTGATAAAACTAGGTGTCCTGAAATAAAAAATTAAATTGGACATTTCAGGGAAAACATTTCAGAACAACTACAACAAAAACCAATGAAACAGGCTCACAGAATCTAGAACTCTCTTTCTTGGAGCCAGCATTTTCCCGATATTGCTTTCCATGGGATCAAGGAGAGGATTATTCAAATAATTAAAGAGCTTTATTCTGTGTCCCAGCCCCTAAATTCTCTAAAAATAAGCTATCCTAGGCCATCTCTAGAGAATCATGGCATGGAAGTGAGAAGGAAGTGAAAAAGCAAACCTCCTTGGTCTTCCTAGGTGCTAAGCAGTACCTGATTCATTCCCATTTTTCTGGGCTCTGGGATTAAGTGATAATCTAAAGGAGCCTATTTTCTCTTTTAAACAGCCAGAGGCAACAATGGGTACTGTACGTACTTCATGTCAAATGTCTGTCCAGTGTGGGATGAGGACACAGCAGAAGCAGCAGTGATAGCATCAATCACTGTACTTTCCATGAGATCCTGGCGGCTAAGGCATGTGAATCAGGTAATGGAAACTACTGTCATCAAGGAGGAAAGAGCAGTTGTGATTGATATGGGGTGATATAGTGTGGCATATGTTTATGTGGTATGCTTTTTGTAGTATAGTGTTGCTTTGTTGCTTTTATTGAAAAAGGCTCAATGTAAGACTGAAAGAAGACCTTGAGGTGGATTTCTCTCTCTGTGCTTTTGTCATTTTTGTACTTCCAATACTTTCCCATATTCTGTCTCCTTTTTCACTTCCCCAGAACCACAGGCAAAAATAAGGAAGGCCAGGGTAAGTCTGACAAGCAAATTACCTTCCCCTTTGAAAGAGAAAGTATAAATCATCCCATACAACTCTCTTATTCTTTAGCTGGAAGATGGCTGAAATACTGGGCAAGGAGAAATTATAAGAAGAAGGAGCTGTAGAGGACTCAAGTTAGAAACAGGAAGCCTCATATTCTTCCGGGGGGGCAGGGATGGGGGTGGGGCAAAACAAACACACAAAAACAAATAAATGAGAAAATAAATCATTGAGTCACTGTTCATAGCCTTTATAAAGGATTTGGATTTAGCTAAATAGATGTGAAGTCTGAGATGGAAAAACCAGACTTTCACTCTAAATGAATCATTAGTAGCTTTGGGCAAGCAAATTAAACATCCTGTGCCTGGGACAGGGAATTTGATGACAGTAGCTTACCCTGAACTCTGGAATACACAGTACTCTTTCTAGGAAATAACATTCTGCCTCAGTGTTCAAAGATGACTTATGGAGGTGAGTATATGGCAGAGTGATTTTCAAATAAGAGAAAGAAATTGAGCAAAGTCAACATAGTATTGTAGTGTATGTAGTATTTTGGGATTGGAAAATATTTCAGCAAAATTTAAGCATGAAATGTGAGGATACAATTTATCATTCAAATCAGAACACTTTTGGATGCTTAGGGAATGAAAAGAAATAAAATGGGAAAGAATTCAGATAAGACCTAATTTTACGTTTTGAATGCCATGCCAAGAAATTTGATCCCTAACCTCAAATTTATGGAAAAACATTGAAGATTATTAAGCAGTGGATTAAAACCTCTTCAAAATTATGCTACAGGACAAAATTGATTTGAAAAGAGGCCAAGCAACAAAGTAGATGAATGTAGCCAGGTGGTCTTTAAGAGAAAATATACTGGTGATAGAAAGGAATACTGATGTTAGAAATATTTCTGGATTGAAAATAGAAGACTTTTTTTTTTTTTTTCTTGTTTGAAGATAGCATACAGATAATAGACATGCTGAGGTGACCTGGCTAGATTAAGAACCAAGACACTTGGCGCTATAAAGAAATTATAGCCAAGATGAGGTAGAGGGATACTTGAGAAGATCACAAATATGCTGGTAGATCACTTGGTAGACTATGGCACTGTTATCCAAAAAATAGAACTCAGAAACTGAGTCTATTTTGGCATGGGGTAGAGGTTGAAGTGATGAGGTTAGTCTTGGACATGGTCAATTTAAACTGTCCATGGAAATTTAAAATGGAACTATTGAGTATGCATTTAGGATGACTCAACAGTTGTGACACAGCTTTCTTAATACATTTAATTATCTGCAAATTATCTTCTTGTTGGCTATATTTGAAGTCATGGATGTGGACATATTTCCAAGAGAGAGAAAATAAAGAGGGAGTCCAGAGAATATGCTCCTATTGAATTGTGTAAAGACAAATGATGTGGAAAGAAAATAGATGACCTCAGTGACTTTGGGGGATTACAAGGTATTTGAGAAAGGGAGATTCCTTATTTTTTGTCTTTCATGGGGCAATCAAGTTAGATTGAACTTCTTGACCAGTGTTTTTGTGTCTCATACCCATAAAGCATCTACACTTGCATTTCAAGTTAGTATATCCAATTCACCAAGATACTAACCTAAGAGTAAAATCAACTTCTGATTAATTTTTGGAACTCTTTTAGGTAGCTATCATTAGCCTCACATTATATGTGAGCAACTGAGCCTTCAAAAATAAAGGCACAACATTGGTATGAAAAGAGCTGCAAGTTGAATAAGATCTTATTTGGTATAAATAACCATAATCCCCTCATTACACATTGCCACACAATATGTAATAAACACATTTTAAGAAATTATAACTTGCTTCCTTAAGCCATGTACTCTGTCAAACCAGGATGCAGAGTAAAGACATTACATGAATGTTAGAGTCATATATGAATATTATTTCTGTCCCTAAATTTAATTTAGTAACATTTAACATTGTTAGATCTCTCTGTGCCTCAGTTTCTTCTTCTATTTGATGATAAAAAATTTACAATTTTGAAATTATGACCTTAAAAATTACATTTAGACTGCTTATTAAACTTTTAAAATAGTGCCTATAATATAGCATTATTCAATAAATTGTATATTTTCATAGTCACTATTATTCAAAATTGTTAGAACCATTACAGATGTAATTTTTTAAAAATTTAAGTTTGCATTCTTTAGGATGATCTGAATTAATTTTTTTCTTAATTTCTTCTCAGAATAAAGACTTCTGGAAAACTAGCATTCATCTATTAAATTAGTTATGCTGGCTTCCAACAATTCATATGTGCCTCCAAAATCTTTTATTCTTAATGGAATTCCTGGTCTGGAAAGAGTACATGCATGGATCTCCATCCCATTCTGCATAATGTATGTCATCTCCCTTGTGGGAAACCTTGGCCTTGTGTACCTCATTCATCATGAGGAGTCCTTACATCATCCAATGTATTTCTTTCTGGCCATGCTCTCTCTCATTGACCTCTTTACCTGCACCACCACTTTACCCAATACACTCTGCATCTTCTGGTTTAATCTCAAGGAAATTAACTTCAATGCTTGCTTAGTTCAGATGTTCTTTGTCCATGGGTTCACAGGTGTGGAGTCTGGCGTACTCATGCTCATGGCTCTGGACCGCTATGTGGCCATTTGTTACCCATTGCGTTATGCTACTATACTCACTAACCCTATCATTGCCAGAGCTGGGCTTGCTGTCTTCTTGAGAGGTGTGCTGCTAATGATTCCTTTTCCATTCTTGGTCAAACGTTTGCCCTTCTGCCAAAGCAATATTATCTCCCATACATACTGTGATCACATGTCAGTGGTGAAGTTATCCTGTGCCAGCATCCAGGTCAATGTCATTTATGGTCTGATGGTTGCCCTCCTGATTGGAGTGTTTGACATCTGCTGTATATCTATGTCTTACACCATGATCCTCCGGGCAGTGGTCAGCCTTACAACAGCAGATGCTCAGCAGAAGGCCTTCAGCACCTGTACTGCCCATATATCTGCCATTATCATCACCTATGTTCCAGCATTCTTCACTTTCTTTACCCACCGTTTTGGAGGACACACTATTCCCCCTTCTCTTCACATCATTGTGGCCAATCTTTATCTTCTTCTTCCTCCAACTCTGAACCCCATTGTCTATGGGGTAAAGACAAAACAGATTCGAGAGAATATCATAAAGTTCTTCCAGGGTGAGAAAGGTGCGAGTATTCAGGACAACTGAAATTAGATAGAATAAAAATAAATGGAAAACAACAAAGGATTCCAAAATGGCGGCGGAGCGAATGGAAGCTACACAGACCATCTTCCAGGACCAAACTGAAATTACAACTAAAATAAAGACAAATCATTGGGAAAAAAACAACAGAAAAGCAGCTTGCGAGGACCATACAACCAGGGACACTGAATCGATCCTGGTAGGATTGTGGAGGCCCAAGAGGGGCCTGGGAGCCCACGGACAGCAGCGGTCTTAGCTGTGAGCAGTGCCCTCAGGGTTAAAGCCCAAGCCGGCTCCACAGCGCAGAGGGCCGGGACAGAGTGCTAAAACAGCCACAGCCACTCACCTGGGGCTCTGGCAGAGGAAGGGCAGACTGGACTGGAAGGGTGGGGACACTCGGGATTTGGAGGGAGCTCAGAGCTTTTGCTGAGTTGCGGCCACGCAGGACTGTGGCCATCTTACTCCTTCCCAGGGCTCTGGGGAGAGGCAGCAGCCCCTCCCTCGGAGATTCAGCCACACCCAGGTGGCCACTGAAATGCAAACTGAGGCTCATTAACTACCAGTATCTCCCCTACCCTCGGGAAATCCTCTCATGCTGAACACCTGAGGGAGGTTTTCATTCAACTGAAAACCCAAGGCTCTTCAAGTAACCGAGACTAATAGCCTCGAGGCAAAAAGCTAGAGGATAACTTAACCTTTTCTGGGCTTCCAAATCTACCCAGGAAAGTAAGACTCAATGGTGATGTTTAATGTGGGTCCTCCCACGCTCATCCAAACCCAGTAGAGGGAGCCACAAACAGCAGAACACCAACATCCACAGGGAAAATTTGGCAGGCTCCAAAACCCACTGAGATAGCCAAAATGGTGAAACAAAGAAATAGATCCCAAATGAAAGAACAAGAGACCTCTACTGAAGATGAGATAAATGAAATGGAGTTAAGCAAGTTAACAGAACTAGAATTCAGAGCCATGATCTTCAGGAAGCTTAACAACATAAGTAAGGACATCAACACCTTGAGTAAAGACATCAACACCATGGACAAAGGCATAGAAACATTGAAAACCAATCAAGTGGAAATGAAGAAGCACCAAGAAGAAATGAAGAATGACATAGCAGAAATGAAGAACACATTGGAAGGACTAAACAGCAGAGTAGAGGAAGCTGAGGTCCAGATCAGTGAATTAGAGGACAGGGTAGAAAAAATCAACCAATCAGAAAACCAAAAGGAAAATACAATGAAAAAACAGGAAGACAGCTTAAGAGAACTGTAGGACAACTGCAAATGTAATAATATTCACATCATTGGAGTCCCTGAAGAAAAAAATGAGCAAGGTTTAGAGAATATATTTGAAGAAATAGTGACAGAAAACTTCCCTAATTTGGTGAAGAAAGAAGGCATTCAAGTTCAAGAAGCACAGAGAGTCACAAGTAAGAAGAACTAAAACAGGCCCAGACCAAGACACATTGTAATTAAAATGCCAAAAATTAAAGACAAAGAGAGAATGCTAAAAGCAGCAAGAGATAAGCAACAGGTTATCTGCAAAGGAACTCCCATAAGGCTACCAGCTGACTTCTCAACAGAAACACTATAGGCCAGAAGGGAATGGCATGAAGTAATCAAGGTCATGAAAAACAAGGATCTGAACCCAAGACTACTCTACCCAGCAAGGCTATCATTCAAAATAGAAGGTCAAATAAAGAGCTTTCCAGACCAAAAAAGGCTAAGGGAATACATTAGCACCAAACCAGCACTGCAAGAAATGTTAAAAGGACTGTTGTAATTAGTAGCAGAAATAGGAAGAAATATAGAACCACACTAAACAAAAATGGCAAAAAATAAGTACATATCAATAATCACCTTAAATGTAAATGGATTGAATGCCCGGATGAAAAGACACAGAGTAGCGGATTGGATAAGAAAGCATGACCCATATATATGTTGTTTACGAGAGATCCACCTCACAACAAAAGACTCACATAGGTTGAAAGTGAAAGGATGGAAAAAAATATTCGAAGCAAATGGAAAGGAAAAAAAAGCTGGGGTAGCAATATTCATATCTGATAAAATAGATTTCAAAATGAAGGCCATAACTACAGACAAAGAAGGTCACTACATAATATTGAAAGGATCTATCCAACAGGAAGATATAACCTTGGTAAACATATATGCACCCAATATAGGAGCACCAAAATATATTAAAAATCTTCTGGAGGACTTCAAAGGAGAAATCAACAGCAGTACAATTATAGCATGGGACTTCAACACACTGCTGACATCACTGGATAGATCCTCCAGACAAAAAATTAACAAGGAAACGGAGACTCTAAATAAAGCACTAGACCAAATGGATTCAATAGGTATCTACAGAGAATTACACCCCAAAACTACAGACTTCACATTCTTCACAAGCGCACATGGACATTCTCAAAGATATACCACATATTAAGACACAAACTTAGTCTCTACAAGTTCAAGAAGATTTAAATCATATCAAGAATCTTCTCAGATCACAATGGCATGAAACTAGAAATCAATTGCAACAAGAACATGCAAAGACATTTGAACACTTGGAAGTTAAATAGCATGTTATTAAACAACGAATGGGTTACCGAGGAGATCAAGGAAGAAATTAAAAACTTCCTGGAAACCAATGAAAATGAACACACAACAACACAAAATCTATGGGATGCAGCAAAAGCAGTTCTGAGAGGGAAGTTCATAGCACTCTAGGCCTACGTCAAGAAACAAGAAAAATTTTTAATAGACTATCTAACCTCATAACTTAAAGAACTAGAAAGCAAACAAAAAGAAAACCCAAAAACAAGTAGAAGGAAGGAAATAGTAAAGATCAGAGCAGAAATAAACGACATGGAGACCAAAAAAAAAATTTAAAGGATCAATGAAACAAAGAGCTGCTTTTTGAAAAGATAAACAAGATTGATGGACCCTTAGCTAGACTCACCAAGAAACAAAGAGAGAGAACCCAAATACACAAAATCAGAAATGAAAGAGGAGAAGTAACAACTGACATCACAGAAATACAAAGGATCGTTAACAAATACTATGAACATTTATATGGCAACAAATTCTACAATCTAAGTGAAATGGACACATTTCTAGAAACACATAGTCTCCCAAAACTGGACCAGGAAGAGATAGAAAACTTGAACAGACCAATAACAACAGAGGAAATTGAAGATGTAATCAAGACTCTCCCAGCAAACAAAAGCCCAGGCCCAGACGGCTTCACGTGGGAGTTTTACTGAACATTCAAAGAAGAAGTAACACCCATTCTCCTCAAACTATTTCAAAAAATTCAAGAAGAAAGAGTTCCAAACTCGTTTTATGAGGCCAGCATAATTCTAATTCCAAAACCAGAAAAAGACACTACAAAGAAAGAAAACTACAGGCCAATATCCCTGATGAACATAGATGTCAAAATCCTAAACAAAATACTAGCAAATAGGATCCAGCAATACATCAAAAAAATTATTCACCATGACCAAGTGGGATTCATCCCAGGGATGCAAGGCTGGTTCAACATTCGCAAATCAAAAAATGTGATACACCACATAAACAAAATGAAAGATAAAAACCACATGATCATATCAATAGACGCTGAAAAAGCATTCGACAAAATCCAGCACCCATTTCTGATAAAAACGCTCAGCAATTTGGGAATAGAGGGATCATATCTTGATATAATAAAGGCCATATATGAAAGACCTGCAACCAACATCATACTCAATGGCCAAAAACTAAAAACATTTCCCTTAAGAACAGGATAAGACAGGGATGCCCACTTTCGCCACTCTTATTTAACATAGTACTTGAAGTCTTAGCCACAACAATCAGACATGAAGAAAAAATAAAAGGAATCCAAATTGGAAAGGAGGAAGTGGAACTGTCATTATTAGCAGATGACATGATATTATATATAGAAAACCCTAAAGACTCCATCAAAAATCTACTAGACTTAATAAATGAATTTGGCAAAGTAGCAGGATACAAAATTAACATCAAGAAATCTATGGCATTCTTATACACCAATAATGAATTCACAGAAAGAGAAACTAAAAAAACAATCCCATTTACCATCGTGGCAAAAAAATTAAGATACCTAGGAATAAACTTAACCAAAGAAGTAAAGGACCTATTTACAGAAAACTACAGGACATTGAAAAAAGAAATAGAGGAAGATATAAAAACGTGGAAGCACATACCTTGTTCATGGTTGGATGAATTAACATCATTAAAATGTCCATATTACCCAAAGCAATCTATAGATTCAATGCAATCCCCATCAAAATACCAGTGAAATATTTCACAGAACTAGAACAAATACTTCAAAAGTTCATATGGAACCAAAAAAGACCCTGAATAGCCACAGCAATCTTGAAAAAGAAGGACAAAGTAGGTGGGATCACAATACCAGATATAAGGTTATAGTACAAAGCTACTGTAATCAGAACAGCCTGGTACTGGCACAAGAACAGGCATATAGACCAGTGGAACAGAACAGAGAATCCGGAAATTGACCCAAGACATTATGCTCAATTAATATTTGACAAAGGTGGCAAGAGCATACAATAGAGTAAAGACAGCCTCTTTAATAAATGGTGTTGGGAGAATTGGATCACTACATGCAAAAAAATGAAACTAGACCATCAACTTACACCACACACAAACATAAACTCAAAATGGATAAAAGACTTAAATGTGACTCGTGAATCCATAAAAATCCTAGAAGAAAATGTAGGCAACAAAATTTCGGACATCATACGCAGCAGAATCTTCACAGATACATCACCTAAGGCAACAGAAACAAAGGAAAAATGAACACATGAGACTACATCAAGCTAAAAAGCTTCTGCACAGCAAAAGAAACAACCATCAAAACAGAAAGGGAACCCATTGTATGGGAGCGCATAATTGCCAATGATACATCAGATAAGAGGTTAATCTCCAAAATATATAAAGTGCTCATACAACTCAACAAAAGGAAGACAAAGAACCTAATTAAAAAATGGGCAGAGGAACTAAATAGACACCTCTCCAAACAGGACATACAAAGGGCTAAGAGACATATGAAGAAATGCTCAACATCACTAATCATCAGAGAGATGCAAATTAAAACAACAATGAGGTATCACCTCACACCTGTCAGAATGGCCGCCATCAACAAATCATCAAACAATAAGTGTTGGCGAGGGTGTGGTGAAAAGGGGACTCTAGTCCACTGCTGGTGGGAATGCAGACTGGTGCAGCCACTGCGGAAAACACTATGGTGTTACCTCAAAAAATTAAAAATTGAACTGCCATTTGACCCAGTGATCCCACTTCTAGGAATATACCCTAAGAAGCCTGAAACACCAATCAGAAAGAATACATGTATCCCCATGTTCATAGCAGCACTATTTACAATAGCTAAGATCTGCAAACAGCCCAAGTGTCCATCAGTGGACGAATGGATAAAAAAGCTGTGGTACATATACACAATGGAGTACTATGCAGCTGTAAGAAAGAAAGATCTCTTATCCTTTGAGATGACATGGAGGGACCTGGAGAGTATTATCCTAAGCAAAACAAGCCAAGCAGAGAAAGACAAATATCACATGATCTCACTTATTTGTGGAATATAATAAACATAACAGTCTGAGGAACAGGGTAGTCCCAGAGATGTGGAAGTAGGGTACAGACTGCCAATCCTCAGAAGAGGGGGTGGCAGGGGAGGGAAGAGAGAAACCTCAGAACTTATGCACATGTATGCAAAACTTATGGACATGGACAACAAAGTTGGGGACAGGGTGGGGGAATGGGGACGAGGGTGTCAATGGGGAAAAAAGGAGAAACATCTGTAACAAAAATAAATTAATTAAAAAAAAAGAAGCTCATGGATGAAATCATACATTTACTCATGTGTGCTATCATATATTTCCCGTGATCTATCTCAGATGTATGTTTTCTGCAACTATAGTGGAGAATTTATAGCTATTTCTGAATTCATATCCTGGTGCCTTTCCCTTATTTTTTCTCCATCACCAGTTTAATCAGATCATTGCTATGGGCTCACTAAAACTTTCCTCTAATGTACTCATGTAAGATATTTCATTAACCTTTTGAGAGAGTTCTTATCTCATCTATGTTTGTAAGCTTCCTTATAGACATAAAATGAAATGGCTTCTCAGGAAGGACATTCAGCCTGGGCAGTCTTTGAAGCTAAAATTCAGCTTATGAATTATGCTGACAATATATAGGTGAAAATGGCAGTCGTGGATTTTTTAAAAAATGGCATTTAGTAGAGATCATGTTGTAAAAAGCTGTGCAGACCAATTTACTCAAGAAATAAAGAACATGTATTATATGTAGGTTAGTCCTCAAAATAATAAATGCAATATTTTACTCGAAACACCTACACGGTTTCTGAATATTGATTTAATTTTCCTTAGCTATTTACTGATATCAACGTTTTTCTCTATTGAATAAAATTAGTTATTAAGAATACACATGGAGCCCTGGCCAGTTTGGCTCAGCAGTAGAGCATTGGCCTGTGGACCAATGAGTTTCGGGTTTGATTCCGGCCAAGGACATGTACCTCGGTTACAGTTTGTCCCTGGCCCTGGTCGGGGTCCTGTGGGAGGCAACCAGTCGATGTGTCCCTCTCACATCAATGTTTTTCTCTCCCTTTCTCTCCCTCCCACTCTATCTGAAGATAAATAGAAAAATATTAAAATAAATAAATAAATAAATAAAAGAATAGCCATGGACACTTATGTAAATAATGCTCACAACTGCCAGGTCTTGGTTATAGTATCTCCACTGGAATTTCTCAGTTCAATAATCTCTTCACTGGCTCACTGATCACCAGTGATTGTGTCCAGTTTCCTCCACTTTTACCACTGGAACAACTCATGAGGTTTTGTCCATGGATTCCTGAGCCTCAAGACCATTTGGGGAATATATGAAGTCACAAAAATATGTTTTATGGTAATATAGTAGATTTATTATAGCTATTTAATAAACTCTTTAGAGTGTGATAAAAGATTGGAACAGGCAGGCTTATGGCTACATGGAAGAGTAAGTAAACGTTATGCTCTCCTCCCATGACCATATCAAAATTACAACTAAACTACAGAACAATTATCATTGAGAACTGCCTAAGTCTAGCTGAATAGAAGTCCTATAACTAAGAATATACAGAAGAAGCCATGACAAAACTGGTAAAAGGGGTGCAGATGAGAAAAATTATGGCCCCATACTCATGGGTGGCAATTAAAAATGAGGAAGGCTATATGCTGCTGTGGTCTCCCCCAAGGATCAAGGGGTCCAATTCCACATTAGGCTCAAAACTCAGGGTTCCAGTGCCAGGAAGAGAAGTCCCCTTAACTTCTGGCTGTGAAAACCAGTGGAGATTGTGTCTGAGACAGAGGGCATTCAGAGACCCAAGTGTTTCTCTTAAAGGGCCCATGAACAGACTTACTAGGACTCACTTACTCTGAGCTCTAGTGCTGGGGCAGCAATTTGAAAGGTGCCAGGGACATAGAGGAAGGATTGAACTGTCTGGCTTCAGGGTGAGAGCTGAAGGGGCAGCTTTCTCCCAGATACAGTGCTTTGTGTCTTTGTTGACCACTCCACCAACACAGCCTATCTATTCCTGCAAGTGGGAACCATATCTAAGTATCCATTAACCTAGCTAATACTGTTCACTCTGCCCTGGTTATGCCCTGAGATCCTGCCTAATCCAACTTCTGGGCCTACCCAAGCCATTTCCAGTGCATTTTCTACACAAACTGCCTGTCTTGGCTCATGCTGTGAACTTTCCTAAAATCTCTCAAATGTTTACAAACCCCAAGCAAACAGTATCTGGCCTTGGCCTGACCTATACCTCTTGGTAAGCAGCCCTAAGGCTGCATTAGTGGTAACCATTCTCAGTTCAGTGCTTAGCCTCTCCCAGGCATGTCCAAGCCCAGCACAAAGGCAACCATCTTCTGATCACTTTGTAATGTATACCAAGTGGCCCTGAGCAGGGTACAGGCAGCAGCTGATCTTGGCCTGCACCAGAGCCTATCCCAAGAAGGGCCAGAACCAACACATCTGATGGCCAGCTTCAGACCACATCAGAATACCACCCAACCACCTCCACAATCAACACACCCAGAGGGTGGACTGGATAGGTACCTGATCCCTGCTAAAGCAAATCCTGTTCAACAATCCTCTGCTATATTCATGGCCAATCCTCATAACCAATAAAAATGAGGGTCATTCCCTCCCACTGATGATCCAACAACAATCAAGGCTCAACTACAAGAGGACACACACAATCCATGTAAGGTACACACCTGGAGCCACTGGTTCAAGTGACCAGGGAGACAGCACCACTGAGCCCACAGGACGTCTACTACATAAAAAAAGAACTAAACAAAATGAAGACAAGCTATCTACCAGATGCAGAGTTCAAAACACTGGTTATAAGAATACTGAATGATCTCAGCGAGAACTTCAACAAAGAGATAAGAAACATAAAAATGGAGACAGAAAACAAAAAAAGTAGTCAGAAATAAGGAACACTAACTGAAATGAAGAATAAAATAGAATCAACAGTAGATTAGATGAAGCAGAGGACCAAATCAGCAGTTTGGAAGTAAGGTAATGAAAGCACCCCGTCAGAACGTAAAAAAGAACAAAAGAATTAAGAAAATAAAGGAGCCCTGGCCGGTTTGGCTCAGCACTTAGAGCGTTGGCCTGCGGACCAGAGAGTCCTGGTTTTGGTTCCCGCTAAGGGCATGTACCTCAGTTGCAGTTCGTCCCCGGCGCCGGTTGGGGTCGTGTGGATGGCAGTCAGTCAATGTGTCTCTCTCACATCGAAATTTCTCTCTTCCTCCTGCTCTATCTGAAGATAAATGCAAAAAATGTCCTCGGGTGAGGATAAAAAAAAAAATTAAAAAAAAAAAGAAGATGAAGGATAGTTTAAGGGTTCTCTGGGACAACATCAAGCATGCCTACGTTCACAACATAGGCATACCAGTAGGAGAAGAGGATGAGCAAGGAACTAAAAACATATTTGAAGAAATAATGTGGAAAAACTTCCCTAACCTAGTGAAGGAAATAAACATAAATACTCAGTAAGCAGAGAGAGTCCCAAACAAGGTGAACCTAAAGAGACCCACAACAAGCCAAAGGTTTAAAACAAACAGAGAATCTTAAAAGCAGTAGAGAAAAGTAGTTAACTACCTACAAGGGAGCTTCCATAAGACTGTCAGCTGATTTCTCAACAACATTTGCAGGCAAGCAGGGATTGGCAAGAAATATTCAGTGATGAAAAGCAAGGACAAATGCCTGAGATTACTCAGCCCAGCAAGACTATCATTTAGACTTGGACAGATAAGGAGCTTCCCAGACCAAAAAAAAAAGCTGAAGAGTTAATCACCACCAAACCAATATTACAATAAATATTAAAGGAATAATAAGATGGCAATAACATATCTATCAATAACTACTTTAAATGTAAATGGTTTAAATGCTCCAGTCAAAAGACATAGTTTGACTAAGTAAATAAGAAAATAAGACCCTTATATGTGCTGCCTATAAGAGACTCACTTCTGATCAAAACACACACACAGGCAAAATAAAGGGATGAAAAAAATATACTTCATGAAATTGGAAACAACAACAAAAAAGAAGAAGCTGGTTAGCAATAATTATACTAAACAAAATAGACACTAAAACAAAGACTATAGCAAGAGACAAAGAAGGACCCAGAAATTCCACTTCTGGGTATTTATATGAAGAAACCAAAAACACTAATTCAAAAGACATATGTACACATGTGTTCATTGTAGTGTTATTTTAAATAGGCAAGATATGGCCCTGGCCAGTTTGGATCAGCGATTAGGGTATTGGTCCGCGGACCAGAGAGTCCTGGGTTCGGTTCCCGCTAAGGGCACGTACCTCGGTTGCAGCTTGTCCCCGGCCCTGGTTGGAGTCGTGTGGGTGGCAACCACTTGATGTGTCTTTCTCACATCGATGTTTCTCTCTCTTTCTTCCTCCCTCTCTCTCTCCAGTTCTATCTGAAGATAAATGCAAAAGTGTCCTCAGGTGAGGATTTAAAAAATAAAAAATAATGATAATAATAAAATAGGGAAGATATGGAAGCGACCTAAGTGTCGATCAATAATGAATGGATAAAAAAAAGTGGTAAATATATACACAGTGGATTATTAGTCATAAAAATAAAAATGAAACCTTGCCATTTGGTACAACATGGATGGACCTAGAGGGTATTATACTAAGCAAAATAAGTCAGACAGAGAAAGACTAACACTTCGATGTGGAATCTAAAAAACAAAATAAATATTTTTTCTTTATTAATTTTGAGAGAGAGAGAGGAAGGGAGAGGGAGAGAGAGATAGAAACATCAATGAGAGAGTACAACGATTGGCAACCTCCTGCTTGCCCCCCACTGGGGATTGGGCCCATAACCTGGACATTTGCCCTGACTAAGAATCGAGCCAGCGACCTCTAGGTTCATGGGATGATGCTCAACCAGTGAGCCACACCGGCTGAACACATCTGTACTATTTTCTATAATAAATATAAATTAAAAAAGGAAAAAAGTAATAAGCAGGACTATAGTCCTGGCTGCTGAAGTTCAGTAGATTAGAGTGTCGTCCCATAAACCAAAAGGTGGCTGGTTCAATTTCTGATCAGCGCACATACCCTGGTTGCCAGTTGGATCCTTGAGTAAGCACATGTAGGAGGCAACCTATTCTCAATGATGTTGCTCTCTCGCTCTCTTTCTCCCTTCCTCTCTCTAAGATTAATATTTTTAAAAAGGCATGGCTATAATATCAGATCACTTTCCCCTTGTCCATTTCCATAACAATGTGGAAGGTAAAGACCAAGGTCCTACAATCAAACTATATTATAAAACTAGAGAATCAAAACAGTATGGTATTAGCCTAAAAACAGACACATGGATCCATGTAACAGAATGGAGAGCCTAGAAATAAACCCACATATATGTGGTCAATTAATTTATGACAAAGGAGCCAAGAATATACATTGGAGAAAGGATAGTGTCTTCAATAAATTGTGTTGGGAAAACTGGACAGTCACATGCAAAATAATTAAAATGGACCACTATCTTACATGCTCTGTAGGAACCTCTTAGCTTCATTGTTCATAACTTTAGTTACCAGTGTTTACAGAGAGAAGCATCAAAGCATATGATCAAATCCTGAAACCTAGGGTGCTTATCTTGAGTGTCTGATCCAGAAGTAGCTGGTAGATACTCTTGATTATTCTGTCATCACCACAAGATAGACTAATGACCTTGAGATTAGAGCACAGACAATGATCAGTTTGGTTCTGTGAGTAGTACTGTCTCTGAGCAGCCAATACAAGCACTGGGATGCTAGTCAGGCTGTTTCTGAGTGCTGTAAACACAGTTGCCTTGACCACAAACGATTCAGTAACTATTGCTGGATAGTGTATTGGTCAAGAAATGGCCGCATATCTATCTATAGTCATGCAGACAAAAATACCTGACTCCATGGCTATAAAACTATGCAAACATACATTTGAGTAAGGCACTTGGGGAGACTGATGGCTTTAGCACTGAACCATAAGATGGCCAATGATGATGGCAGCTAGGCTCATATCTACCACAGCCAGGATGCCCAGGATATGGTACATAGGCTGGTTCCAGTGTCACCTCTTGATTGATAATGATCAGGATAAGGATGTTGGCACTGAGAACTAAGAGCTAGAGCAGAGCCAGGGGCAGGGAGAGCCAGGGTTGACAGCTGTGAATGCCTGGAAATCCCAACAGAATGAATTCAGTAACCTGGAACTTAGAGATGTTGGAACCTCTGAGATTATGGAACATCCTTCGCTAAGAGGAAAAATGTTTAAGTTTACTATTCTTAAGAATATCTATGAATAACTTATATGCATATAAAATCAGAATAGAATATCACTGCACAATCATGACAATGGATAAAATAAGACCTAGTATAACAACATAAAATTCTGGCAAGGATGTGGAGAAACTGAATCATAGGTGAGAATATAAAATGGTACAGTCATGCTGGAAAATATTTTGCCGGTTTCGTAAAGACACAAACCTGAACTACCATACAGTGTAGTAGTTACCCTTCCAAACATTCACCCTAGAAAATGAATACTTAGGTTCACACAAAGCCTGTAAACAGTGGGTAACATGAATGAAAATGGCAAACTAAGGGTATTAAATAGTTGTTCTTAATAAAAACAATGGATGAACTGGGCATGGAGGAGGGGAACCCTGTCAGAATCAACTTTCTTATAACTCTTGATACTAATTCAAAGCTTGCAGCAATTAAGGAAATGCTTAATCAAAAAATACATGAGTCTCAGTAAGAGAGTTTTATGGCATTTAACAAAATTATGTTAAAAGTCACAGCATAAAACTATTTTAATCATTTAAAATGTACAAACTAGTGTCTTTTAGTGCATTTGCAATACTATGCGACCATCACCACTCCCTAATCTTGTTACATCTTAATCATACACCTTTAAAAAAAGCCCACCCATTTTAAGCAGTAGTCCCTTCCCCCAGCTCCTGGCAACCAAAAATTTGTTTCTATTCTATGGATTGTCTATTCTGAACATTTCATGTAAATGGAATAATTCAATCTGAGTTGTATGTCTCTGGGTTCTTCGACCTAGCATGAAGTTTTTAAGACTATTTTATTTGATCTTTTTTTCATAGTTCCTAACCTGACTTGGGAGGTACTAAGGTACTCAATATTATCTAATTAGAGACATGAAAAAATTAACAAATAAAAAGAAGAAATGGATGGATGTGTGAATGACTGAAACATTCTGTACTTGTGTTCTCATCATGTGTCCAACAAGGCCTTACATAGAAAGACACAGTATTCTGCACTAAATATTGAAATTACCCATTTCCTTAAAATTCGTTTGAATTTATTTTAATTCCTTTCCATTAAATACATGCTCACACACACATAGCGATGCATGCATATGAGACAATTCACTTATTTCAAGTACCATAACATGGCAGTAAAAATGGAAAGCTTTTATCTTGTATCCATCTCCTTATAGGGGTTAGCTTGATTGCTGCACAAGCATCTGTGTCTCTAATGTTTTGAAGTATCCCCTTGGAATAATAACACACATTTCTCTTAAATACCCAGTTCAATTGGACAGATACCATGGGATTTGGTGTTAAGGACTGTGCATATACATATATTATAGAATCATGAAGTGGAATTACTGGATCATATGGTAATTATATTTTTAATTTTTTGAGAAACATCTATACTGTTTTCCATGGTGGTCGCACAATTACACATTTTCACTGACAGTGCACAAGGGCTCCAATATCTCCACATTCTCGCCAACAACTGCTTATTTCATTTTGTAATTGACATTCTAACAGGATATAAGGTGATATTTAATTGTGGTTTTAATTGTCATTTCCCTGATAATTAGTGATGCTGAGCATCTTTTTATATACCTGTTGGTCATTTGTATCTTCCTGTTAAACAGGAGAGAAGAAAATGATAAAAAGTTTTTTCTTAAGTGAAAAAAAGAGAAAACAAACAAAAATGTTTCAAGATATGGGTAATATAGAATTGCATTTGATATTCTTGGGAGGTAGTGTTAGATGAGCCCAGTAAGGGGTCTATTTAATCTGTGAACATGAAAGTCATTGGTGAAATTGGCAAAAGCAATTTTAGGTAATGGATGGGAGCACAATGAGACAAACTAGGAGAGGAGTGACTTCAAGTTGAGAAAATAAAGGGAGAGAATTTGACAGTTTGTTGTTGGAGGAGGTTATCAAGAGAACATGACCACCAGTTGACCCTTGATCTGGACCCAGGGATTTGAAGGCTCTTTACCACATCCCCTGCCCTTGGAATGTATTTCCTGCTCATTGTTCCCTGAGCCAGAGCCATTTTCAAGGACACACTCTTAAGAGAGCAATGTTCTGTTGAGACCATCTGGATAGTATATGTGATTGAACCCACTTAAGGCCTCTATGTAACTTTTAAAATTTTGGCAGGAGGGTATGGTGATCTATTTGTCTTTCAAGCTTTGTATGTAAGTTGTCCTGTTTACTAACATGCTACCTACCAGTCTTGAGTTGTCTGCCTCTTTTTTTGTGTGTGTGGTCTTTCTCTGTCCTCTGTGTATAGAAACCATTTTAGGAACTAAACCTTATTTTAGAAATTTTGAATTTAAGTTGAACAGTGAAATAAGGTAACATATGGAAGATAATTAAATATAAGGGTGGGGTTAACTGTAGGATTTAAAAATGTGAGATAGTAAATAAAGACTAATTAAACAATTAAATAGAATTTGATGAACATAATTAATTGAACTGGGGAGAGATAGAGAAGAAATAAAAATAAAATCTCAGCTGGGCCAGTGTGGCTCAGTGGATTGAGCGTCATCCCATGGACTGAGAGGTCCTGGTTCCATTCCCAGTCAGGGCACATGCCCCGGTTTTGGGTTCGATCCCCGGTTGTGGGTGTGCAGGAGGCAGCCAATCGATGTTTCTCTCTCACATCAGTGTTTCTATCTCTCTCTCCCTTCCTCTCCCTTTAAACAAATCAATAAAAAACACATTTAAAAATAAATAATTAAAAAATAAAATTTCAGTTTATACGATTTTTCATATATAATTGGCTTAGATCATAAGATATTAATGTAAAAGGACTATTTTCTCAGTCTCTCACTTGTTTATTAATTTAGAAGAATCTTACATATTAGAAAGACATATTGAATTTTATGTATTAGATTTACAAGTGGAGATAAGATGAAACAAGTCGATTTTGAAACAAGTCTCAACTCATGATGTTTTTATTTAAAAAAATATATGTATATCTGTTTTTTACATTAAGTGAAAAGAGCTCTCTACCCCATCCTCCAGATTGTGTGCTTACAAAGGCCCTCTTGAAAGAAACTGGGTATCGAATTAGTCTGCAGTAAAATATGTGTGTGGTCTGGATAGGAGAGGCCTCATCAGCCCACTCCTAAGATTCTCTAAGATGCTCAAAATTTTCAAATTCATTATCTTAATGACTTCATAAGAGTCTTGCTTGTTTCTCTTTCAGGAAAAAGTCATTGAAAAAAAGTATTTTAGTAGGAACTAAAAATATACAGCTCATATTTTCCAGGGGAAAGTAACAACTGGTTCTCTCCCTGGAAATTATATCACTATGTAGAAACAGAATTATCTCCTTCTATTTTATTTATTTTTAATAATAAGTGAACTAATTAGGTGCAATCAAGAAAACATGGGTTAATTATTAGACTAGTATTTCACAGGAGTGAGAAACAAAATAAACTTCCCAGAAAGGTTGGTGGCAGGCCAGTGACATTGATATTCTCAAGACATGTATTTAGAAATACACCATTCAACATGCTTCATTTTCATGGTCAAAATAGTACTTCCCAAAATATTGTATCAGCTCCTGTCAAAACAGAAGCTCTTCTCTGTCCTGGAAAAGATTCCTTTCATATGCCATGGGATTTGGTACCTTTAGAACCTGAAAGGATACTAATGACACAGTCTCGTATCTGCTTGGTTTTTACCCCATAGACAACAGGATTCATAGTGGGAGGTAGGAGCACATAAATATTGGCCACAATGATGTGGCAAGATGGAGGGATTGTATGGCTCCCAAAGCGGTGGGAAAAGAAGGAGAAGAAAGCTGGACTATAGGAGAAAACAATGGCACAGATGTGGGCAGTGCAGGTACTGAAGGCCTTCTGACGTGCATCTGCTGAGGAGAGGCTGACCACTGCCCGGAGGATCATGGTGTAGGAAACTGTAATGCACAGGATGTCAAAACCTCCAATGAGAAGGGCAACCATTAGACCATAGATGGAATTGATCTTGACATTGCCACAGGATAACTTGGCTACAGACATGTGGTCACAGAAAGTATGGTGTATTATATTGCTTCTGCAGTAGGGAAGGCGTTTGGTGAGGAAAGTAAAGGGAATAA
This sequence comes from Tadarida brasiliensis, assembly GCA_030848825.1. NCBI lineage: Eukaryota > Metazoa > Chordata > Mammalia > Chiroptera > Molossidae > Tadarida > Tadarida brasiliensis. The sequence continues at coordinate 45,664,144 of CM061268.1, forward strand.
TAAGTAATACCCCTCTCAGGAAAGTAACAAACCCAACCTTTGCAATGGCAGGATTGGTGAGGATAGTTGAATAGCGCAGAGGGTAACAGATAGCTACATAGCGGTCCAAGGCCATAAGCATGAGTACCCCAGACTCCATGCCTGTGAAGGTGTGGATGAAGAACATCTGGACCAGGCATTCATCAAAGTCAATTTTCTTGAGCTGAAACCAAAAGATGCAGAGGGCTTTAGGGATTGTACTGGTGCAAATGACAAGGTCAGTAAGGGAAAGCATGGCCAAGAAGTAGTACATGGGCTTGTGCAGTGAGTCTTCATATCGGATGAGGTAGAGGAGCCCACAATTCCCTACCATAGCCACGACATACATGGAGCAGAATGGGAAGGAAATCCAGATGTGCATGTCTTCAAGTCCTGGGACTCCATTAAGAATAAATGAGGCTGGGTTCAGTTCTGTTTTATTCAGCATCAGCATGATCAGTTAAGCTTAAAATTTATGTGGGTTTTATCTAGAGTAAGAAAAAGAGAAGAAAAAATATAATTTATGGTTACTATGTCCTTCTCACCCCATGTTTTAAAATATCATATTGCATTTTGTTGATCATGTGACCATATTTTCTAAGTGCCAGGGAGTAATTTTTTTTTTAGTTGTTCATTTGTTGATTAATTCTTCTGTTCATTCAACAGATTTTATCAGGTAATGCAAGTTCTCATCACAGACAATAATTTTTCTTCAATCTTTAAACAAGAGAAATTATCTTCTACATATAGTTTTATTAAATTGTAACCCTGTTATGACTTCTGTGAAGGACTTTTTGTTAGGATACCATATTTAACTATTAATAAGTTTATGCACCTCCCTATTCATGTGGCCTTGAAGAAGAGTTTTTTGAACTTTTCATCAATGACCCAACAGATAATTACAATTTTATTCTTATTGCTAATTAATATCTGACAATTATTTTTGATTACTAAGGTACTGTTCTAAGCATTTGGAAATGTTGAATTATTTATTCTTCTATTGGGATTAGTGTTCCACAATTCAGCAAAATTTTTTAGTTAGTATTCTTACTTTTAAGATACCTCCTTTCTTTGTTATACTTCATCTAGATGGGTTTATAGAAATTCTTTTAAATTTATACTCAGAAAAAAACTTGTAGTAATAACTGAAAGCAGCTAACAATTGCTTAGGATGATAAATCTATCAAGGGTAACAAATTATTTCTTTAATTCTGTCTTTTAAGCAATCTCTCTGTTTTACCTTCAGGCATTGCCCTCTCAGACCATCTAGTGTCTGTGGTAAATACATAAACAAACAAACAGAAACAAAAAAGTAGTATGATATTATTATATCTTACTGAAGGGATTGACATATTTTGCTTCAGTTAGGCTAGTTTCTCCAGTAATATTTATCATTCAATAATATGTTGACATCTCCAATTTTTACTACTTTCTTACTTGTTATCTCTGACCTTTTGGGTTTTTACATTTTTATAACTCTAACAATAGAAACTATTTTAATTAGGTTCTAGTGGGAGTCAATATGAATGTAATTTTGTATTTTTATTTCTGACCACACATTAAATATATTTCTCACCCAAGAGAAAAATTAATTAATCCCAAATTCTGCACTTACACCAAAACCTTATTTTCAAGTTAACTAAATATTTGGGGTGAAGAAATGGCATCTCATTCTTTTATTAATCTCTTTATTTCTCAGAAATATTTATTGACAACCTACAATGTGACAATATGAGCAACCAGACACATTTTCCTTTTTTAAGGAACTCAGAGTTTAATGGAGAGATCAAGATAAATACAAATAATCACAGTAAATTCTACAAGAACTAAAATAGAAGTATGTGCAAGACCCTAAATAGGCACTAGATTATGACTATGTTGACAAGAAAGTGTTTGATACCTATTTTGAAGAAAAACAAATAGTAAGGAGACTCATTTGTAAAAGAATTTCCAGGGAGGAGAATCAACGTGTAAAAGTATCAAAATCAAAACAATCAAGTATGTGAAAATTCATTGATGTGGAGGGGGAAAGTCATAAGCTAGACATTTGGCTAGGCACTAGATTGTAAAGAATCTTGTAACTATCAAATAATAGAACATTTCCTGGTGATTGAGAGTAAATAATTCATAAGAATCCAGAGGGTCATGAGTTAACTCTATGATGCTTAAAAAACTTGTTAGGCAATGAAGAAAATCAGATTCCTCTTTCTACCTGTCCCTCAAGGGAATACTCTCCACCCCCAACCCCCACTCCCAGCACTGAGGGTTAAAAAGGGAAGAGAAAATCATTGAGATATTGTAGTCTCTGCCCAACAGGGAGCAAAATAAGAATTAATGGGAGATTCAGGCTGATTAGAATGGCAGATAATCCTTTAGATAACACAGCAACAAGAAATGTATGTAAGCCTGTTACTCACTAGAACAAAAGGAACTCTGTGACCAGATTTCCCAAACAACCCAACTGGCTTCCATTAAACACCTTTCCAATAATCCTATAGTTACCAGAAATAGCAAATGGTGCATCTGACTTTCCAAAGAAGTATTGTCAACTAATGTGGGAGAAACTCCATCAATTTGTTAGAACACCTAAATTCCAGAATTGATTTTTGTAATTCACTTAACATCTTTGAGGCTTTTTTGACCTCTCAAATTCTCTAAGCTGGGGAGTTCAAGAAGAGCAGTATCTTAGTGAAATATATGGATTTTAACCTTATTTTTCCAATTCCTAAAGATACACATACGGAAATTTTATGTGACTTCTTTAAAAAACAGATTGTTCATTCTTTTAAATATAGATCAAAGTGCTTTTGCAAGAAATGCAGAGTCCAGAAACCAAATATTGAAACACACATTAAGCCATCTAATTTATGACAAAGATAACACTGCAGATTGTGAAGAAAAAATATTATTTCAATAAGTATTACTGGGTCAATGAATATATGTGGAAAAAAAGAAACCCCTTTTGTTCCCTAAATCTCATCATACACAAAACAATTTTAGAAAAATAGTAGAGTTAAAGGTGAAACCCAAAACACACATCCTCTTTGATATTTGGAGTAGGCAAATATTTGAAAACAGGACACAAAAATTGCTACCCATTAAAAGACATATTGAATTAAGTCAAAATTAAATTTCTCCATATTCTCAGACTGGCTGATTTTGGCATGTTTAAAAAATTAACATCATAGAAAGCAATTGAGAGCCACTAAATGAATTCTGTGTTCCATCAGAAGAAACAGTCATTCTACATTCTAATGAAATGTAAAATTAACTATTTTTAAATCTTCATCTGATAGCAAATATAGTTACTGAAAAATTCTACATCGTGAAGTGACACCAAGAGAGGGCAGCTCAGATTTTTCCAAAGGTAACTTGATTTGGAAATAGGAGAACAGGTTGAACATGTTAGAAGCATGCTCGTCAAGGACCTCTTTTCATGTCATTACAACCTTTGAGTTATAGCTCAGTCTTTCCAAAAAATAATCAAGGGAAACTAGACTATATTTTGAGGAATAAAGTGAGGACAGGTAAGTAGCAAGTGTAATCTGGAGATTGGTCTAATAGTAGAGAACTGTTTTCTATTTTCCTATTTCTCCTCGTCATGGGTGTGATTCACCCCTGACTTCCAACACTACTGAAATGAAGATTCCTATTTGGATAGAGAAATAACACAGACAATCATGATCAGTATGATATTAGACTGCATTTATTGCCATATTTTGGAAAACACATATTTTCCAGGAATACTTAATTTCACAAAACACTTTTGCCTTCAAATTGTGTGAATGAAATCAAAGGTTTATTTCTGAAACAATAGCAAATAATTGCTATATATCCAAATCCCCTCTCCACTTTATCTTACTGCCAAAAATAAAAAATACAGCAACTAACCTCTCTTTTGTATGCATTAAATACCTTAGTTTCTGGATAGTCAACAGTGAACTGAATCCAATCTGGTCCAGGTGTTCAGGATCTTGGTTAAAATAATCACAATTCTAGAATAAATGTGCATGTGTAGCCACTAGCCTCTAACTCCCTTGTTCTCTGTGCTATTGAACTGAGCCTTTAAATGAAAATGTGCATTATGTGTCCCAACGGGATGTTTCAAAATAACACAGACACAGGTGTTGATCAAGCCAGCCTCTATGGGAAGAAGAAAAAGAGCAAGAACTTTCTATTCTTAGCACCCAAATAAGGGTACATGTATAAGTGAATAAACTCATGTGAGTGTGTGTTTGTGTGTCAGCATGTGCATGTGGGAAGGTAAAGAATGAAAATGAGCACACTTATTGTTAATAAAACCAATATTTAATATTTATCACACATTTATTTTTCCCTACTCCTCTGTGCAAAATTAGATAAAAAACATTTAAGTAAGGAATTTTTTAAATTCACACACTGATTCATAATTTAATTTTAAAAATTTATGTATTGTTTCATTTCTCCATTTAATTAATGTTTATTGTGATCTTGTACTCTCCATGGTAGTCTAGGAAATACATAAACATAGCCCCTGATTTAAAATGCTTACTTTTAAGGGAGGAAAATGGTGAATATTATGGTGGTCTAGAAAAGAAAGTCATCAAAAGTACAGGTTTATTGTGCTTACATATTAAGTTAGAAAAAAATTAGGTAAATATATAAACCTTAAAATAAGGATCATGATACAGCAATAATTTTAAAAAGTAACTGATTCTAAATTTTATCTATTTTAAATAAATAAAAGTAATGTCAATATATATTAAATCATTTGTAGTAATAGTTTTTATTTTATTGAATTTATTGGGATGACATTGGTTTACAAAACCATATAGGTTTCAAGTGTACAACTCAATAAAACATCATCAACATACTGCATAGTGTGCTCATCACCCCAAGCAAAGTCTTTTCCCCCATTTTCTCCCTGCTCTGCCCACCTCCACCTACCCCCCCCCCATACCTCTGGCTATCACCACACTGTTGTCTATGTCTATGTGTTATATATATGTTTTTTGGCTAATCCCTTTTAAAGGTGACTATAAAGTATTCATAGTTCTACAATTTGGAGTAAACTTCTGGCATATTTTTATCTTGATTAAAAAATACATACATGTAAATGCATTGATATGTATTTATTATATAGATTTTAACTAAAAATGATCTAATGTGTTATAACATAGACTGGTATTTTCATTTAAATTTATAGAATTCCAAAATAGGATTACTATAATTAAATAAAAAACTATTGTAGATTAATTTAATTCATTTAAACACATACTTATATATCCCTCTAAAAGAAACATTATAATAAATAAACATGTATGTAAAGCATATGACATTTTCATCAAATTGTCTTTTCAAAATAAATTCCTATTGTGTATTAGAGCTCCCCTTCTTTCATTCCAATAGTTATGTGACACTGTTTCTAAATATTGATTTATTTTTTTCTTAGCAATTTACTGATATCAATGTTTTTCTCCATTGAGTAAAATTACTTATTAAGAATACCCATGGAGCCCTGGACAGTGTCTCAGCAGTATAGCATTGGCCTGTGGACCAGTGAGTTTCGGGTTTGATTCTGGCCAAGGGCATGTACCTTGGTTGCGGTTCATCCCCGGCCCTGGTCAGGGTCCTGAGGGAGGCAACCAGTCGATGTGTCCCTCTCACATCAATGTTTCTTTCTCCCTTTCTTTCCCTCCCACTCTATCTTAAGATAAATAGAAAAATATTAAAATAAATAAATAAATAAATAAATAAATAAAAGAATAAACATGGACACTTACTAAATAATGCTCACAACTGCCAGGTCTTGGTTGTGGTATCTCCACTAGAATCTCTCAGTTGAATAATCTCTTCACTGGCTCACTGATCACCAGTGATTGTGTCCAGTTTCCTCCACTTTTACCACTGGAACAACCCATGGTCTCCCCCAAGGAACAAGGGGTCTGTTTCCACACCATGCTCAAATCTCAGGGTTCCAGTGCCAGGAAGAGAAGTCCCCTTAACTTCTGGCTGTGAAAACCAGTAGAGATTGTGTCTGAGTCAGAGGGCTTTCAGAGACCCAAGAGTTTCTCTTAAAGGGCTGATGCACAGACTTACTAGGACTCACTTACTCTGAGCTCTAGTGCTGGGGCAGCAATTTGAAAGGTGCCAGGGACATAGAGGAAGGATTGAACTGTCTGGCTTCAGGGTGAGAGCTGAAGGGGCAGCTTTCTCCCAGATATAGTGCTTTTGTGCCTTTGCTGATCACTCCACCAACACAGCCTATCCCTGCAAGTGGGAACCATATCTAAGTATCCATTAACCTAGCTAATACTGTTCACTCTGCCCTGGTTATGCCCTGAGACCCTGCCTAATCCAACTTCTGGGCCTACCCAAGCCATTTCCAGTGCATTTTCTATACAAACTGCCTGTCTTGGCTCATGTTGTGAACTTTCCTAAAATCTCTCAAATGTTTACAAACCCCAAGCAAACAGTATCTGGCCTTGGCCTGACCTATACCTCTTGTTAAGCAGCCCTAAGGCTGCATTAGTGGTAACCATTCTCAGTTCAGTGCTTAGCCTCTCCCAGGCATGTCCAAGCCCAGCACAAAGGCAACCATCTTCTGATCACTTTGTAATGTATACCAAGTGGCCCTGAGCAGGGTACAGGCAGCAGCTGATCTTGGCCTGCACCAGAGCCTATCCCAAGAAAGGCCAGAACAAACACACCTGGTTGGGTGTGTTGGATGGTATTCAGACCACATCAGAATATCACTCAACCACCTCCATAAACAGCACACTCAGAGGGTGGACTGCACAGGTACCTGATCCCTGCTAAAGCAAATCCTGTTCAACAATCTTCTGCTGCATTCATGGCCAATCCTCATAACCAATCAATATGAAGGTCAGTCCCTCCCACTGATGATCCAACAACAATCAAGGCTCAACTACAAGAGGACACACACAACCCACACAAGAAACACACCTGGAGCACTTGGTTCAAGTGACCAGGGAGACAGCATCACTGAACCCACAGGACACCCACTATATAAGGCCACTCTACCAAGACCAAGAAATTTAGCAGCTCTACATAATACACAGAAACAAAAACAGGGAGGGTGCCCTAATGAGGAAACAAAGAAACATGTTTCAAATAAAAGAACAGAACAAAACTCCAAAAAAAGAACTAAACAAAATGAAGGCAAGCAATCTACCAGATGCAGAGTTCAAAATACTGGTTGTAAGAATACTGAATGATCTCAGTGAGAACATCAACAAAGAGATAGGAAACATAAAAATGCAGATAAAAAACATAAAAAAGTAGTCAGAAATAAGGAACACTAACTGAAATGAAGAATAAAATAGAGAGAATCAACAGTAGATTAGATGAAGCAGAGGACCAAATCAGTAGTTTGGAAGTAAGGTAATGAAAGCACCCCATCAGAACATAAAAAGGAACAAAAGAATTAAGAAAATAAAGGATAGTTTAAGGGTTCTCTGGGACAACATCAAGCATGCCTACGTTCACAACATGGGCATACCAGTAGGAGAAGAGGATGAGCAAGGAACTAAAAACATATTTGAAGAAATAATGTGGAAAAACTTCCCTAACCTAGTGGAGAAGATAAACATAAATACTCAGGAAGCAGAGAGAGTCCCAAACAGGATGAACCTAAAGAGACCCACAACAAGCCAAAGGTTTAAAACAAACAGAATCTTAAAAGTAGTAGAGAAAAGTAGTTAACTACCTATAAGGGGTCTTCCATAAGACTGTCAGCTGATTTCTCAACAGAACATTTGCAGACCAGCAGGGATTGGCAAGAAATATTCAGTGATGAAAAGCAAGGACCTATGCCTGAGATTACTCAACCCAGCAAGACTATCATTTAGACTTGGACAGATAAAGAGCTTCCTAGACAAGAAAAAGCTAAAGGAGTTAATCAACACCAAATCAATATTACAATAAATATTAAAGGAATTATAAAATGGCAATAATTTCTATCAATAACTACTTTAAATGTAAATGATTTAAATGCTCCAGTCAAAAGACATAATTTGGCTAAGTGGATAAGAAAATAAGACCCTTATATGTGCTGCCTATAAGAGACTCACTTCTGATTAAAACACACACACAGACAAAATAAAGGGATGAAAAAAATATACTTCATGAAATTGGAAACAACAACAAAAAAGAAGAAGCTGGTTAGCAATAATTATACTAAACAAAATAGACACTAAAACAAAGACTATAGCAAGAGACAAAGAAGGACCCAGAAATTCCACTTCTGGGTATTTATCTGAAGAAACCCAAAACACTATTCAAAAGAAATATGTACACATGTGTTCATTGTAGCATTATTTAAAATAAGTAATATATGAAAGCAACCTAAGTGTCCATCAATAATGAATGGATAAAAAATGTGGTAAATATATACACAATGGATTATTAGTCATAAAAAAGAAATGAAACCTTGCCATTTGTTACAACATGAATAGACCTAGAGGGTATTATACTAAGTGAAATAAGTCAGACAGAGAAAGACTAACACTTCTATGTGGAATCTAAAAAACAAAATAAATGAACAAAAAAAATAGAAACAAGCTCATAGATACAGAGAACATTTTGATGGCTGCCAGATGGGTAAAAAGGGGGAAGGGATTAAGAAGTACAGATTGGTAGTTACAAAATAGTCATTGAGATGTAAAGCATAAGGATTATAGTCAATAATATTGTAATAGTTATATATGGTGTCAGATGGGTACTAGATTTATCGAGGGGGTCACTTTTTAAGTTATATAAATGTCTAGTCACTATGTTGCACACCTGAAACTAATATAATATTGTCAATTGTAATTAAAAATAAAAATTATTTTAAAAATTAACCCTTAAAAAATTCTACTTTAATTTTGAACACAGTTAATGTTTATAGATATAAACCACAAAAACAAATACTCTTTGGGATTTCAGTAAAGTTTAATATGATAAATTGGATAGTAAATCCAACAACTTTGAGAATTGTTGCTGTAATATGTTGGAAATAAATTCAGTTATAACATCTGTCAACCTTTCAACAAGTCTTCTTTTATTTCTCTTCTTTAAATTGAGGTAAAACTTATATAAAATACAGTGCACAAATATTAAATATATCTATGTTACCAACACCCAGACCCAAGTATAGAACATATACAACCCTCCGGAGGCTTTCATATGGCCCCCCACAAAAGCCCACAATTTTGACCTCAGCATCACAGATTTCTTTGTGTGTTTCTTATTTTTATTTAATAGAAATAACACAGAATTTACTCTTTTATAAATGTCTATTCTGTCTCACTCAACAGGTTTATGAGGTTCATCAATATTTCTTCATATAGCAGCACTTCATTATTTTATTATTGTGTAGTATTACAATGTTTTTTATACAATAAATATGTACAATATTATATATAAGATATAATATATTTAAATGTGGGAGACTCCCCAGCGCTCCAACTGACTGTCTATGGTAACATCCCCACTCAGTATACATTATATTAAATGCTTTATTCATTTTGCTTCCTTGTCACTCACTATCCTCAGCAACATTCCTCTCCTGCTCTTTCTGAGAACTATCTTTTCAACACCTCAGTTTATCAGCGTGAAAGCTGAGAGCATCATCTTAAAATGACACAAGCCCTAAAGTACTTAATAATTTTAGATATCCTGAGTTGAAAATATGGACTTTTAATGTTTTATCAAGTTATAAAGACATCTATTTATGTTGATGTTTATGAAGGTTTCTTTTCTAGATGTTCACATTGCAATATTTTAATAATCTACTAAAAGTGAACTGTTTTCATGATTTTAAATTCTTGTTTGGCTGCTATCCAAATACATTATGTATTCCCTTTATAGAGTGATGCATGAAGGATATGGCTCTTGGGCAATGGTTAATTATTTCAGAAAACATTTCCAAGACAAAATATAAACAATAAAAATGTTTCACTGGGCATTTGTAATAAGAAAAAATAATGATTCCATCTGATTATAAAATGTCTTGAACTAAGAAATAATAAATATTGGTAATCAGTATTTTCATTCTTGTAAACCGAGAAGTGGAGAAAGACATTTGGAAGTAAAGAAAAAGTGCAGCCGAATCATACAAAGACAAGATATGTAGTACAAAAAGACATCTGTGGAAATTCCAGTAGTATTTCATTGCATTCCCCTTGTATTCTGTGAGACAATAGGTGTCATAATGTTACAGTTTTTTATTAAGATTTTGTTGTAACCCAAAGATTTCAAATGTGTCAGCTTTTTCTCCTCTTTCTTTGTTTTATTATATTTATCTGGGTGACTTTGGTTAATAAAATTATATGTCTCAAGTGTACAATTCTAGGATACACCAGCTGTATATTGCATTGTGTGACCACCACCCAAAGTAAAATATTCTTCTGTCACCATATATTTTACCCACTTAATATTTTATTTGTTGCCACTGATACATTATAATAACTGAAAGCTGCAACACTGCTCCTTTTACTTAGTTCTTCTGCCATTAAGCACTCATTGGATATTACATTGAGTACATACCTGGAGAAATTAGAAAAGCAGGCACCCTCTATGCATTAGTTGCTCTTGATGTCTAGCTTAAGAACCTTATACAAACCCTGCCTGAGGTCCTTGTTCTTGAGAGCATACACCACGGGATTGAGGGCAGGAGGAATGACATTGTGCAGTACGTTGAGCAGCACTGGAATGATAGGAACTGTCAGTGCTGCACTATGGGTGATAGAAATAACAATGACAACTGTATAGAAGAAAAGGATCAGGATGAGGTGGGATGTGCAGGTACTTAGGGCCTTGGATGCAGCTTCTGCTGAGTTCAGCTTCAGCACAGAGTGAAGTATCAAAGCATATGATAAAATAATCAAACCCAGGTCACTTCCCATTATTGTCCAAGCCAGAAGTAGCTGGTAAATACTGTTCATTGTTCTGTCATCACAGGAAAGACTAGTGACACCAAGATTAGAGCACAGACAGTGTTCTATTTGGTTCCGTGAGCAGTAGTGTCTCTGAGCAGCCAATACAGGCACTGGAATAGAAGCCAGGGTGTTTCTGAGTGCCATGAACACAGTTGCTTTGACCACAAAAGATGCAGTAATTATTGATGGATAGTGTAGTGGTCGACAAATGGCTACATATCTATCTATAGCCATGCAGACAAAGATACCTGACTCCATGCCTACAAAACAGTGTATGACATACATCTGCAGAAAGCACTCAGGGAGACTGATGGCCTTGGCATGGAACCATAAGATGGCCAATATCTTGGGCATGATAGTTGTAGCCAGGCCCATGTCTACCACAGCCAGGATGCCCAGGAAATGGTACATAGGCTGGTGCAGTGTTGGCTCTTGATTGATGACAATCAGGATAAGGATGTTGGCACTGAGAGCTAAGAGGTAGAGCAGAGCCAGGGGCAGGGAGAGCCAATGCTGCCATCTGTGAATGCCTGGAAATCCCATCAGAATGAACTCCGAGACCTGGAGCATAGAGATGTTGGAGACTTTGATATTCTGGAACATTTTCACTAAGAGGAAAAATATTCAAGGTTACCATTGTGAAGAATATCTATGATAGTATTTGAATGGAAGTCACCAAGGCTTAAGATTCTGTTTTTAATTTTAATTTTTTGTTCATTGATTTTTATTTTTATTCTAAATGTTTCTTATTTTTATTTTTTGATATGTTTTTATTGATATTTTAGAGAGAGACGAAGGGAGAGAGAGAAACATCGATGTGAGAAAGACGCATCCATCTGCTGCCTCCTGCATACCCTCTACTGGGGATAGAGCCTGCAATGCGGGCATGTGCCCTGACCTGGAATCAAACCGGACCTTTCAGTCCATGGGACGATGCTCAATCCACTGAGCCACACTGGCCGAGTGATGTTTCTTATTTTTGAATTAAATATATTGAGGTTAGAATAGTAAATAAGATTATATAGGTTTCAAGTGCAGAAACTATAACACATCATCTGTAAATTGCATTGAGTGCCCACCACCCAAAGTCACATATAGCTCCATCACCATGTATTTGACCCTTTTAAATTTTACTGTGTACCCAGCCCCTTTCCCTCTGGTAAACACAACACTGAAAGGGGGATTCTTCATTATTAATCTTCCTTATTCTCATTCTGTCACTAACATTTATTGGATATTTCTGATGAAGTAGAAACTGGTAGCACATTTTTGTTAACACAATTAATCTTTTCTTTCCTTTTTTTTTTTTTTTTATCCTCACCCAAGGACATTTTTGCATTTATCTTCAGATAGAGCGGGAGAGAGAGAAGGGGGAAGAGAAAGAAAGAAACATCGAGGTGAGAGAGAAACATTAAGTGGTCCCCACCCACACGACCCCAACCAGGGCCAGGAAAACTGCAACCCAGGTACGTGCCCTTAGCGGGAACTGAACCTGGGACTCTCTGATCCGCTGGCCAACGCTCTAACCGCTGAGCCAAACCGGCCAGGGCAACACAATAAATCTCAACAAAAACTCCATCTGGCTGGTCACATTATTTCCACCCTCTTTTAATCATAGCTTAGAATATTAGAAATATCAGGACTTTGGTCCGTTACCTTCCGTGGAAACTGGACAAGAGGAAAGTGATCTGATATTGTAGCCTTGCCTCTTAATTTTGGTTTTGCTAAAGGGTTTCTTTTTTAGAGTTTTAATGTATAGAATTGAGGGTAGAAGAATTTATGAATGGAAAAATTTAGGTAACAGATTAGATCATAGACTGTTGAAAAAAACTTTTTAAAAGAACATTAAAAATTTTGAAGCATACATCAATATTATTTTATTATTAGAATAGTGAATGAATTAACAATATCAAGTGTTTCCTGATTCAGCTTCTATCCCTACATTCCTGTTTTATCTCTATTCGAAATGAAGGATGAAAGGTTACATATTTCAAAAAACAACTACTATGGAAACAGCAAAGGGACACAGCACAAACTAGTAGTTAATGAGTTTCCTGAAAACTGCTCTGGTATCACCACAAACTGAGTCAGGCAGGAGTAGACAGAATAGCAACAAAGCAAAAATGTACAGGAGATCAGGAAAATTTTTCAAAGAATAAAAGACAAATGCTCTTAGACCTGAATCATGGTTAGCATTCTGCTAGATTAGAGTTCTCTACTGTTGCTGTTTGCTATTATTTCTACTTATATTACAGTGATATTCTTAGCTTTGTGATCTGGCAATCCTGTTTTCTTTTGTCCACTCCCTCCACCACATCAAGCTGCAATCAGCTCCTTCTTCAGGAAGACTCAACTCTCCTTCAGAGAGGATAGATCGTCATCCTTTAAATCTTCAAACTGATTCCTTCAGACTGAGAAGTTCATTAAAATGCAATTAATAAAGAGTTAGGTTTTATTCTCAATCTGGGAGTTGAAGCAATCTTTGATACCAATTGAAGCATATACATTTGAAAGTATCAACAAAGCAGAAGATAGAGTTGATATCCTCTTAACATACTTAACACTAAATCTACTTGAATCTACCCAAACAGAAGGATTCAAAACATCATAAGTGATTTGTCAAGGATACAAGTTTAAAAATTAAAATTAAATAAATGAATGAATATATAAAAAATAATAAATCTTTTTAACATGATAAAATTGGAAAAGTAGCTGGCTTCATAGGCAAGGAATATATTTGTTGATGGATCAATCTTTTTATTTTATTTTAGCGTGATGGTATTATAAAACCTATTTATATTCTTGAATCAACCTTAGTTTATCCAAACCTCTAATATTTGGACATATTGTGTTACATTTCTATTTGCAGTGTCCAGCAAGACATCATACTCATATTAGATGTCAACAGGTATGTTTGAATGAATGTATAAATTAATGTAGAAATAAAGTACATTATCAAATAAACTCTAAGAGTTATTACATTGTAGTTTAATATTTTTAGAAAGCATAAAGTGAACCACCATACGAAATAAAACACTAGATTCTAGTTCATGAATCAACAGAAAACCTAAATTTCTAAAGAAAAGAGTTTCCCTTCATAAAATATATAAATAAAAAGGAATCCTTATCGAGCAGATAGAATAAATCAGCAGGGAAAAGCAATGTTTTAGTTTGCAATAAATATCAATTAATTAAACTATACAGCATTTTGACCATGTTTCATAGATTTTATATACAAATTTATGATAAATAATATGTGCATCTATGTACGAACTAAAAACATATTTTCAATACGTGAAAATGTGCAAAATAAAGCAAACCATTCACAAAATACGCACAAAGATTTTTTTGGTTAACAAAAATTATACTAACACACTAAACACATGGCCCCATATCAGTTAGAAAATATTAGTATCAGACAAAATGGAATTCAAATAAATTCCATTTGGATCAAGATCACTTTTGAGAAACAGCAGATGACATGCTTGATTGACACAGTGCAGTTAACGCTGATTGTATTCAATTTTGTTCATCTCCAGGTTTGATAAGGTTTTCCACAAGCAAAATAATAGAAAATACTGAAGATATCTTTTTCACTTCATTAGTCCATGGTAGCCATTTTTAAAATGGCAAATCCACTTAATTCAATGACAACTTATTAGCTAGCCCTCAGTTTCCTATTTGGCAATATTGGTGTAGACTTGAGCTAATAATTGTAAGACTAACTAAAGCAATTTGTATTAAAGAGAATAGAATAATATGGGTTTACAATATAAGAATTCTTCCATACATACCAAAATTGTCATCAAGTTTCTTTCTGTCTGGCTTGAAAATATCTACTTAATGTTTGTATACAGCATCATATTTTTATATTGTTTAAAAATTTGTTTTCTTTATTGATTTTAGAGAGAGAGGAAGGGATAGGGAGAGAAAGACAGAAACATCTATGAGAGAGAGAGAACATCGATTGGCCGCCTCCTGCACCACTCCCCCACTGGGGATTTGGCCCACAACCTGTGCATGTGCCCTCATCAGGAATCGAACTGGCGACCTCTTGGTGTATGGGTGGGTGCTCAACCACTGGACCACACTGGCCAGGCTACATGGCTTTTAAAAATTGTCATTAAGAAAGAAAAGTGTAACAACTCCTATATATACACATAAATATATACCCACACACACTTATAATTGATTACAGTGGGAAAATATTATAGCTTTAAAATGTTTTATTGAGCCCAGCCAGTGTGGCTCCATGGTTGAGCATCGACCCATGCACCAAGAAGTCACTGCTTTGATTCCCAGTCAGGGCACGTGCCCAGGTTGTGGGTCCAATCCCAAGTGGGGGGCATGCAGGAGGTGGCCAATGTTTCTCTCGCATCAGTGTTTCTGTGTTTCAGTCTCTCTCCCTCTCCCTTCCGCTCTAAAATCAATAAAGAAAAAATTAAAAGTTTTATTGATAAATATTTGACTAGTTATACAAATTACCAATATTTGATTAGTGCATACAAATTGTCAAATGTTGGAAAAATGCGATCATTACTCCCTTAGAAAAATTTTGAACAGACTCTTAACTCTATGCATCCATGCAACAGAAGGAAGTAGAAAAATTTGGGAAAGTACAGATACCCATAATTTGAGAGTAGAACATATATCTCTGAGATGACTTCAATTCTATTCTAACAGAAGATATTTTCTTTATATGAGATAAATATCTTACAGATGTTTCTCTTGTTTTATTTTGATTGTTCTAGCGTTGATTGATAAAATTGATGTTATTGTTACATGAGGAGTTTACATTCATCTCCATATAGTTACAAAACTCTCAGTTAAAGATACAGCATATACCAATTAATATGGTTTTAAACACAAACTATGTTAAACTTTTTCCAAATAAATTTAAATGATTTTGATATTTTAAAACAATTTTTCTTCAGAGAAAATGGACTCATGTTGTGAGTTGGCAGATACGTTGAAGTAGTAACATTAACACACAAATACTGCTATTTATAAAGTACAGTTTAATCTTGTCTGGTCTCTATTGTAATTTCTGAGCCTCATGTTTCCTCACTACATGGTCCCCAATTTTACATCTACGACCTTTTCTCAAGACAACAATGGGTTCCTCCAGGTGCGTTTTGCTATGTAAAGTGATGCAACAGTCACAGATAAGTCTCTCTAGATATAAAGCCATTAAATTAGATTCTCATTCTAAGATCAATGGGAGGGCAGCTAAAAAAACAGCGTTCTGACCATTATTGAGAACTGTTCTCTAGCTGTCCTTTTCTTCCTGTGGTTCATGGGGGTGTATCATACCTGACTTCCACCATAAGAGAGCCAGTGATTCCTATTGGTTTAGGAAAATAACAAAAATGTCCATACTTATAATGCATAGAGGCATTGAATTGTAATCTGAGAATTGGGGAATTAGCACTCTCTAAAACAAAACAGAATAATCTTTTACAACACTTTTGCTTTCAAATGTGTGTATATAATCAAATCTGTATTTCTGAGACTATAATCAGTTCATAAAGGCTCAAAGACTCTCTCCAATTTATCTCAGAACTAACAACAACAAAAATCTTGTCAGGCCCTGGCCTGTTTTGCTCAGCGGTTAGAGCGTTGGCCTGCGGTCCAGAGAGGTACGGGTTCGGTTCCCGCTAAGGTCACGTACCTCGGTTGCAGTTTGTCCCCGGCCCTGGTTGGGTTGTGCAGGAGGCAGCCACTGGATGTGTCCCTTTCACGTCGATGTTTTTCTCTGTCTCTCTCTTCCTCTCTCTCCCTCCCACTCTATCTGAACAAAAATGGAAAAATGTCCTCGGGTGAGGATTAAAAAAAAAAAACTTACAAAAATCTTGTCAATAGTCCCCCTTTTGTGTGCCCTTTGATACCTGAGTTTCTTGATAGAGAAACAGTGGCTGAATGCAATTAAGTCCAGGTGCTTTGGGTATCGGTTAAAAAGCCTCACGACTCTGCCATATATATACTTGCATGGCCATTGACCTCTAACTCCCTTGATATTGTATTATTGAGTTGAGTTTTTAAAGAAAATGTGTTGTGTATTTCCAGGGGATTTTGCACAATATTAGAGACATGGGTGCTGATATATAAGAATCAAGCTAAACACTATTGGAGGAGGAAAAGAGTGGAAGTTTTAAATTCTTACTGCCTGTATGATGATCCACAAATAAGAGACTAATTTCATATGCATGTGTCTATATTAGTGTGCTTGTGTGTGAAGAATTATATGTGGGGGTGGGAAAAAAGAATGAACACAAGAAATTATAATGAAAATTAGTGAGAGTTTTGTTTCTTTCTGTGTAACAAACACCCTTTAGGACACAAGTGGAAATAACTTACAATGTTTCAGGAAGTTCCCATCACTGTCACACAATTATGTTCTATTTTTTTTTCAAGTAACGTTGTAGGTGAATATCATGTTTTTTATTTATTTATTTATTTATTTATTTATTTATTTATTTATTTATTTATTTTTATTAATTTAGAAATGTACTTCCTGGCCAGTGTGGCTCAGTGGATTGAGCGTTGTCCCGTGGACTGAGAAGTCCCAGTTCCATTCATGGTCAGGGCACATGCCTGGGTTGCAGGCTCGATCTCCAGTAGGGGGCGTGCAGGAGGCAGATGATCAACGTATCTCTCTCACATATATGTTTCCATCTTCTCCCCCTTCCTCTCTCTTTATAAAATCAATAAAAACATATTAAGAAACAACAAATTTATCATATATCAAACTATTATTATACATACATATATGTCAGGAAAATCTTGATGCTCAAATTTTGAAACCATGATGATGGTGATATTAACAATAAAAATAAAACCCAATAACTAACACTATTTTTAGATTTCTTTAATTAAATAGTAAGAATCATTTCTGTACATTTTTATTAATTGGAAATATTACAATGAGTAACAGAAATAAAGATAACTCATATGTATAATGTAGAGGTGTCTTCTGGTACATATCCTAATATTCTTTCAGTATTATGTTTTCTTAAAAGATTGGATAACCCCATATCAGAACAAATTTCTGCCATTTTCAATTAATGTTAAATAATAATCACATTCAAAACAAGATGATTCAGTAACATCATGATTAAATAATAGTATGTCATAGGAATCTGCACAATTCCTTTAACCCTGTTTGTATTCTTAGACATACATAATTCTTTTATTTTACAGAAGATGATGCAACAGGTATAGATGTAGAGAACACTTTAGCAGTGTTTTTTTCACTTTGCCTTTTCTTGGGGGTGTAAAATACATGTCATAAAATTGGCAATTTAAACAATTTGAAAATGGACAATTGAGTGTCTTTTATTTATTATTATTATTTTTTATCCTCATCTGAGGACTTTTTTTTTTTTTTTTTTTGCATTTATCTTCAGATAGAGCAGGAGAGAGAGAGGGAGAAAGAGAGAGAGAAACATCGATGTGAGAAAGACACATCAAGTGGTCGCCACCCACACGACCCCAATCGGGGCCGGGGACAAACTGCAACCGAGGTACGTGCCCTTAGCAGGAACCGAACCAGGGACTCTCCGGTCCATGGGCCGACGCTCTAACTGCTGAGCCAAAATGTCCAGGGCCAATTGCATGTCTTCAATGCTGTACAATAATCAGCACTATATAATTTTAGAACTTTTCCATGACCTCAAAAGGAAACCCCATAACCATTCATCAGTCACTCCTTAATGCCCTTTCCCTCCAGCTCCTGGCAAAGCTAACCTGCTTTTTGATTCATGGTTATACCTATTCTGCACTTCCCTGAAGTCGAATCATACAACCTGTAGCCTTTTGTGTTTGGCTTTTTTCACTGAACAGAATGCTTTCAAAGTTCATGTCGTAGCATGTATCAGTACTTCATTCTTTTATACATGAGTAATAATCCCTTTGTAGTAATGCCTCAATTGGTTCATCCACTCAGGAGCTGATGTACATTTGCATTTCTTCCATTTTGGCTAATAATGCCACTATGAAAATTCGTATACCTGTTTTTGTTATAACATTTGTTTTCAATTATTTGGGCATATTTAGCAGTTGAATTGTTGTGTCATACCATAATCATGTTCAACTTTTTGAGTAATTGTCAGACTGCTTTCCACACTTGATATCTCTGATTTTTCCACTATTCTAAAATTAAATAATAGTAATGTATACTTCAAAAACATTTGTATTCTTTAAAAAAAGTTCTTTTGTAATCTTATCTAATCTTTAACCTAAGTGTTTCCATGCACACATTTCTCTACTCTCAGTTATATACATTAAGACCCTAAATGAAAAACAAAACAAAACCCTTTAGCAAAACAGAGGGAAGTGGGGTGGTGGTGGGAAGAGATAAACCAAAGAACTTATATGCATACATGCATAACCAATGGACACAGACAACAGTGCAGTGAAGGTGGGGGTTGAGGGGCAGGACTAGGGAGGAGGGTATCAATGGGGGGAAAAAGAGGGACATCTGTAATATTTTCTTTTTTAAAAAAATATTTTTTCTTTATTAATTTTGAGAGAGGGAGAGGAAGGGAGAGGGAGAGAGAGATAGAAACATCAATGAGAGAGTACATCGATTCTCCTGCTTGCCTCCCACTGGGGATTGGGCCTATAAACTGGACATTTGCCCTGACTAAGAATCGAGCCAGCGACCTCTAGGTGAATGGGTTGATGCTCATCCAGTGAGGCACACTGGCCGAACACATCTGTAATATTTTCTTTAATAAAGATAAATTAAAAATAGAAAAAAGTAATAAGCAGGACTATAGTCCTGGCTGCTGAAGTTCAGTAGGTTGGAGTGTCGTCCCATAAACCAAAAGGTGGCTGGTTCAATTTCTGATCAGGGCACGTACCCTGGTTGCCAGTTGGATCCTTGAGTAGGCACATGTAGGAGGCAACCTATTCTCAATGATGTTGCTTTCTCCCTCTCTCTTTCTCCCTTCCTCTCTCTAAGATTAATATTTTTAAAAAGGCAGGGCTATAATATCAGATCACTTTCCCCTTGTCCATTTCCATAACAATATGGAAGGTAAAGACCAAGATCCTGCAATCAAACTATATTATAAAACTAGAGAATCAAAACAGTATGGTATTAGCCTAAAAACAGACACATAGATCCATGTAACAGAATGGAGAGCCTAGAAATAAACCCACATATATGTGGTCAATTAATTTATGACAAAGGAGCCAAGAATATACATTGGAGAAAGGATAGTGTCTTCAATAAATTGTGTTGGGAAAACTGGACAGTCACATGCAAAATAATTAAAATGGACCACTATCTTACATGCTCTGTAGGAACCTCTTAGCTTCATTGTTCATAACTTTAGTTACCAGTGTTTACAGAGAGAAGCATCAAAGCATATGATCAAATCCTGAAACCTAGGGTGCTTATCTTGAGTGTCTGATCCAGAAGTAGCTGGTAGATACTCTTGATTATTCTGTCATCACCACAAGATAGACTAATGACCTTGAGATTAGAGCACAGACAATGATCAGTTTGGTTCTGTGAGTAGTACTGTCTCTGAGCAGCCAATACAAGCACTGGGATGCTAGTCAGGCTGTTTCTGAGTGCTGTAAACACAGTTGCCTTGACCACAAACGATTCAGTAACTATTGCTGGATAGTGTATTGGTCAAGAAATGGCCGCATATCTATCTATAGTCATGCAGACAAAAATACCTGACTCCATGGCTATAAAACTATGCAAACATACATTTGAGTAAGGCACTTGGGGAGACTGATGGCTTTAGCACTGAACCATAAGATGGCCAATGATGATGGCAGCTAGGCTCATATCTACCACAGCCAGGATGCCCAGGATATGGTACATAGGCTGGTTCCAGTGTCACCTCTTGATTGATAATGATCAGGATAAGGATGTTGGCACTGAGAACTAAGAGCTAGAGCAGAGCCAGGGGCAGGGAGAGTCAGGGTTGACAGCTGTGAACGCCTGGAAATCCCAACAGAATGAATTCAGTAACCTGGAACTTAGAGATGTTGGAACCTCTGAGATTATGGAACATCCTTCGCTAAGAGGAAAAATGTTTAAGTTTACTATTCTTAAGAATATCTATGAATAACTTATATGCATATAAAATCAGAATAGAATATCACTGCACAATCATGACAATGGATAAAATAAGACCTAGTATAACAACATAAAATTCTGGCAAGGATGTGGAGAAACTGAATCATAGGTGAGAATATAAAATGGTACAGTCATGCTGGAAAATATTTTGCCGGTTTCGTAAAGACACAAACCTGAACTACCATACAGTGTAGTAGTTACCCTTCCAAACATTCACCCTAGAAAATGAATACTTAGGTTCACACAAAGCCTGTAAACAGTGGGTAACATGAATGAAAATGGCAAACTAAGGGTATTAAATAGTTGTTCTTAATAAAAACAATGGATGAACTGGGCATGGAGGAGGGGAACCCTGTCAGAATCAACTTTCTTATAACTCTTGATACTAATTCAAAGCTTGCAGCAATTAAGGAAATGCTTAATCAAAAAATACATGAGTCTCAGTAAGAGAGTTTTATGGCATTTAACAAAATTATGTTAAAAGTCACAGCATAAAACTATTTTAATCATTTAAAATGTACAAACTAGTGTCTTTTAGTGCATTTGCAATACTATGCGACCATCACCACTCCCTAATCTTGTTACATCTTAATCATACACCTTTAAAAAAAGCCCACCCATTTTAAGCAGTAGTCCCTTCCCCCAGCTCCTGGCAACCAAAAATTTGTTTCTATTCTATGGATTGTCTATTCTGAACATTTCATGTAAATGGAATAATTCAATCTGAGTTGTATGTCTCTGGGTTCTTCGACCTAGCATGAAGTTTTTAAGACTATTTTATTTGATCTTTTTTTCATAGTTCCTAACCTGACTTGGGAGGTACTAAGGTACTCAATATTATCTAATTAGAGACATGAAAAAATTAACAAATAAAAAGAAGAAATGGATGGATGTGTGAATGACTGAAACATTCTGTACTTGTGTTCTCATCATGTGTCCAACAAGGCCTTACATAGAAAGACACAGTATTCTGCACTAAATATTGAAATTACCCATTTCCTTAAAATTCGTTTGAATTTATTTTAATTCCTTTCCATTAAATACATGCTCACACACACATAGCGATGCATGCATATGAGACAATTCACTTATTTCAAGTACCATAACATGGCAGTAAAAATGGAAAGCTTTTATCTTGTATCCATCTCCTTATAGGGGTTAGCTTGATTGCTGCACAAGCATCTGTGTCTCTAATGTTTTGAAGTATCCCCTTGGAATAATAACACACATTTCTCTTAAATACCCAGTTCAATTGGACAGATACCATGGGATTTGGTGTTAAGGACTGTGCATATACATATATTATAGAATCATGAAGTGGAATTACTGGATCATATGGTAATTATATTTTTAATTTTTTGAGAAACATCCATACTGTTTTCCATGGTGGTCGCACAATTACACATTTTCACTGACAGTGCACAAGGGCTCCAATATCTCCACATTCTCTCCAACAACCGCTTATTTCATTTTGTAATTGACATTCTAATAGGATATAAGGTGATATTTAATTGTGGTTTTAATCGTCATTTCCATGATAATTAGTGATGCTGAACATCTTTTTATAAACCTGTTGGTCATTTGTATCTTCCTGTTAAACAGGAGAGAAGAAAATGATAAAAAGTTTTTTCTTAAGTGAAAAAAAGAGAAAACAAACAAACAAAAATGTTTCAAGATATTAGTAATGTAGAATTGCATTTGATATTCTTGGGAGGTAGTGTTAGATGAGCCCAGTAAGGGGTCTATTTAATCTGTGAACATGAAAGTCATTGGTGAAATTGACAAAAGCAATTTTAGGTGATGGATTGGAGCACAATGAGACAAACTAGGAGAGGAGTGACTTCAAGTTGAGAAAATAAAGGGAGAGAATTTTGACAGTTTGTTGTTGGAGGAGGTTATCAAGAGAACATGACCGCCAGTTGACCCTTGATCTGGACCCAGGGAGTTGAAGGCTCTTTAGCACATCCCCTGCCCTTGGAATGTATTTTCTGCTCACTGTTCCCAGAGCCAGAGCCATTTTTAAGGACACAGTCTTAAGACAGCAATGTTTTGTTGAGACCATCTGGATAGTATATGTGATTGAACCCATTTAAAGCCTCTATGTAGCTTTTAAAATTCTGGCAGGAGGGTGTGGAGATCTACTTGTCTTTCAAGCCTTGTATGTAAGTTGTCCTGTTTACTAATATGCTACCTACCAGTCTTGAGTTGTCTGCCTCTTTTTTTTGTGTGTGTGTGGTCTTTCCCTGTCCTCTGTGTACAGAAACCATTTTAGGAACTAAGCCTTTAGAAATTTTGAATTTAAGTTGAACAGAGAAATAGGGTAACACATGGAAGGTAATTAAATATAAAGGTGGGGTTATTTGTAGGATTTAAAAATGTGAGATAGTAAAAAGAGACTAATTAAATAATTAAATAGAATTTGATGAGCATAATTAATTGAATTGGGGAGAGACAGAGAGAAATAAAAATAAAATCTCAGCTGGGCCAATGTGGCTCAGTGGATTGAGTGTCGTCCCATGGACTGAGAGGTCCTGATTCCATTCCCAGTAAGGGCACATGCCCCGGTTTTGGTCTCAATCCCCGGCTGTGGGTGTGCAGGAGGCAGCCAATCGATGTTTCTCTCTCACATCAGTGTTTCTATCTCTCTCTCCCTTCCTCTCTCTCTAAAAAAATCAATAAAAAACACATTTAAAAATAAATAATTAAAAAATAAAATTTCAGTTTATATGATTTTTCATATATAATTGGCTTAGATCATAAGATATTAATGTAAAAGGACTATTTTCTCAGTCTCTCACTTGTTTATTAATTTAGAAGAATCTTACATATTAGAAAGACATATTGAATTTTATGTATTAGATTTACAAGTGGAGATAAGATGAAACAAGTCGATTTTGAAACAAGTCTCAACTCATGATGTTTTTATTTAAAAAAATATATGTATATCTGTTTTTTACATTAGGTGAAAAGAGCTCTCTACCCCATCCTCCAGATTGTGTGCTTACAAAGGCCCTCTCGAAAGAAACTGGGTATCGAATTAGTCTGTAGTAAAATATGTGTGAGGTCTGGATAGGAGAGACCTAATCAGCCCACTCCTAAGATTCTCTAAGATGCTCAAAAGTTTCAAATTCATTATGTTAATGACTTCATAAGAGTCTTGCTTGTTTCTCTTTCAGGAAAAAGTCATTGAAAAAAGGTATTTTAGTAGGAACTAAAAATATATAGCTCATATTTTCCAGGGGAAAGTAACAACTGGTTCTCTTCCTGGAAATTATATCATTATGTAGAAACAGAATTATCTCCTTCCATTTTATTTATTTTTAATAATAAATAAACTAATTAGGTGCAATAAAAAATGGGTTAATTATTAGACTGGTATTTCACAGGGGTGAGAAACAAAATAAACTTCCCAGAAAGGTTGGTGGCAGGCCAGTGACGTTGATATTCTCAAGACATGTATTTAGAAGTACACCATTCAACATGCTTCATTTCCATGGTCAAAATAGTACTTCCCAAAATATTGTGTCAGCTCCTGTCTAAACAGAAGCTCTTCTCTGTCCTGGAAAACATTCCTTTCATATACCACGGGATTTGGTACCTTTAGAACCTGAAAAGAGACTAATGACACAGTCTCGTATCTGCTTGGTTTTTACCCCATAGACAACAGGATTCATAGTGGGAGGTAGGAGCACATAAATATTGGCCACAATGATGTGGCAAGATGGAGGGATTGTATGGCTCCCAAAGCGGTGGGAAAAGAAGGAGAAGAAAGCCGGACTATAGGAGAAAACAATGGCACAGATGTGGGCAGTGCAGGTACTGAAGGCCTTCTGACGTGCATCTGCTGAGGAGAGGCTGACCACTGCCCGGAGGATCATGGTGTAGGAAACTGTAATGCACAGGATGTCAAAACCTCCAATCAGAAGGGCAACCATCAGACCATAGATGGCATTGATCTTGACATTGCCACAGGATAACTTGGCTACAGACATGTGGTCACAGTAAGTATGGTGTATTATATTGCTTCTGCAGTAGGGAAGGCGTTTGGTGAGGAAAGTAAAGGGAATAATAAGTAATACCCCTCTCAGGAAAGTAACAAACCCAACCTTCGCAATGGCAGGATTGGTGAGGATAGTTGAATAGCGCAGAGGGTAACAAATAGCTACATAGCGGTCCAAGGCCATAAGCATGAGTACTCCAGACTCCATGCCTGTGAAGGTGTGGATGAAGAACATTTGAACCAGGCATTCATCAAAGCCAATTTTCTTGAGCTGAAACCAAAAGATGCAGAGGGCTTTAGGGATTGTACTGGAGCACATGACAAGGTCAGTAAGGGAAAGCATGGCCAAGAAGTAGTACATGGGCTTGTGCAGTGAGTCTTCATATCGGATGAGGTAGAGGAGCCCACAATTCCCTACCATAGCCACGACATACATGGAGCAGAATGGGAAGGAAATCCAGATGTGCATGTCTTCAAGTCCTGGGACTCCATTAAGAATAAATGAGGCTGGGTTCAGTTCTGTTTTATTCAGCATTAGCATGATCAGTTAAGCTTAAAATTTATGTGGGTTTTATCTAGAGTAAGAAAAAGAGAAGAAAAAATATAATTTATGGTTACTATGTCTCTTTCACCCCATGTTTTAAAATATCGTATTGCATTTTATTGATCACGTGACCATATTTTCTAAGTGCCAGGGAGTAATTTTTTTGTTTAGTTGTTCATTTGTTGATTAATTCTTCTGTTCATTCAACAGATTTTTATCAGGTAATCCAAGTTTTCATCACAGACAATAATTTTTCTTCAATCTTTAAACAAGAGAAATTCTCTTCTTCATATAGTTATATTAAAGTGTAACCCTGTTATGACTTCTGTGAAGGACTTTTTGTTAGGATACCGTATTTAACTATTAATAACTTTATGCACCTCCCTATTGATGTGGCCTTGAAGAAGAGTTTTTTGATTATTTCATCAATGACCCAACAGATAATTGCAATTTTATTCTTATTGTTAATTAATATCTGACAATTATTTTTGATTACTAAGGTACTGTTCTAAGCATTTGGAAATGTTGAATTATTTATTCTTCTATTGGGCTTAGTGTTCCACATTTCAGCAAAATTTTTTATTTAGTACTGTCACTTTTAAGATACCTCCTTTTTTTTTGTTATACTTCATCTAGATGGATTTATAGAAATTCTTTTAAATTTATACTCAGAAAAAACTTGTAGTAATAACTGAAAGCAGCTAACATTGCTTAGGATGATGAATCTATCAAAGGTAACAAATTATTTCTTTAATTCTGTCTTTTAAGCAATCTCTCTGTTTTACCTTCAGGCATTGCCCTCTCAGACCATCTAGTGCAGTGGTTCTCAACCTGTGGGTCACAGCCCCTTTGGGGCTTGAACGACCCTTTCACAGGGGTTGCCTAAGATATAACAGTAGAAAAAGTACAGTTATGAAATAGCAATGAAAATAATTTTATGGTTGGGGGTCACCACAATATGTGGAACTGTATTAAAGGGTTGCGGCATTAGGAAGGTTGAAAACCACTGATCTAGTGTCTGTGGTAAGTACATAAACAAACAAACAGAAACAAAAGAGTAGTATGATATTATTATATCTTACTGAAGAGACTGACATATTTTGCTTCAGTTAGGCTAGTTTCTCCAGTAATATTTATCATTCAATAATATGTTGACATCTCCAATTTTTATTACTTTCTTACTTGTTCTCTCTGACCTTTTGGGTTTTTACATTTTTATAACTCTAACAATAGAAACTATTTTAATTGGGTTCTAGTGGGAGTCAATATAAATGTAATTTTATATTTTTATTTCTGATGACACATTAAATATATTTCTCACTCAAGAGAAAAATTAATTAATCCCAAATTCTGCACTTACACCAAAACCTTATTTTCAAGTTAACTAAATATTTGGGGTGAAGAAATAGCATCTCATTGTTTTATTAATCTCTTTATTTCTCAGAAATATTTATTGAAAACCTACAATGTGACAATATGAGGAACCAGACACATTTTCCTTTTTTAAGGAACTCAGAGTTTAATGGAGAGATCAAGATAAATAGAAATAATCACAGTAAATTCTACAAGAACTAAAATAGAAGTATGTGCAAGACCCTAAATAGGCACTAGATTATGACTATGTTGACAAGAAAGTGTTTGATACCTATTTTGAAGAAAAACAAATAGTAAGGAGACTCATTTGTAAAAGAATTTCCAGGGAGGAGAATCAACGTGTAAAAGTATCAAAATCAAAACAATCAAATATGTGAAAATTCATTGATGTGGAGGGGGAAAGTCATAAGCTAGGCATTTGGCTAGGCACTAGATCATAAAGAATCTTGTAACTATCAAATAATAGAACATTTCCTGGTGATTGAGAGTAAATAATTCATAAGAATCCAGAGGGTCATGAGTTAACTCTATGATGCTTAAAAAACTTGTTAGGCAATGAAGAAAATCAGAATCCTCTTTCTACCTGTCCCTCAAGGGAATACTCTCCACCCCCAACCCCCACTCCCAGCACTGAGGGTTAAAAAGGGAAGAGAAAATCATTGAGATATTGTAGTCTCTGCCCAACAGGGAGCAAAATAAGAATTAATGGGAGATTCAGGCTGATTAGAATGGCAGATAATCCTTTAGATAACACAGCAACAAGAAATTTATGTAAGCCTGCTACTCACTAGAACAAAAGGAACTCTGTGACCAGATTTCCCAAACAACCCAGCTGGCTTCCATTAAACACCTTTCCAAAATCCTATAGTTACCAGAAATAGCAAATGGTGCATCTGACTTTCCAAAGAAGTATTGTCAACTAATGTGGGAGAAACTCCATCAATTTGTTAGAACACCTAAATTCCAGAATTGATTTTTGTAATTCACTTAACATCTTTGAGGCTTTTTTGACCTCTCAAATTCTCTAAGCTGGGGAGTTCAAGAAGAGCAGTATCTTAGTGAAATATATGGATTTTAACCTTATTTTTCCAATTCCTAAAGATATACATACGGAAATTTTATGTGACTTCTTTAAAAAACAGATTGCTCATTCTTTTAAATATAGATCAAAGTGCTTTTGCAAGAAATGCAGAGTCCAGAAACCAAATATTGAAACACACATTAAGCCATCTAATTTATGACAAAGATAACACTGCAGATTGTGAAGAAAAAATATTATTTCAATAAGTATTACTGGGTCAATGAATATATGTGGAAAAAAAGAAACCCCTTTTGTTCCCTAAATCTCATCATACACAAAACAATTTTAGAAAAACAGTAGAGTTAAAGGTGAAACCCAAAACACACATCCTCTTTGATATTTGGAGTAGACAAATATTTGAAAACAGGACACAAAAATTGCTACCCATATTGAATTAAAAGACATATTGAATTAAGTCAAAATTAAATTTCTCCATATTCTCAGACTGACTGATTTTGTCATGCTTAAAAAATTAACATCATAGAAAGCAATTGAGTGCCACTAAATGAATTCTGTGTTCCATCAGAAGAAATAGTCATTCTATAATTCATTAATAAAATTAACTATTTTTAAATCATCGTCTGATAGCAAATATAGTCACTGAAAAATTCTGCATAATAAAGTGACATCAAGAGAGTGCAGCCCAGATTTTTCCAAAGGTAACTTGATTTGGAAATAGGAAAACAGGTGGAACATGTTAGTAAGCATGCTCATCTAGGACCTCTTTTCATGTCATTACAACCTTTGAGTTATAGCTCAGTCTTTCCAGAAAATAATCAAGGGAAACTGCTGGGAGCAGTGTCACTGGAACAGCGACCACCACGGTTTGACATAGCCCGGGTGAGCTCCATGGTTTGACATAGTCCCTGGAGAAGTGAATTCACTGCGTGGCAGGAATCACGAAGAACAGTGACTGAAGATATGAAGTAATGGGAAAAAAAAATGCAGGATGGCAACTGAAGGAGACTAATCTTTGCTTTCTCTGTCTATCTGTTAGCTGTCTGTTAGGAATTATTATAGAAGTAACATGTAGATGACTAATTATGTAGATGTTAGAAAAGACTGCAGGAAGAAAAAGCAAGAAAATAATAAAGATTTAGGATAGAAATGTGGAAGCTTAGAAGGATCTTCAATAGGAGGAAAGGTCAGGAGTCTAAGAGGATGTCTGGGTGAAGGATAAAAATAGTTGGTAATTAACATGCAATATACCTAAGAGTTGGGTAAAGAAACAAAAGAATGTCTGTACTTATTTGCCTAAAAGGTTTAGGGGAAACAATGTAACCTGCAGATCTATATAAATAAAGATTCTGCTAGTCTTAAGCAGAAGAATAAGAAGAAAGATGGAGCAACTTTTGTCTCACACGTCTCTCTCTCTCTCTCACCGACTCCGTCCAAATCTTTGGGAACCCCTGGACCTGCCGAGGCTGGACCCCGGCAGGAAACTGGACTATATTTTGAGGAACAAGGTGAGGACAGGTAAGTAGCAAGAGTAATCTGGAGATTGGTCTAATAGTAGAGAACTATTTTCTATTTTCCTATTTCTCCTTGTTATGGGAGTGATTCACCCCTGACTTCTAACACTACTGAAATGAAGATTCCTATTTGGATAGAGAAATAACACAGACAGTCATGATCAGTATGATATTAGACTGCATTTATTGCCATATTTTGGAAAACATATGTTTTCCAGGAATACTCAATTTCACACAACACTTTTGCCTTCAAATTGTGTGAATGAAATCAAAGGTTTATTTCTGAAACAATAACGAATAATTGATATATAGCCAATCCCCTCTCCACTTTATCTTATTGCCAAAAATAAAAAAATAAAAAATCCGGCAACTAACCTCTCTTTTGTATGCATTAAATACCTTAGTTTCTGGATAGTCAACAGTGAGCTGAATCCAATCTGGTCCAGGTGTTCAGGATCTTGGTTGAAATAATCACAATTCTAGAATAAATGTGCATGTGTAGCCACTAGCCTCTAACTCCCTTGTTCTCTGTGCAATTGAACTGAGCATTTAAATGAAAATGTGCATTATGTGTCCCAAGGGGATGTTTCAAAATAACACAGACACAGGTGTTGATGTGTGGATTAAGCCAACCTCTATGGGAAGAAGAAAAAGAGCAAGAACTTTCGATTTTTAGCACCCAAATAAGGGTACATGTATAAGTAAATAAACTCATGTGAGTGTGTGTTTGTGTGTCAGCATGTACATGTGGGAAGGTAAAGAATGAAAATGAGCACACTTGTTGTTAATAAAACTAATATTTAATATTTATCACACATTTATTTTTTCCTACTCCTCTGCGCAAAATTACATCAAAAGCATTTAAGTAAGGAATTTTTAAAATTCACACAGATTCATAATTTGATTTTAAAAATTTATGTATTGTTTCATTTCTCCATTTAATTAATGTTTATTGAGATCTTGTACTCTCCATGGTAGTCTAGGAAATACATAAACATAGCCCCTGATTTAAACCGCTTACTTTTAAGGGAGGAAAATGGTGAATATTATGGTGGTCTAGAAAAGAAAGTCATCAAAAGTTCAGGCTTATTGTACTTACATATTAAGTTAGAAAAAAATTAGGTAAATATATAAATCGTAAAATAAGGATCATGATATAGCAATAATTTTAAAAAGTAACTGATTCTAAATTTTATCTATTTTAAATAAATAAAAGTAATGTCAACATATATGAAATCATTTGTAGTAATAGTTTTTATTTTATTGAATTTATTGGGATGACATTGGTTTACAAAACCATACAGGTTTCAAGTGCACAACTCAATAAAACATCATCAACATACTGCATAGCGTGCTCATCACCCCAAGCAAAGTCTTTTCCCCCATTTTCTCCCTGCTCTGCCCACCTCCACCTACCCCCCCCACCCTATACCTCTGGCTATCACCACACTGTTGTCTATGTCTATGTGTTATATATATGTTTTTTGGCTAATCCCTTTTATTTTTATTATTATTTTTTATTAATTTATTTTTGTTACAGATGTTTCTCCTTTTTTTCCCCATTGACACCCCCTCTCCCAACCCCCACCCCTTCCCCAGCTTTGTTGTCCATGCCCATCAGTTATGCGTACATGCATAAAAGTTCTGTGGTTTATCTCTTCCCTCCCCTCCACCCCTCTTCTGAGGGTTGTCAGTCTGTACCCTACTTCCACATCTCTGGGTCTACCTATTCCTCAGACTGTTATGTTCATTATATTCCACAAATAAGTGAGATTATGTGATATTTGTCTTTTTCTGCATGTCTTGTTTCGCTCAGGATAATACTCTCCAGGTCCCTGCATGTTGTCTCAAAGAATAAGAGATCTTTCTTCCTAACAGCTGCATAGTACTCCATTGTGTATATGTACCACAGCTTTTTTATCTATTCATCTACTGATGGACACTTGGGCTGTTTCCAGATCTTAGCTATTGTAAATAGTGCTGCTATGAACATGGGGGTACATATATTCTTTCTGATTGGGCTAATCCCTTTTAAAGGTGACTATAAAGTACTCATAGTTCTACAATTTAGAGAAAACTTCTGGTATATTTTTATCCTGATTAAAAAATACATACATGTAAATGCCTTCATATGTATTTATTATATAGATTTTAATTAAAAATGATCTAATGTGTTACAACATAGACTGGTATTTTCATTTAAATTTATAGAATTCCAAAACAGGATTACTACAATGAAATAAAAATCTATTGTAGATTAATTTAATTCATTTAAACACATACTTATATATCCCTCTAAAAGAAACATTATAAGTGAACATGTATGTAAAGCATATGACATTTTTATCAGATTATCTCTTCAAAATAAATTCCTATTGTGTATTAGAGCTCCCTTTCTTTCATTCCAATAGTTATGTGACAATTTGTTGAGACTGTTTTGTCCTTTTCATATAACCAAGCTGTTGGTTGCTTATTAAAATATTTAATATATTTCTCTATTTCTTTTTTTCAATGTCCTGTAGTTTTCTGCAAATAGGTCCTTTACTTATTTGGTTAAGTTTATTCCTAGGTATCTTAAATTGTTTTGGCACTATTTACAATTGCTAAGATCTGGAAACAGTCCAAGTGTCCGTCAATAGAAAAGTGGATAAAAAAAAGCTGTGGTACATTTACACAATGGAACACTATGCAGCTGTAAGAAAGAAAGATCTCTTATCCTTTGAGATGACATGGAGGGACCTGGAGAGTATTATCCTAAGCGAAATAAGCCTGTCAGAGAAAGACAAGTATCACATGATCTCATTTATTTGTGGAATATAATGAACAAAATAAGCTGATGAACAAAATAGACCCATAGACATAGAAGTATGGTTCAGACTGACAAACCTCAGAGAAGGAGATCAGCGGCAAGGGAGGGAAGCGATAAACCAAAGAACTTATGGATAAAAGCATAACCAGTGGACATAAACAACAATGCGATGGGGGGGGGAGGGTGGGATCAGGAGGAGGTTGTCAATGGGGGGAAAAGGAGAAACATCTGTAAGAAAAATGAATTAATTAAAAATGTTATGCATTTTGATGTGTTTATTTTATTTCTCTTTACAGGGCTTGTTGATGGTATGGTGTGAACTCATTTACAAGAATATGATGTTTTGGTTAAAATGTTACATGTGCCTGAGAAGAATGAATGTTGTCTATTATTGGGGTGTAGGCTCAGTATGTATTTACAAAAAATATCTCATTTATTAGGCTTATTTATTCTGTATACTCTTGATTAGTCTTGGACAAAACAGTAGTATTCAGGTCTCCCACTATTAGTTTTAATTTATTTCTTCTTGCATGTGTCCTAAGCTAGAAGATAAAATGCAACCATACTAAATAATACAAAAGAAGAAAAAAAAAAGGGAGGGGGAAGGCAACAAAGAACATAAATGAGACATAGAAAACAAGTAAAAAACCAAAACATAACTGTATTGATAATCATATTAAATATTAATGAACAAATAACAAGTATTGGAAAAGATGTGGAGAAAAGGGAACCATTGTACACTGTTGGTGGGAGTGCGAATTGGTGCAGCCACTATGGAAAACAGTATAGAGATTCCTCAAAAAATTAAAAATAGAACTACCAACAAAATAGAAACAGACTCATAGATACAGAGCAGACAGTGATCAGAAAGGAGGGGGTTTCTGGGGCTGGGTGAAAAAGACGAAGGTATTAAGCAAAAACAACAAAAAAACCCCAAAAACCTCATAGACACCGACAGCAGTATGGTGATCACCAGAGGGAAAGGGGGTGGGGGGAGGTAGAAGAGGGTAAAGGGGGATAAATGGTGGTAAAAGAATACTTGACTTGTGGTGGTGAACACGCAATACAATACACAGATGATGTATTACAGAATTGTACACCTGAAACCTCTATAATTTTATTAACCAATGTCACCCCAATAAACTCAATAGAAAAATAAATAAAATAAAAGTAAAAATAGAACTACCATACAATCCAGCAGTTCCACTTCTGGATATTTATCCTAAGAAAATTTAAAAAACTAATTCAAAAAATTATGTGCGCCATGTTCATTGCAGCATTATTTACAATTGCCAAGTTATGGAAATAATCTTGGTGTGCATTGATAGACGAATGGATAAAAAAGATACAAATATACCCTGGAATATTACACACACAAAAAAATTAATGAAACCTTGCCCTTTGTGACAAAACGGATGAACCTATAGGGTATTATGCCAAGTGAAATAAGTTAGAGAAAGATAAATATGGTATTTCTTCACTTATATATGAAGTCTAACAAAACAAAACAAATGAACACACAAAACAAAAAAACTGACCCATCAATAAAGAAAACAAACTGATGGTTGCCAGAGAGAAGAGGGGTGAAGGTGGGTGGAAAAGATGAAGGGAGATTAAAAAAAAAAAAAGAAACATACTAACAAATTACTGGGCTTGACATAGGAAAGATGGCAGTACTGACATAGAGTTTATAAAAACGATTCTAATAAGTCTAATTCTGCTAGACTGTAATGTGTAAGTTAGCTCCAGAATATTATTTCTGTGTCACTGAACTTCCTTGTATTATCATCAATGTTATTCAATAAAAATTCCTTTTTCTTGTATCTATATTGAAAATATCAACCTATATTTTCTTAAATTATCTTAATTTCCTGAAATGTATCATTATTAAAGAAAGTAATATTATGAATCCTTAGAAAACATTGGGTTTTCTTTTTGTCAGCATTCCAATGAATATAAATAAATTCAAATTTATGTGGAAAACCAGACTAATAAGGAAGATCCTTCACATTATTTTCATAATACCTGAGAACTGAAAGAACTTACTTTTTATATCAAACTAGAAAGTGAGTGACAATATACAACATATATTAAATTACTATCATTTAATGGGCCCACACCCCAAATGAATCCTTATTTTTCAAGCGATAACCCATAAAACATAAAGGAAACACTCTAATCACAGGCTCAGTAGCAAACAGCCCAGATCGTAATAAAATACATCACTGTAATAGGTTAAACCTTACTTCTGCTGTTCATTGGTTTAAGTTCATGAAAAAGAAAAATTCTCAGGGTAAATTTTTCACTGAGATAAAAATGCTGCATTTGCCTCCTGGCTTACAAATGTCTTCATTTCTGTTCATCTATAGATCCCTTCACCTACTCAAGCGGCCTATATCCTTGTGTGGCTGTAGTCACAGTAGCGGCGGAGTTGTAGTAGAGGCGGTAGTGGTAGGTAAAGCTGGTTAGTCAGCCAGGTTCCTGGTAAGAATGAAAAGGCACACACAAATGTGAGTCTGAAGAAAATTCAATAAAGTTACTATTAGCTGAGTTGTAGTGGGGCTAAGGAAACAAAATGGATGTTGAGAAAATAATGGATGTTGAATATCCAAAAACCAATATCATAAAGACTTTATTACTCCCTTGTCCTGAAGGGGAAAGGGAAAAAAAAAAAGTGTTCCTGGGTAAAATTGTTAAGAGCTGTAGCTGTAGCAGATGGGATGCCTGGCAAGTACTTAAGACATATTCCATCAGATTCCTATGGGAATAGCTCTGGTCAGTGTGGCTCAGTTGGTTGAGAGTCTTCCCATACACTGAGAGGTTCCGGGTTCAATTCCCAGTCAGGGCACATGTCCAAGTTTCAAGTTGCAGGGATCTCCAGTAAGGGGCGTGCAGGAGGCAGCCGACTGATGTTTTTCTTCATCAATGTTTCTCTCTCTCTCAAATCAATAAAACAGCCCCACTGGTGTGGCTCAGTGGTTGAGCATCGATCCATGCACCAAGAGGTCACTGGTTCAATTCCTGGTCAGGTCACATGCTGATGGATGGTTCTCTCTCACATCAATGTTTCTTTCTCTTTCTCCTCCCTTCCTCTCTCTCTAAAAAAATCAATAAAAATATAATTAAAAAAAATCAATCAGACGTATTTTTTAAAAATGTTGGGAGTAAAAGAATAATGAACGCAAACTCTCTCCTTCTGCACTTTAATCTTCTATCAGTGCCTCCCATTGACTCAAACCAGCCAAATGCAGGAAGACAAAGGAGTCTTGGTTATACAGTATAGAAAACAAGGGTACAGGACAGCGCAGAAAGGGCAGAACATAGATCTGAAGAGGCAAATGGAGTGAAAGATAAATGTCTATCTATCTATCTATCTATCTATCTATCTATCTATCTATCTATCATCAATCTATCATCCTTTTTAGTGGTTTGTCATAGTTTAGTCATCTCACCATGTTCTGCCCAGAGAACCATCATAGTCTGGCTTGATTTTGCTTATCCGTAGTATTTTCTGTTCCTACCTCTGCATTTATATTACTGAAATGGCATTTGTTCAGGCAGACTGACTTTACTCCCAAGTTATAGCTATCAATGAGGAAGTATGATTTGTAATTTATTTCCCAATCACTTTTTCTTTAGATGTGTATGTGTGTTGTATATTTTTATTGCTATATTTATTTTTATTTTAGGACATAGTTATAAATCATTGATTTGAGTTTTTTATTCTATTTGATTGGCTTGGTAGAAAGTTCATACATATTCTCACATATTTTTGGCTCATGTCAATATTTTGGAGCTATTGTGAAATTTTTCTATTTCCTTTTAGATGCTTTCATAATTATTTAGATAAAAATGTGAAAAAGGGGCCTGGGCGGTGTGGCTCAATTGGTTGCAGCGTCGTCCAGTTAACAGAAAAGTTTCGGGTTTGATTCCCAATCAGGGCACATACCAGGGATGCAGATTCAATCCTAGCTGAATACATTTAAATTATGTCAATGATGTGTTCACATAATCATTTATTCAATTATTCTTTAAAATTACCTTTTAAAATATATTTACTTGTCCCTCCAGAGAAGTAACATTTATCAGTGTATCTTTTAAATTTATTAATATGTGCCCAAGTAGGTGCTTTAATAGAAATGGAATAATATTATCTCATTACCCACCTATAAGCTGTTTTTACAATTAAGAATATATAATTAGCACATTAACTGCTTTTTCAAAAGAGGGTTTTTAAGACTGCATAATTTTTATTAAATAGACAAATAGGATTTATTTAAATGTTTCTATCATTTGATATTCTGGGTTTCTTTCATTCAATAAAAATTCTACAATAAATGTACTTGTTCATAAATCATATATGGCACTCTGGTATTACTATTTATTTAAAACAAATTCTCAGTAGTGTATAAAATTTTCTATTTTATCATGCCAAAAACATGTTTATCTTTAGAAAGTCCATATCAAATTTGTTAGAGAAACTGATATTTCAATGACATTTAAATTTATAGTTGCATAATAACTTAAGGATACTGATGTTTTAATTCTTTTATTTCTAGCCTTATTGCACTCTGATTTGAAATGTTATTATTTCCTCCTTATGGACCTCACTGATGTTTTCTTTTTGATCTAATATAATTCCCTTGAGAATAAGAAGGAAAAATATATAGACATCGAATAAAAGTTAGGAGTTTGTGGTATCACCGAAGTGGCAGCTAATAGATTTTAGAGAAGTAGATATGGCCAATAATACAACATGTTGTGAGGTAGCCTAATTATACAAGTTTACTGATGGCTTTCATGACAGATGTTCCCATGCAAACTTCAACTTGTGGTTGAAGCCGTATTATAATGTAGGGAAGGAATAGGAATCAAAAAAGAAGAAATAATTAGTTCCAAAATATTTTCTAGAAACTTGCTTTAAAAAGAAAAGTCCTTAAGGTGAAGGGAAATGTTGTTATTGATAGAAAAAGCCAGTGAATTTACACAGGTTGTGAACACAAGATACAGAGTGTTAGACAGTCTGAGCTCCCAAGAACTTATTTTGAGAAACTTGCTTGATCAGAAAAAGGGATCAGTAATAAACAAACACAGTAATAAAGGAAGAAATAGTGGCTGTAGATGTCAAAAGTTCATGTGAGAATTAGAATTGGAGATAGTTCATTTCCTATTATTTTATTTTTCTTTATGAAATAAAAATTAATGGAATATGACAACCAGTAGGGGTAGGAGGTATATAAAAGGATTGAGTATGATTTAAAGTAAAAACATATTATTGCAAATGATGCAGCAGGTAAAATCATAGCCATATAGCAGTGGCATCCCAGTTGAAATCTGAATTGTGAACAAATAGTGCTTGCACTCTGCATGTCTGTATACTTTCTTCAGAAGTGCTCCCCACTCTGAGTATTAGGAACATATGACACAGAGTACAGAAGTGTTCCAGAGTTAGGTTGTATGGTTTGTGTGCTAGCAAGATCAATAATTTGAAGCATAAAATATAAATTCAGTTGATAAACTATGGTGTTTAAAATTGTATAAGATTATTAAAAATCTCTTCAGAATATCTCAGTTTGAGGATTAGAATGCAAACTTAATTAAAACCAATACCAGCTCATGCATTGGCAATCTTCCTATAGAACAGTGTAATAGTTATCTTTCCTTTGAAAAATAGTGTTCTGCATACTTTATTGAATTCTAATATTTGCAAACTCTTTATCCTCACCTATCTGAAATATCACAATCAAAACATGTATATTCCTGAGAATGGAAGCTTTAAAAACCTGGCTCTTAGTTTTTTGCCCTCAGGACTGACATCTCCAACTGTGGGAGGGTCTGTGAATTTCCAGCAGGGGATTCTGTGCCTCCTTCACCTAACAGTGTGGGATGGCATACTGAGAGGGTGACAAGCAGCCAATGTGTGCCATGAATAAATTCAAAATAAAAAGGGCTCATTTGTTAATGAAACGTATTAGGTCAATTGTCGAAAGCTATTCTTTTTGTCAACCAGAAGGCTTGATATTTATAATAACTGCTTTCCAATCCCAGTTTCACAGATACAATTAAACATTTTCCACTACATGAGATTAGCTAGGACTGAGGGACTGAGATATATTTGGCCCTTTTTTCCTTATGAACAAATGGAAAAGACTTCCGACTCTGATTGGTTTTGATAAGTGACTATCCTTTGTAGGTTCAGGAGATAGGAGTCAATGACTTCTGGAAGGCCCTCCCAATTTTACAAATGTGTAAGAATATTTGGAAATTGTTCATCAGGGAGTGATATCCTAGTCACTTGAACTTAGGTTGGTTCCCTAGATGACAGAGACAGAGAATATCCATGGGATGAATATTCCAAGTTAGGAAATGAAGAGTTATTTCTGACTTTTCCTATGACCTCATCCATAGAAGTCCTATTGTTCTGTACCAAAAGATTGTCATTTTCACGCCCTTGCTATGACATTATCTTATGTTATGGGAATTGTTGAGTCCTTCCTTTTCTTGGCTTCAAGCTCTGATGAAGAAATATAAAAATTATGTAAAATTATATGTTTCTTGCAGCTCTGATTTCTTTCAGTGTGGCTGTATGGTCCCATCTTCTGATCCTTGCAGCTGTAGCCTAAAGTCTGAGGTTAGAAATCCGTGCCTCTGTATTGGGTCAGGGCCGAGAACCGAGGAAAGTTTCTTTGACTATACAGAGGTTCTTGTAACCTAAGTTGGAAGACTTTTCCAATGTTATACATCCTTAGATGGAAGTTAAAAATGCTGAACCAACTTGACTTCCTCTGTGATTTGTCAACCTTGGAAATGATCTAGAAGGTACTGTGAAGGACATCATCACTCTATTAAACTCTCTTTCCAGTCTTAAATACTGAGGATTATTTGATCTTGAAAATCTTCTTTTCTTTTGTACTAAGTCTCTTCTATACTCCTGGATCACTCAGATGCCTTGACCCCCAGTTCCCTGTCTCTTTTGAAACACCCTGACAACCCTTTCCCGAATCTCTTTGGTTTTAACTCCATACACCACAGGATTAAGAGCAGGTGGGAAGAGCAGATAGACATTGGCCAAAAGAATGTGAATATGAAGTGGAATGTGGTGGCCAAAGCGATGGGTAAAGAAGGAGAAGAGGGCTGGTGTATAAGAGATTAGGATGACACAGACATGGGAACCACAGGTCCCGAGAGCCTTAGACCGAGCTTCATGAGATGAAAGGCGAAAGACAGCTCGTGCAATAAAGACATAGGAGAGACCAATGCAGAACAAATCAATCCCAATGACCAACAGTGCTGCTGTCAGTCCATACACACGGTTAGGTCTAGTATCTCCACAGGCCAGCTTCACTACGGCCATGTGCTCACAGTATGTGTGTGGGATCACATGGCTTTCACAGAAGCTTAAACGCCCAATGAGGAAAGGACATGGGAGCATGAGCATGGAGCCCCGCACCATGGCTACCACTCCAATGCGGGCAATGATGGTGTCAGTGAGGATTGTGGCATAGCGGAGTGGGTGGCAAATGGCCACATAGCGATCAAAGGCCATGGCCAGCAGCACAGTGGATTCCATCATGCAGAAGGCATGAATGAAGAACATCTGTGCTAGACAAGCAGAGGCAGAGATGTGTCCAGCTCCACACCAGAGGATGGCCAGTAGCTTGGGAACTGTGGAGAAGGAGGCAGCCAAGTCAATGCTCGAGAGCATGCACAGGAACAGGTACACAGGCTTGTGCAGGGCTGGTTCAGTGGCAACAACCACCAGGATGGTTATGTTGCCCAAAATTGTGGCTGTGCCCAGGCAGCATACAGGGAGTGAGAGCCACAGGTGGAACTGTTCCAGACCTGGGATGCCCAGCAGGAAGAAAAGAGAAGGGTCCAGGTTAGTGTGATTAGGAGACTCCATGGTCTAGCCAAGAATTCTGAGCATCTTCTCTGGTCAGAAACTCTCACACTGTATTACATTACCTGAAGAGGGAACACAGAACAGAGGTATGAATGAGACTAGAGTAACACTTATTAGCTATATAATGTTTAGGCAAGTTTTATGATCTATAAAATGGGATTAATAATAGTACCATCCTCTAGGATTGTTAAGAGAATTGAATGGGTTAATATTTGTAAGTAACTTGTTAAATAAAACTAATGAATGTGAGAAATGGCTCAAATAAGCATTTAAGTAAATTAGAGTTGTTTTCTAGATAATGCCTATTGTCCTCAAACGTATTAGACCTCTCTCTCTCTCTCTCTCTCTCTCTCTCTCTCTCTCTCTCTCCTTTCTTTTCTGCAGTATGGGAAGAGATTAGGCAGAACACACTGTGAACACAGTTCACAGATTGAGGCTGGACATCATTTTTTTTTTTTTTTGTCTTTGAACTTAGAATGGGTTCTGGTTTGGGACCTAGTGCTTGGTAATTATTTCTGATCATAATATTAACATAGTTGTTTCCACTCCTTTCATTAACCAAGAGATATTTCCCCATATCCCTGATGAACCTTCATTTGAAATTCTAGATCATGCTTCATGTAGCTTTACATGTCCAGTCTCCATTTCCCAAGATTTTGAAGTTAACCCTTTTGGACTTTGTTCTATTTCTGAAACAGAAACTTCCACCCTTTTATAGTCTTCTTCTGCATTAATCTTTCATTCACACTGTTGGTGGTTACAAAGAAAAAAATGTAGCCAAATCCTGCTCAATCTCATTCTTTCACAATGTCAGGAAGTGATTTTATAACTCTGCCTTAGCTCGTGCCTGGACAGTGATGTCTCATCTCTTCTTGTGGAAAAATGTTGCACAACTATCTCATTTATCCCGCCTTTCTCATACCTCCACTCCCTAAAGGACACACTTCACAACCAAAAGGAATTATGCAGAACATGGGAAACCATGCGGTAATGGGATAGAAACAAAGGTCTAGTCATTAAGATAAAATCTAAGAAATCACTTTAACTGGAGGTCTTCAAAATGGGAATGAGAACTTTACTGCCTAGAAATTCATATCCATTTATTCAACCACAAATATTTAATGTGAACCCCCTCTATAACTAGCTTTATTCTCAAAGCTGGATAACCAGTCCTGTAATAATCAGTACAAAAAAGCCACTGAATCTAGGAAATCTGAGAAAATAGTTATCAAATGGGGAATCAATTCTGCCACAACTCTTTCTTATACCAGGTGTGCATATATCAGATGAGAAGAGATATAAACTCTCCTATTCCTTAACAGTCCAGGTACTACGTGTGCATAGTCACTGGGAAAAAAAATCAGAGAAGTTGTTCCTCTATTTTTGGACTGCACAGCAGATTCTTCCTTACTGTATAGGTGGG
This sequence comes from Tadarida brasiliensis, assembly GCA_030848825.1. Taxonomy (NCBI): domain Eukaryota; kingdom Metazoa; phylum Chordata; class Mammalia; order Chiroptera; family Molossidae; genus Tadarida; species Tadarida brasiliensis. Next base: position 45,705,792 of record CM061268.1, read on the forward strand.
TTTAAAAGACAGAACAACACTTGATAGACCAAACATGTAGGTAAACAAAATCAACTATTATGTTTGTCCTCATAGACATAGGGACTAACAGAAAGAAAGGAGATTGGTGACAAGTGATATTCTAATCACAGCTCAGGGCCAAGAAATCATATGACCTCCACAGAAGAGATAAATTTGGCTTGTACCAGTAGGTGTATATGAAGAGTCTCGTTGGACATACTACTCTGTGAGCTTATGTCTGTGAGGGCAGAGGCAGCAAAGATCTAAGGTGCTGTTCAATTTGACCTAGGGTCCCAGCTTCCCTAAGGAGAAACACATCAACAGAAAAGCTTAAACTTGTCCAAAAGTGTGGCTATTGTCGATGTGAGTTCAGCTCTTGAGACCACCTCGTATTCAGGAAAAAGTATATTATAGGTTTCATGCTTACTTTCATATATTCTTTGAAGAGGCAAAATATTTTGGAGGCACAAGATCTTGGAGTTTTTAAAGCAGGAAGGTGTGATGGTAAAAAATGACAAGCCATTGGGTTCCATTAAATCTTAGTGGCAGTAATGCCTTGGATAAGTCAGTTTTGCTGTAAGGTCCTATAGTTTTCTGATCTCTAATACGGTAATAATGATACCCTGTAAGGTTGTTAAAATGAAAAGAAAGTACAGTTTGTGGCCCATAGAAGGTGCTCAATGAGTGTTATTGCCTTCATTTTAATAGGAAAGCGACCTCATATCTCATACAGAATCCTCATGCTGTTTCCTTAACCAACTAGAGTCTAGTCTTAGCTTGAACATTTATATAATGAAAATTGTTTCATTGTAGGGCAAACCTGCTATAAAATCAGTGTTCTTTTTATTTTTTATTTTTATATGCCCTCTAGAGTCACCTGACAATCATTAGGAGATTGAGAAACAGCTTCCCTGGCTGCTCTCAGCCAAACCAGATGCACTCAGTTCTGGTTTTTATAACACAGGTTTGCCCGCTGAGCTACTATGAACCTCTCTCTGCTCAACAGGGTAGCCCAACATAGAGAATGGAGCTAGAGTGAGAGGAAGAAGCAGAAAAGCCCTGCTCACTACACCACCCTAACCACTTGGTTTATGCCAGGCATTCCTACAGTTTTCAATCATCTCACAAATTCATTCACCCAAAGCCAAAAGGCTTAACTTGGTGATTCTTTGTTGAGGTTCCTTCCTGCTCGTTAGGTTTCTGATTCTATGCTTTTTCTTGTAGAAACTGAACTGAGCACAGATGACCACAAATTACTGAACTAGGTTGGCTCCTAATTTGATGAATGTAAGTGAACATTATTTGCAGTTCCTGTAGTTACTAAGGAATCCCAATGTTTATATGCACCAACTTCTTCATAGAGCTATGTATGCTGATCATCTCACTCAGTCCCATCACCATCCCAATCCAACTCACAGGAACGAGTCTGTAGTCTTACACCACCTCTTGTATAAAACAGTTTATGATATTAATACATATTTGTTACCATTCTTACTCAGTTTGAACCTGTCCCTCTGATTCAATCTCTTATCCAATTCTAATTGTGACATTAGAGCCAATACCCTCAGTAAAATAAAAGTTCTGACACAATTTGAGGGAAAGATTGAGGATAGAGAAGAGTTTTCATGACTGACACTACACCACAAACCTGAGGCTGTCACTCTGTCTGTACAGTAACGCAGCTGGACTTGGGCTGCCTCTGCCTACTGTGAGGACACTGGAACATGACAAAGCTCAGACAATCACTGAGGTTCTGCTGATTCCCTGCCCAGTTTATTCCTGTTGATCTCTGCACTGTCATAGGGCATACAGATTTTGCTCTCAAGTGTTTAGTGAGCAATTATATTTTTAACTAATTTCAGGAATATCATAGTAAATGCTTAAACTTTCTTCACAGTCCACCCCCCCCCCCATTTCCCTGGTCTAGCTAACAAATCACTTACTTGTTTTTTTTGCTGGCAGCTCCCCACTCTGCTCCCTTTTCCAACCACTGAGCCTAATACTAAACCAACACTCTTATTTTAGGAAGCCAGTCAAATAAAACTCCAAATTAGACTACACAGAAATGTTATTCAACACAATCCCCTTTCCTGGCCTCTAAATCTCATTCTCCCTGCTTTGAAGTAAACTTCCCATTACTAAATGCACAGATGGATTTCTCTTAAGGACTAAGACATGTCTTTTCCATACTCTTTCCCTGACCCAAACTCACATGTGCCCAGGACAGCAGAAATGAGAAGGCACAGCATGATGGAAGTATCTTCGGAAGAAAAAAGAGCATCACTTGTCTCCTACCCTCAGCTGTCTGAATGCTGGGACAAAAGGTTGTTATAGTGAAACCTGTCTCACTGCCCCACTTGGGAGTTTGGTGGGTGGCACTGGGCTTATGCATAAAGCCATCTAGGGAGCTTCTGTGTTCCCTGGGAAATTGAGTATTTAAGCTCTTCTCTTCTATTTGACCAAACAAGAATACAAAGGTGAAGGTAGAGGCTTTTGTTAAAAAGTCAGGGAAATAATATTTGTAACCTACTCCCTTGAAACAATCTCTATTTTTCTTTTGTTTGTGTTTTAATTCTCCATATCTCAGATACAACACACACACACACACACACACACACACACACACACACACACCCCTCCTATTGGTGATGTTTTTTCTGATGGAAACTTTAGTGATACAGAAGCTAATGTATTCTCTTAGTTCCTTACATTATATCATTGATGTATGTCTACCAGAAATTTGGGATGTTTGGGAGAAGTAAAGGGACAAATAAAATTAATATTAAAAATGGAAAACAGGACAAAAATTAGACATCACAACTATGAAAGTATTATATCATGTTACCACAAAATAATCTAATGAAAATGGGTAAGAAGTCTTAGACAAATTATATACTTTTCAAGAAAATGTAATGGGAAGCAAGTGGTATTAGATATTGGAAAGTAAAAAAATCAGAAATGAGTATAAATCATGAAAATTTGGGAGCATTTCTAAATGCTTCTAGAGCAAAAATGCAAGCAAATTCACTATTACCCCTACTTCTTCCAAATTGAGCATTGTACTAGAGATCAAAGCCATGCAATAAGAAATAGTAATAGTAATAATAGTAAAAGAAACGTGAATGATATTAGCATTTTGTAGACAGTCTACAGAGAATTTGTTAGACAATTACAAGTGTTCAACAAGATTGACAGATATAAAATCAACATAAATACATGGGCAAATTTTATGAAAAAATATGAGCAATGTAAGAGATTTTATGAATATAACATATGTGATTAAAGAGAACATCACACCATGATCTTAGGCGAAACACTAGATATCCTATAGGTATCTCCTCAGATGAATCTGTATATTAGATGTAAGCCCATTAACTCTTAAGAAGAATTTTGTTGAACTTGCCAATGACATTTATATATAAAAAATAAAATTCTATGTTTTTTTGAATTTTATTTGTAAGAGCAAGGTGGGGAAGAATTGCCTTACTAAACCTTAAGAATTATTTTTAAAATTCAGAAGTTTGTGCCAAATTGTTATAGAATAACACCTGGAATAAAATAATGGAAAGTCAGAAATAGATCCATACATTTATTTGACATATGTGCCATTAATGATCATAAAGTATAGAAGGCACTAATCAGTAGTTGGAGTTATCTATTAATATATTTTAAAATATAATGAATGTAATAATTTCATGACCCATAGGCAATAAAAATTCTAAATGGATTAAAGATAAATTCTAAAAATATTATAGGCTTATATCTTGATGACACTGGGCAAATAAGAAAAATAATACAAAAATATATAAATCATAAATGAAGCAATTAATACATTTTTCTTTTTCATAATTTAAGTTGGTATGACATGGAATAACAACATTCAAAGGAAATAGGTCAGAAGAAAATTATTGAAACACATGTAAGTGAACAAAATAAAAATAACTCCAATTCAATTTTTTATTTTATTTTTTATTTATTTATTTTTTTTATTCTCACCCGAGGACATTTTTTTTCATTTTTTGTTCAGATAAAGTGGGAGGGAGAGAGAGGAAGAGAGAGAGAGAGAAACATCGACGTGAAAGGGACACATCGAGTGGCTGCCACCTGCACGACCAACCAGGGCCGAGGACAAACTGCAACCGAGGTACATGCCCTTAGCGGGAACCGAACCCGGGTCTCTCTGGACCGCAGGCCGACGCTCTAACCGCTGAGCCAAACCGGCCAGGGCCCAATTCAATTTTTTAAAAGAGGAATGACCAATTAAGAAAATTAGGTTAAAATATGTGGAAATAAAGTTCACTGGGCTAATTAATAAATTTAGTAGAAAAATGCATAATAATGAGATGCCATTTATTTACATAAGAATATGGGGAAATGGAGAATTTCATATATTGTGCGTAGTTGTGTAAAATGACAGAAATATTTTGAGAGAAATTAAAAAATATATAGTAATGGTGAAAGTATGTATAACCTTGAGTAACCAACTTTGTTTATTTGTGTATATTACATTGTAGGATACTTCAACATTGTAATATCATTAAACTTCAAAGAAAAAGTATGGCATTTTGTTATAAAGGTATGAGGCTCCTTCTAATTAGCGGCAGCCCAATAATAGTACTCCACAGTGACTCTTACCCCCACTCCCTCTGGACCCCCACCCCTATCACAGTCCCACCTCCAACTGTCATGGGGACTGAGGAGATCAAGCTTGTTACATCCACTTTATTTATTTATTTATTTATTTATTTATCAATGTATTTATTTATTATCACTCATCTATTCTCACAAAAGACATATCATGGCAGACCAATCAAGATTTCTAATACAGTAAACCTCTTGTAAAAGGAGACATAAAAAGGATATTCTTTATTTGTGATAGCAAAAAGTTAGAACATTCACATACAATTTTTTAAAAAATTGCAGTACATTCGAAGGATGGAGTTGTATGTTACAGCTAAAATAAAGAACTAGGTTGTGCAAAATGTTGAATGAAAAAGGTTACACAGTAAACCTTTCATATTTAAACACATAGAGCAAGATAATATATTTTAATAGCTCAATCCATAATTATTAAGAAACAAAATGTATAAGAAGAATATATGCTGAATGTGTGTCATTAATTGACCCTTCTGGCATTTATTTGACAGAAGGTAGAGATTATGGAATTCTACACAGCGAGAAACTGCCCTGCATTCATTAAGAGAGATTTACGCATGTGGAAAATCTCTTGATCATCATCTAGGCCAAACTAAACTAAACTAAACACAAAGTACATTTATTTTAGACACCTTTTGTCATAATAATACTGCATAACAAAACAATCCAACGTGCAGTGATTTATGTGACAGGCGCTATAATGCCTTCTACTCCCTTCAAAAACATCCAAGTCCTAAATCTCTGGACTCTGTTAGGTTACGTGGCAAAGAACAGTTAAAGTTGAAGATGGAATTAAAGTTGGTAACAGCTGACCTTGAGATGGGGAGGCCATCTGGATTATCTAGGTGAGCCCAATGCAATAAAAAGGGTCTTTATAAGTGAGAAGCAGAAGGGAGAGAGAAACAGAGAGATGGCAGGGTGAGAAGGATCAAAGCTCGTGCTGGCTTTGGAAATAAGGGAAGAGAGCAAAAAGCCAAAAAATGAGAGTGTCCTCTATAATCTAGAAAAATCAAGGAAACAGATCCTCCCCTAGATTCTCCAGAAGAAATGCAGCCCTGATGACATCTTGATTTTGCACCCAGTGACCTCTACCATTTTGAACTGCTGACCTTCAGAACTGTAAGATAAGAAATTTGTATTGCTTTAAGCCTACAAGTTTGTGATAATTTCTTATCGCAGCGATAGGAAACTAACTCAGTTTATAATAACACATGTTCTACTTTAGTTTGGCTGATTCTAGGCTGCACTCAGCTAGATAGCTATTACATGAGGCAGGTTGTCTGAGTTTGGTTCCAGGATTTGAATTGAATTTATGTCAGCTCCAAGAGTTGTCACCCTAGAGACCAGGTTAAGGTGGCAGAGGCCACCTGGCACATGTTCTTCTCAGAAAAGGCCCCTAGCCCACAGAGCCAAGCCCAACAGCATAGACACATTTTGGGCCTCTGCTTGTGTCATGTCTGCAGCTTCCCGATGTTCAAAGCAAGCCATGGTCAAGCCCCACGTCAATGGAATGGGAAAGTACAGTTTACCCAGAGGGACGGGAGAGTCATATTTGCTGGAAAAAAAACCCACACTACCATACATGTTTTTAATATTCACTGAATTTCCCTAATAAAGAATTAAAGACGGCTTCTCCCTTAATTTATGTTAAGAAATGTTAAGTCAGCCCTGGTTGGGTGACTCAGTTGGTTGTATTATCGTCCATGCACCAAAAGGTTTCGGGTTTGATTCTCAGTCAGGCACATACCTGGGTTACAGGTTTGATCCCTGCTTGGGGAGTCTATGAGAGGCAACTGATTGATGTTTCTCTCTCACACTGATGTGTTCTCTCTCTCTCTCTCTCTCTCTCTCTCTCAAATCAATGGAACATATCCTCTATGAGGGGGGAAAAAAAAGAAATGTTAAGTTACTTAGGGCAATGTAGCATGTTGTATTTGAGTCCTCTTCACCACTCATCTCCATCTCTGCATTTGCAACGTCCTGTTTACAGAGACTAACTCCTAACTACACTAGATTTCGGTTTCTTATCATGCTTGAATATTGCATATTGAAATACATCTTATTTGTCTTTATTACATATATGTATCATGCATACACATGTATATTATACATCTACTTATGTATGTATCACATATGTTATACATAAATTATTACATCTATTTCAAATTATTTTACTTCTCTATACTACAACTAGGATGTTGTATATATTTTTATGTCTATAAAGTAAATTAGGCATATAGTTTCATAATTAAGAATTACTTAAGGATAATTTGGGTTTGGGAGGGATAGACCCCCTGCCCTAGAGTAAAGTGTACATTAACACTAAAGAGCAAAATTTTCAACCATCCAGATTTCCACCAAAAATTACAACCATGCCTTCACCATCTCAAAATGCAAAACAATATTAATTAATATCTTTATCAAAGAGAAAGAATTTAATGCAAAATTTAGAATTCTCTAGGGAATCTCTGTCTTTATAGGGTAAAAGCACCACCAAAAAGCTGTTTGTATTTGGACAGAAATGAGAATAAAACAAAGTATGCAAAGGTGAAAAGGCTTACATCCTTTAAATGTGGAATCTTGAGAGCCTGCATCAGCATCTCTGATCAGCTGCAACTAAACATGAATGTGTTATCAGTTAAAAGTTATAAATAGTCCCTGCTTGCAGTGCCCAGAATGCAACTGGCTATGCATTAACCCAGTGCTTCTGAAGGGAGTATTTCTCAGAACAGCAATATCATCACCCAAGGACTTGTTAGACAACAAATTATTGCCCCTTCCCCCCTACCCCGATCCACTGAATTGGAAATACTGGAGATGGAGATCAGCAATCTATTTTATTTTATTAAAAATTTTTTTTGTTAATCCTCACCCAAGGATATTTTTCCATTAATTTTTAGATAGAGTAGAAAGGAGGGAGGGGGAAAGAGAGAGGAACATCAGTATGAGAGAGACACATTGGTTGGATGCAACCAGAGCTGGGGATTGAACCTGCAACCCAGGTACATGCCCTTGACCGAGAATCAAACCTGAGACCCTTTGGTCGGTGGGCTGACATTCTAAGCTAAGCCAAACCGGCCAGGGCAGCAATCTGTTTTAAAACATCCCCTAAAATATGAGAATAACCACTTTATTTTTTTCAACAGTGGTTATATAAAGAAATTCATTATAGAGGCATTTGAATGCAAAATTATTGTCTTTTTGTCTTCCAGAAAGTGTCTATTTAGAGAATATTATTCTCATTTGATAGGACGTTACCACGAATGAGTCCTTTGTTCTTTTATAATGTCACAGGGGTGCCTAGGTTTCCTCACAAGTGGTATTAATTGTTTTGCACAGACTATAGATTATTATCTGTTGCAGAATGACCTCATTCTAAAGTCCCTGTTAAAGGATTAAAGCTATATCTATACAGTCATCACCGAATAGAGGGACATCACATAACACCATCATTACATGAAAACTGGAAATGGACAAAATTATTGCTTTCCCTCTGAGAATTGCTTTTCAGGTCTTGTTGCTCTTTGAATACAAGGCCCAATGGGATCCCTTAATGAACTATTTCCTTCACTTTCCTCTTTTCCTGCCCTCTGGAGAGTCATGGCTGTGCCCAGAGTTGTTGGATGATAAAATCATAGAGTTTAAATTTTCCCTTCTGCAGTGTGAGAGCCTTGGTCCACTGTAACAAGAAACCTTATATGTTGTGTCCCAAGACGAAACACAGGAGGAGAGCCAGGGTGGGCAGGGAGCCTCTTCCTAGGAACTAACATCAGCTCAACGACAACAACAATAGAAATAAACAGTGTTCCACGACACATGAGATAGACAGATGCAAGCTATAACTTCTGAACAACAAGGTTCTGGTTATCAGAAGAAAGGAGGCTGCTAGGAAGACTACAGTAGAACATTTCCAGGTAAGTTCAGATATAAATCATTAAAACTACTTGCCCCTCCCCTTCTTTCAATAAGATTGTTTTCCCTAAGTGAACTCTATCTATAACCCCCACGAATTCTATTTAACTGGCATTTATTTGCTAGCCACCCAGCAACCTCTACCCCAGAACCTAAAAGTCCTGCCTCACTTCAGAAAGTTGAGTAAGTTTACAGAGGACGTTAAGGGTGAGGAAGTAAAAGATTCCAAGAATCAGATTGTTTTCGAATAATGCAGAAACACTGTCAGATGTGAAAAAAAGAAATTGATTGATAGATTCTGGTTCATAGTGAGTGCTTAACAGCCCTAAATGAGAGGAATTGTGTAAAGAAAGGCAATAGCTTCTGTGTTATGCAATATAGCACAGATACATATGGCTATGATGTGGGTAAGAGCAGAGGAGTGAGGATAAGATTGAGTGAAATGAGGATAATTCTTGAGTTTGTCAAGAAAAGAATGTGAAAATCATTTTAGGCAAAAGGAGCTATCAGTGATGGGTCAACTTCTGACCTTGTCTCCAGAACTCCATACATTTGACAGCAAGGTCACACTGTATTTCTCCTATTCTTTAAATATATGCAAGTTTTCTAAGGATTAGAAGGTTTTAAACTCCTCAGATATTTCTCATATGCAGCCAAGACTGTGAACCACTTTTTGACTCCATGAAGTATAAAGATGTCAATCAAGGGGTGGGGAAATGACAGTTTCAGAAGATGGCATGTGGTTTATTGTGATAAAAACAGAAGTTTAAAGAGCAATTCTATTTTCAGAGACCCAAATAAAAGTAGGGAGTGAGTCCTGTAAAGGTGTGTGGGGAGATGGAGCAGCAAAGATCAACATCCTGAGGCAGGAACAAACTTCTCATGCTTGGAAAAGAGCAAAATGGCCAAGAATGGAGTGAGCAAAGGAGGAGAGTGGTAACGATGAAGTTGAGAGATGAGCTGAAGCCAGATCACATCTTGTAGAGCATCAGTGTTCGTGATCAGAGTACATCAGGGTGCCTTGAGCATCATGGTAGATTGTTGACTTTATTCCTCTATAATAGGAAACTATTAAGAATTGTAATATCATGTTACTTATATTTTTAAAAACAATAGGGCCACTCCATGGGCAATCAGCCATGTGTAAGCAAAAGAGAAGAAGAAAGACCAGTGAGGAGGTTATTTCAATAGTTCAAGTGAAAATTAAAGGTGTCCTGGCTGGAACTGGAGGTGTAAATGAGAAAATTGGAAAGTCCCACTAGAAGAGGGGAAGGCAGTTCGGTAGGAGATGGTGGTATAATTGCAAGACAAAGTTTTGTGTGAGAGAAAGGAAATGTGATTCGGCTCAGAAGCAGGTAAGTAAACTTTAAACAAAAATGAGGCAGGCTATCCTTTTTAATAGGAAGGCACAGTATACGGGTACTAATGCAGTCAGTGCTATTTTGATGGTGGAGAAATAAAAGTATCTTTTGGTTTCTTCTGTTTTTTTTTTTTTTTTTAATGAAAAAGAAAAAAAAGATCACTTTCTGATTTTGAGGAGGGAGGTGGGCATGTTAGGAGATGAAGAAGGAAGATAATAGCATGTCTAACAGGATACTTTGTGAACAGAGATGTTATGTGCTGTTTGCCTGGCTATGATGAGAACTCAGTAACCTAAGGACTAGAATCAATTATTACATTGTATGTTTTTTGGAAGTCATGTTCAGCTGCTTCTGCGTAGATGTGAAGTAGACAGATTTGGGTTTAACAGGACTGGTTCCTTTACTATATTAGTACAATTAAGAGAAAGAGGAACAAGGAAGTGACATATAAACACAAGAAAACAATTGCAGTGATGGAACAAGCTTTCTATCCTGGTGAGGAGGTAACATGGTAATAGGCAGGAAAGATGGTAACAGTACATATATTACTGGAAAGAAAACAATCTGCTTAATTCATAATAAGAACTGAAAAATAAATGAGTACTCTTAGGTAGCCCCATGGACTAATTCGAGATAAACACCTCATGACTAAAGGAAATTCAACCCATACATGAGGGACAGTTGTAGTAGAGAAATGTGCACATGTCATGTAAAAGGAAACTTCAAAGGACTGGCCAAGTGCATAAATGCTTATCTTGAGAGGTAATGGGAGACAGCCACCTAATGATGTTGTTATTTGGACAAAACATCTCTTATACTTTGTCCAAAAAAGAGAGAGCCCCTGGGACAGAAACAGGATTATGACCAGAGAGTGGATCCCTGAAAGAGGGACAACACATAAAAATGAAGAAACTCAAAGATTTTCCCCAACAGCTCAGCATTCCTGCAAAGGGATAAAGAAGCATATTTCCTCTTTATCTGGGAAACCTTCCAGTGAGAAAGTCCTGGTTCTTCTATCAGGTTCTTCTATCCTTTAATCAATATAAAAATATTTTCTCCTACTCTTACTCAGAACTCTAGAAAAAAATTAAGTGTGGAATTGCTCAACTGCTGGGGAGAGAGTAAATGTCCCATATGGGGGGGGGGGAGCCTAAGCATCATAAAAAAAAAAAATGATCGTGAAAATACTATAGGTGCTTTGAGACAGACCTAAATACTGATTGCACACTCCATGACTCCAAAGAGGTATTCTTCCATTTTTCTCTGAGCCCCGTCTTAGCAACTCATTAAAAGCTGAACTGATCAAAACAACACACTACCCATGCATGTTTCATTGGCAGGTGTCTAAACTTAACAACCACCAACAATTTCTACTATGCTAATCTTCAACCATTCCAGCTTCCTGACCTTTACTTTGATGGGCATCCCTGGCCTAGAGTCACAGCACTTGTGGCTATCTCTTCCTTTCTCCTCCATGTTTTTGGCTATCCTCATTGGCAATGGTGCTATCCTCTTCCTGGTGGCCACAGAACCAACACTTCACACACCAATGTACTTTCTCCTGGCCCTGCTGATGGTAGCTGACCTCATATCTATGCTGGCTCTGTTGCCTAAGCTACTCTGCCTCTTCTGGTTCAATGATCGGGACATAGCTTCCAATGCCTGTTTTACCCAGATGTTCTTCATCCATGGAGCATCCGTGGTACGATCAGCCCTACTTGTTGCAATGGCCTTTGACCGCTTCGTGGCTGTGTGTGAGCCATTATACTACAACACAATTCTGAGCCATTCCTTAGTTGGGCGCCTGGGACTCATGGCCCTAGCCAAAGGTGTGATTCTTGTCCTGCCCATGCCTCTTCTACTCAAAAGGTTGACCTTCTGCCACATGGTCATTCCTCACACCTACTGTGACCACATGGCTGTGGTAAAAATGGCCTGTGACCACACCAGACCTAATCGTATCTATGGGCTCTTTGTGGTTCTGCTCGTGGTGGGACTTGATTTGCTGCTTATTGGCTTCTCTTATGGTCTCATCCTGCAGGCTGTGGTACGCCTCAAGTCTCGAGATGCCACCTTCAAAGCTCTCAACACCTGTTCAGCCCACCTTTTTGTCATCATTGTCACTTATGTGCCTGCACTCTTTTCCTCCCTCACCCACCGCATTGGTCTCAATATCCCACCTCAAGCCCACATTCTCCTTGCCAATCTCTACCTTCTTCTACCTTCAATGCTCAACCCCATCATCTATGGTATAAAGATGAAGGAAATACAAGGCAAGGTGGCCAGATGCCTGTGCAGAGAACCCGCATAAACTGTGGGTCCACACAATAAGCAATGGAGACAACTGACGTTGCCTTTGCCAATTTTCCCATTGAAGGTGAGAACATGCAGAAAGAATCTATGCCTAACACTGACTTTCCACTACCATCATGATTACCATGTCAGAGTTTAGAAAAAAACTAATAAAATACTGACTATCCTATTGTCATCAAAATGTAATCTCAATGACAGAGAAGACATAGCATTCAAACCTTGAATAAGCAGGTGATACATTGGATAATAAATACCGTAAGAGAAGTTTAGGGCAATAACTAAGGTTGAAGTAGCTCTGTGCTAGGAGAGAAATGAATGGAAAACCCCTGTCTTTGTTCTTCACATTTTATTAGGTCCAGGAAATACCATCTGTTGAGGTGGCTCTGTGATAGTTATTCTAGGTATTTTTATATATAATAGCCCATGGAATCATTTCAACTTTAACTCAAGCTACTTAATAATATCCACTTTGCAGGTAAAGTTACAAAAGCTCTATTTCTTTGTAACTTTCCCATAGTCACATAGGTAGTAAGTGGTTAAGCCTGAATTCAAATCATAATCTTTCTGATCATAAAATCTCTTTCCATTCTATTATGGCCATGTTGCCTCTCTCAAGACAACCAAGAATAAAGAAGTTGTACAGAAGACTAGTAGAACATTTAGCAGAAATGGCTCTAATCATAAAACCATGGCAACTATTGTGTACCTACCTCATTTTTAACACCAATGATTAATTAAAGATGTCATTAGGTTGAGGTATAAATAGTTACCACTATTTGGAGAACTGAAAATATCTTCCTTTTCTAGTTGTTCTGTTTTTAATGCTCCACCCCACTCCCATCTAATCTCCACTCTTCTAAGACACATATTGTCACCCTAGGAGTTGGCTTTGATAGAATACATTGCCCCGTCTCTATAGACATCTACCTTCTTATTTGGTTTTCCCAAGGGAGCTATGTCAGTCTGGGTCCTCAAAGAAGGAGAAGCTAAGAACAGATTAAACATAATTTTACTAGTAGAGAGAGCGGTGTGAAAGAAACTGGGGAGACAGTCAGGGTAGGCTAGGAAAATCATCACACTACAATCCAAATTTGACCCTGAGTGAAGGAGGGGAGAGAAGGTTGGGTGGAAGTGATCTAGAATTCTTACAGCAAAGTAACTGGGGAGTCTTTCAGCTAAAATCAGCAGATTTTTTTTAACCTCTCAGGAGTGGGTCTGCCCCTAGTATCTCTAGGACCATTCTCATTCATTGACTGGAAGTAGTCTCTGCTAGGCATGACCTTGGCAAGCAGAAGGAGACCTCAGGCAATTACAGTTATTCTCCCTCTAGTACAAAGTCTGTGAGCTACCTTCTGGCTGCCATAATCCACCCTTTGTACAGCACACATTTATTTCTCTACATGAGTTCAGGAAATGATTTCTATATGATTCTTAAAGACCTTTTCCCCCGAGGGAAAACTTAGGAGAAAGGGGTTAGTGGGATAAACTCTAGCCACTGCCTGTGCAGTTGATCTCAGGGCTGCAACTAGTATTCATCTTTGTCCTGCTCCACTCTCCACTCTAAATTTCCCTACATTCACTATCACCAAGGCAGGTGCTATGGCTTATCTGGTTGTATCACCCCAAACTTCATTCTTGAAATGTCTAACCACATGATAGTCATATTCTTCTCAGTTTGGAATTACTCTACAGGTTCATTTATAATGGGGCAAAAAAGTACCAGTAGGTACCCAAGTCAATCATCTAGTATTACATGATTCCATCCTACTGATATAAAAGCATCCCTACCTCCTCCTGTTGATTAGGGTCAATATGAAAGAAAGTCCAACCTCCAAAATTATACTGGCAAGAAACAGGCTGATAAACTAAAGTACAAACACATGCTGTTACTCATGAAAAAAATAAGAATGACTAAGAGGATGTAACCATGAGCCCAGAAGGTAGAACCAAGAACCCACAGAGTGGAGCCAGGAGCCATAAAGGAATATTTCTAGGATGTAAAACCTAATTCAAGGAACTCCAGTTAGTTTGCCTGCTCAATTTGCGGTAGTTCATTACAGAGCAATAGAAAACTAATATGTGTGTTCAATCTCATTCCCAAGAAAGTAAATTAAATCTTGCACATCCAGCCTTATAGTCTCACACCTCTGATCAAGCACACTCAAAATTCAATTCCAGAGATTGTCCCTATCTCCCACCAACACATACCAGCTAGGTCTGTTAATTATTTAGGATTATGGTCTTTTTCTTCTTATATGAGTTCTAGAATGGACCTACCTGTGTTAATGCAGTGATTTAGCCCAATGTATCAGCCTCACATTCAGGAGAGAAAGAGGAAGAGAAGGAGGAGGTATGTCATGGGATGGGATAGCCATTGTCATTGGGGACAGAGGCATCTGCAGCTTCTTTTAGCACCTTTTAGAAATAGTCTTGGAACTTTGAAGGGATCTCTCCTGTTCAGAAGGTCCAAAGAAGATGACTGAGTTACTTCAGTAATGCTCATCTGGATGGTAATCTTCTGTTCAAGTTTTCACGTTCCCATGTTTTCTCTACCAAGAACACACAACAGACCTGCCTTAGCTGAATGTTAAAACATCCTTGGAGCCCAGCCAGTGTGGCTCAGTGGATTGAGCATTGTTCCATGAACCAGGAGGTTTCTGGTTCGATTCCTAGTCAGGGCAAATGCCTGGGTTGCAGGCTCAGCCCCTGGTGGGGGATGTGTAGGAGGCAGCCAATCAATGTTCTCTTATCAATGTTTCTATCTCTCTCTCCCTCTCCCTTCTTCTCTCTCTAAAATAATAATAATAAAATAAATAAAAATATATTTAAAAACAAAAACAAAAACAAAAGAAAAAAAATCATTGGAGCCCTGAGACTCTCACAATTGGGTCTCCAGCCTGCCATTCAATTATATCTGCCCTTCTACTATAACTGATGAAGGTCTCTTTATATAGTACCACCCTGAGGCCCTCTGGTTCTCCCTTTTAGCTATTAAATGATTGTTAATGACTCTGTTTATCATCTTTCTATAGGGCATAAAAACAAGTTCCCATCCCTGTCTTTGTAGGCACTGCTTCCTCTAAATGCCTGCCTAATTGCACTTCACATAAAATTTCCCACCGCTGGTAAAATATTTAACAATTAAACCACTATCTCTTTCCAGACACTATCCTGCCTCAATCAGAAGAGCATTCTCTGCCTACCAGGCAGGAAATGAGCCAGTCCCAATTTCCTGTCTTAACACTTGTTACCACTCTCAGTGTCAATTTATATTAGTCTGGGTCCATTGCAAAGCAGATGCCAAGATGGAATTTAACATGTAAGAATATTACTTGAAGACATATCTGTGTGAAAGAAAATAAAGAAGACAATAAATATAGATTGAGAGATCAATCAGACCACAATACAAGTCTAATCCCATGTTAAAAAGAGAGAAAAGGCCGAGTGGAAGTATCTTATATTGCCATGCAAAGATAAAATCAGCTGACCAAGGAGCCTACCAAGATGTCCCATGTCCCCCAGGAAGGGGTCTTCCTTAGCATTCTTGCCACACTCAGGCATTGGCTGGGAGAATTCAATGGGAGACATCACTGTGATGCAAATGCAATGATGGATTTCAAATTGCAGTAGTTAGGTCCTTCAGTCAACTGGTTCCCTATAGTTGGAGGTCTGCGAGGCACATTCATATGGTCATTATAGGACAGTAATAGAATTTAGAGGGCAATAAAAAACGAAATTCCAAGTACAATTTTCCATCTCTCATTCTCTCTCTCCCTCTTTCTCTCTCTCTCTCTCTCCTCTTGGGTTCCTCTGAAGCAGGGGTCAGAAACTCTGCAAAGTTTCAGATTATAAACACTTTTGGCTTTGTGGATAAAATGGTCTTTGTCACAACTAGTCAACACTACCACTGTGGTGCAAAAGCAGCCATAGATGGTAGATAAACAAATGGGTGGCTGTGTTCCAGTAAAATTGTATTTACCAAAACAAGCCATAGCTCGAATTTGGCCCATGGGCCATAGTTTTCCAACCCCTACTCTAAGGCCACAGCATTTTTAAACTAAAAAGAAATCCAAATGTCTACCAATACAGGATTGGTATACTAAGAAACAGTTTAAAACGGGGAGGATCAATCTGTATGTAGTATCATGGGTTGTAGTCAATAATATTAAACAATAATTGTAAAATAAAACATGATTTTATTTTGTAGTAATGATACTTATAGAATTTGTTCACATAAGGAATAGATCTGAATACATGTCCAGAATTTTAGAATGTGACCTTATTTGGAAATAAAGTCTTTTCAGAAGTAATGGAGTTTTTTTTTTTTTTTTTTTGTATTGAATTTAATGGGGTGACAATGGTTAATAAATTATATAGGTTTCAGGTGTACAATCCTATAATACATCATCTGTATATTACATTGTGTTCACCACCCCTAGCCAAGTCTCTTTTGTTTTTTAAATTTTTATTTTTATTGTTGAAAGTATTACAGATGTCCCCCTTTTCCCCCCATTGATCCCCTCTACCCTACCCCCCCCAATGCCTTCACCAGTCTATAGTCTGTGTCCTTTGGTTATGCATATATGCATATAAGTTCTTTGGTTAATCTCTTCCCACCTCCCACTCCCCTTCCCTCTGAGATTCATCAGTCTGTTCCCTGCTTCCATGTCTCTGGATCTATTTTATTCATCAGTTAATTTTGTTCATTAGATTCCACATATAAGTGAGATCAAGTGATACTTGTATTTCTCTGACTGGCTTATTTCACTTAGCATAATATTATGCAGCTGTAAAAAAGAACTCTGTCTTACTCTTTGAGATAGCATGGATGGACCTGGAGAGTATCAAGTCCCCTTTCATCACCATTGATCTCCCCTTTACCCTCTTTTACCTCCCCCCACTCCCTTTCCCTCTTGTAATCACCATACTGTTGTCCGTGTCTATGGGTTCCCCCCTACTTGCTCTATTCTTGAGTTAAAATAAGGTTATATTGAATTGAGGTGGGACCTAATCCAGTACATGGGATCTTTATAAGAAGAGGACAATTTGTACAGTAAGAATGATGTGAAGAGACACACAGGAAAAACGCCATATAATGACAGACAGGTTGAAGTATTGTATCTTCAGGCCAAGGAATACCAAGAATTGTTAGCAACTATCAGAAGCCAGGAGAGAAGCAAAGAGAGTTTCCCCCTGACCTCATAACTTTCAGAGGGAGCATGGCCCTGCTGACAACTTGACTTTGGACTTCTAGCTTCCAGAACCGTGAGAGAGAAAAATTGTTTTAAGCTACATATACTGTGATAATTTATTATATTAGCCTCGAAAAACTAATACAGTGTCAACCACTACCAGTCGATAGCTGGGTAGATAGAATGTTTATATTATACACTTTATATTTTAATGTTTACATTTCACGTAGTGTATTTTGGTGATCAGGCAAAAAGAACTACAATAAAAAAGTAGAAAGAGAATATATATCCTTCCCTATAATAATCTCATATTTACATTTTTACATTTCAATAATACTTGCCATATGCAGAAAAAAAGGTTAATACAACAAGATTCTCATATGACCTTTATAAACAACAAAAACCTGGAACAACCATCTGTCCACTAATAGGTGACAGCTGAAATAAATTTAACAAACATACAGAGAAATGATAAGGAGTTATAAAAAAAACATAAAATAGGTCTATTTATGCTCATATGGGATAATTGCTAAGAGATGTTATTAATTAACAAAATAAAAAATTAAATGGGGGAAAAGGGAGACATCTGTAATACTTTCAACAATAAAGATTAAAAAAAATAAAATATTATAATAATGTCTTCTTGTTTATATAATTAATAAACTATAATTTAATTTTGCCCAGGGAAGTTATTTCTTGTTTAATTTTTACTGTATATCTTTGTCCATAAAAGACATGTATAAACACGTATCTTATCTTAAGATTGAATTTTCCTTAAGTTTGCTTAGTAAATATTTGTTAAAAATCAAAATATCCTACCACAAGATTTATAGTGATTCCCAAATTGTAGCTTGGTACATAGACAATCTTTGCACACCACTTCAAAATCCCCTTGGTCACACATTCAGCCACTGTTACAGTGACCAGTTCCATGCAGGAGCAATAAAATAGTCAACCTCAGGTCATGTCTACTACCCAGAACTTCTTGCCATGGAGCTGCCCTAACTCCACAGCACAGGACACCCCCAGCAACCAGCTCTGCTGTCATGCATACACAACCCGGAAGCATGGGGCACCCCATTGAGCAGTCAGTGAGACTTTATTGAGTGTAATCCTTTCATCCCCCGAGAAAGGCAATTGTGAAATATTTCATAAGCCTTCTCAGATGGTCCTGGCAGAGTTGGGCACCGAGCTCCACTAGCAATGTAAAACTGGATTAAACATCTTGTTGGTTTTGCCTGCTTCCCAGTTTCACTCTGCCTGTTTTGCTCTCCCACTCCCTGTAATCACATTTCTAAATAAACCGTCAATAAGCACGTTTTTGTCTTGGACCCCGTATTTGGGCGAACCCAGGTTTTGAGTTTCCAATGCTAAAAAACCTTCTGCCCCAATACCTTAGACTCTAGTCAGAGGTGTCACCTCCCTTATCATTTATTAGAAGACATTTATATAATTAGTATTGTATAATTATTTATAATTTATTTGGGAGCCCGGGACCATTTCAAGTTCTCCATAGATAATGGAGATAATGAGAGTAAAGTGGACCCTGTGTTAACTTTGAAATACCTGACAAACAATCACAGGTGATTAAACCTGACCAAAATATGAAACATAGGAACATTTCTTCCTAACTTTGGCATGGCTAGGAACAACTTTAGAGACACGAAAAGAAAAACACTGAATATTAATGTTACCTGTCACATTTCCAGCAAACCCACAGGAGAGGAGTCAAGCTCATCCCACAGTAGAAACCATCAACCATAGATTAATAACATTTTGATTTTGATGAAGAAAAAAAGTCCAAGCCAGAAAGGACAGGCACAGTTAGGCTTTCTTTTTGTGTTTTCGTTGATTTTCTTTAGTTCCCTCAATTTTCCCAGAATCAATTGCTCCTTCCAGCTTTCCTGGCACAATTCCAATAATTATGTATTGTTTTTCAAGTGTAAATAAATCATTTAAAAAAACTGTCTCACCATAGACAAAAGGAAAATAAAATGATTGTGAAAGGTGGATAATATTTTATAGCATGTGGACTCTGCTTCTGTACCTCAATCCCATTTAAATCAGATGAAAAAAAATAATTCTAAGATCTCAGCAAAAAGTAAATTTGTACAACCACATCTCATTAGGCCAATATTGCCTCAGGTCCTTTCAGAATCTGATACTTACTTGTCAATTAAATGATTAATCATAAAACATTTTGCTGAGTGATTTTTGTTGTTGTTGTATGTTTGTGGTGGGTCAAGTATCTACTCTTAGTATTCATTTCAGATAGGCAGCACTGTGTTCCTCAACCATTGCTGCTCCTACAATGTTTTTTCTGGTCCTCCATTTATAGAGAAGGTGTTTCCTATACAATCCTGAGTTTTTTCTTTCCCTGAAGGCTGTGCCCCTTATTTCAACCTCTGAAATATCCCAGCTTTCTCAGCTCTTGTTATTGAATTGTTCAGTACACTTGAGCCTTTCTTCTTTTTTTTTTTCTCCTCACCTGAGGACATTTTTTCATTTTTTGTCCAGATAGAGTGGGAGGCAGAGAGAGGAAGAGAGAGAGAGAGAAACATCGATGTGAAAGGGACACATCGAGTGGCTGCCACCCGCACGACCAACCAGGGCCGGGGACAAACTGCAACCGAGGTACATGCCCTTAGCGGGAACCAAACCCGGGTCTCTCTGGACCGCAGGCCGACGCTCTAACCGCTGAGCCAAACTGGCCAGGGCGAGACTTTCTTATTATTTATCATATCAGGTACCACATTCTGGAGAAGTTTTGTTTATTTACTGTAAATAATTTAAGCCTTTTTAAAATAGTGGCTATGTGGCCTTAAGTGTAGGTATTTTTTTCACTAAATTCTACCTTCATTACATTAGTTCTACAATATGATGAATAACTCTAAAATCTTTCTGTTTTCAAACTTCATGCATCTTAAAATATTGGCCACTATATCTCTAATCAGTGTCAAGAAGTGATAAACAATATCATCTGAATTTAATGAAGTCCCATATCAGGGCACAGGATCTGAGTTCCACAAGCTGTTCCAAGTAATTTCTCATGCCTTCTTTCTGGGCTCCCAGAGAAACTGCCTTGCAGAGGTCTGTAGCCAAAGATTTCCAGTATAAAACTGAATTTTATAACTATAACCACTAACAGAACATTCTCAGAATCGTCTCTGTAGGAAATTCTTACCAGACACAGGAATTAGTTGAGATAAGCAGGACAGTTGACCCTAGGAGTTTTTACAAGTGTGAAATTAGTTAAAATACATATCAACTTTATAAGCTTGAGAGCTTCCCATTTTTCTTTTTCTTCTGAAATTTCTCTGGGAATTAGAGGTTATGTTTCTTGTCCATATTCTCTAGTTCACAGAGAAGCAACAAGTCATGTTGCCCATATGTAAGGCTCCAGCAGCAGGGATAATAAATGAGTGAGCCTAATACACTTTTGTACTTTCCATGTCCCTTCTCACGTCCCACAAAAAATCACTTCCCACCTCCCCTTAAACACACAAATACAAATGCACACCCACACTAACACATGACTGGACTTGCCTTCTCAAAGTGCTAGGCAAGTTATTGTTTGTTCTTATGTTCTCTCCATAAGAAAACATTTTACCCGATGTTACACGTGTTCAGTGTGTGTTGTTTAAGGTGCTTTTACATACATTATCACATATAATTTTCCCAACTACCATGTCAGGTATGGAGAGAAGGTGTCATTATTTTCATTTCATTTGGGATAATTACCTTGCTTTGAATTTAGTGAGAGCAAGTAGGTTTCCTGTGTCTTAGCATCATATTCAAAGGATACAGGCAGCTAATCTGCCAATATGACAATTTCTACCATTAGCCAATTGTCCCAGGAACTGCATCTACATAACCTGTTTTTCTCATACCTATGTCAGCTGGATGATCAGCCAGTTTTCTGAGCAAGGGCAATAGTTATGGACTCCTTCCTCCAGCACACACGTTTGGCCACTTTTTCCCGAAACTCCTTTGTTTTCACTCCATAAATAATAGGATTGAGCATTGGAGGTACAAGGAAGTAGAGGTTGCCAAGAATGGTGTGGACATGGGGTGGTATCCCCCGACCAAAGCGGTGAGTGAGAAAAGAGAAGAGCGAAGGAGTGTAAAAGATAAGCATGACACAGATGTGAGCGGTGCAGGTGTTGACTGCTTTGTGGTGGGCTTCCCTAGAAGAGAGCCGCATTACAGCCCGGATGATTAGCACATAAGATGAGGCAATAGCTGAGATGTCCAGCCCAACAACCAACAAGGCCACCACCAGACCATATATCCTGTTGACTGTGGTGTCCACACACACCATCTTCACTACAGCCATGTGCTCACAGTAGGTGGTGGGGATGACACGATTGGCATGAAAGGGCACCTGCTGGAGGAGGATGGGCATGGGCAGAATGAACAGGATGGCTCTCACTAAACTCCCTAGGCCAATGAGCCCAATGCGACTATTGGGCAGGATGGTGGCATAGCGTAGGGGCTCACAGATGGCCACATAGCGGTCAAAGGCCATGGTCATTAGGATGGCAGACTGCAAGGCAGAGATGGAGTGGATGAAGAACAGCTGGACCAGGCAGCCCTCATAGCTGATCTTGCTCAGGCCAAACCAGAAGATGCAGAGCACCTTGGGAATGGTGGTTGTGGACATGCCCAGGTCCGTGAGGGCCAGCATGCAGAGGAGCAGGAACATGGGCTTGTGCAGGGAGCGCTCTGTGGAGATGGTGAAGAGGATAGTGCAGTTCCCGAGGATGGTGAGGAAGTACATAGAAGAAAAGGGGATAGATATCCATCTGTGTTTGTCCTCCATCCCAGGAATGCCTTGGAGAATGAAGAAAGAAGGATGGCCCCGGGAAGCATTGCAAGTAGTCATGGTGGAACCCTGGTGAAGTACCTGAGAGAAACAATGAAGAAACCGCACCAGCAACAGTTCAAATAAAAATTAAGATTTTCAAAGTGGAAAACAAGAGTTGGAATATTAATATACATAAAAATTATTCTGAGGTCATGATAGCATTATACTGCAGTATTATAGTACTATAATGTGATATCACAACATTAATATCTGAGAGAATGCATTTTGATAATGTTTTATTAAGGATAGAGTGATTCATTATTCATTAACAAAGTAAACATTACATATATAATATATATTAATAAATGAATGTGTATTGTTTTAAAGAATCTAATTTGAAGTATGTGAAACAAAAATGGATAAAATTACAAAGAGAAATTGACAAAACATTACATATGCCTCCCAGCAGCCAAAGATCTAAAAGGTCATCAAGAGTTTTAATAAAATAAGATAACTGAAAAGTTTATAATAGAATTGCTCATCCACACATTAAAGAATACACATTCGGAGAAGATATGGGACTTATGAAGACCTTTTTAATGTGAACTGTGCACTGATGCCTGAAATGAAACAGTATTGGGGTTTTGAGCTCCTGAACTTCAGACAATAGGCTACCAAAATGTGAATACCAAGCCCACCCCCCACCTAAAACTACTTACCTGAATGTGAGGTAATGTGAGAGAGGAAAGCTGGTGTCAGACACCTTCAAAAGCGTGTGTGTAGGTGTGTCCACATGTATATAGGTATGTCTTAGAAAATATTCACGTGGCTCTTGGGGAGCACACTCACGGCCCTGCATCTCTGCTCTCAGTTTAGGGCACCTAGAATCCATGGTGTGCCCTTTAAGTGACCTAAGTAAGGGTCCCCAAGGGTGCCCAGAATTAACTCTTTGCTACTCCCTCCTTCCCCAAACACACACACAATGCACCACTACAATTATGTGTAATATTGGCCCTGGAGGTGCCCTGAGCTCCCAGGAGATAAGGCTGGTTGACTTTAGGGATTCTAGGTATGTTCTAGACTTTGCCAGTCCTGGAGGAACTTGGGGAGAGAGAGAGGTGAAGTTACACCTAGGTATGGAAACTGTTCAGGGTCTGGAAGTTTGGGGATTCCAGAGGCCCTCAGTCCCAAGTGAGAACCAGCAATGGATTAACTTCATGGAAGGAGTAATCGTGTTCATGAAGGCCTCAGAGGCAGAGCCTCTATTGTTCTTAGCAGCCTCAAGGTCCATCTATCCCTAGCCGCTTTCTGATTTTCAGGCTCTGACCTTTACCCAGGTGAATGGTGTTGCCCCTGATATTTCCCAGCCCACTTTTCTTCCATTCATATCCCTCCCCCACCCCCAGCCTCTCATACCACAGCATCTCCTCTTCTGTGACCAGATGTTACCATATATATATATATTTTTTTTTCTGGTTAGTTCAAAGGAATCACATCATTAAAGTTTGTCAAAGAGTATTTTGCTAAGTTTATTCAAAATGTATGACAGAATAAAACAGTCACAAAATCATGCAAATGCTGAACAGAAGCAGGACTCAGAGAGCCAGATTCTAAATCCTGATGTAGTACATGTTCTGCCGCACAGGCCCTGTAGAGACTTTGTTCAGAGTTAGGTGTCAGTAAGAGGGAACTGGTGGCAGAGGAAAGTAATTGGCAGAATAACTGGCCTAGGACAATCAATACATCAACAGAATGGACCATAAAGAGGCAAGCACAGATGCACCTGCTTATGGACACACCCACACAGCTCCCTCCTGCAAAAATAATAACACACAGGAGTCTTGGCCACAGTCATCTTTTCTCTCTGTCCCAAGGTGATCCTGAAGGGTGACAATGACGGGTAGCAACCAAAAATATACTCTCAATTTAAATTTATGGACAGGTTGTAACTTTTTGCCTCAGCTTATGGAAAGAGGGCCTAGAATTAAGACAGATCAGACAATAATAATTACCTCACTGTAAGAAAAAAAAATTAAAGTTTCTTAACATATACACTTTTGTCTTTGCTCCAACAATACCTCTTACTCCTTGTTGCTGCAAATACAATATTCTGTTGTAATGATGTTACTTCTCTCCCTAGACTGTGAGTTTCCTGATTGGGCACTGTGCCTTAATCACCTATGAAAGTCAATGCCTAATATACCTGGTATATAGTTGTTCCTTAATACATAGTTTTGAATGAAAGCTCAACTACAGGAATAAATAAATGGACAATGTTTCTAAAGTTCTTGGGAAAGGCTTATACTCTTCAGACTGTAGATTACGGATTTCCATGGACTGCACAGAGGTAGGAATGGGGAGTTACTACGTAATGCTTACAGAGTTGCTATTGGTGGTGATGAAAGTTTTGTAAATAGATAGTCATGATGTTTGCCCAATATAATGGGTTGGCATGCCAATTTATGTTATACATATTTTACAACAATATAATAAAAAAATTGTCTCTGTTAAAATGACCCTTATTCTTAAGATACCTCATTACAAACTAAGTCAACTCTATGTGGGCTGAATCTCAGACCTTAGAAAAAGAAAGAGATATGAATCCTGAAGTTGAAAAGTGAAGTGAATTCCTTAGAATGTAAAGAGTTCCTAGTGATAACATATGATGAATTGTTGACTCTGAAGAATATTAATGTAGTGTGTAGGGGGGTAGACTGGTTATTAGCTTTTATTTCTTTTAAGGCATCCAGAAACAAACAAGCAAACATAAAAAACAAAAACAAAATGAAACAAAACAAAAAAACCCAGCTCTTGGAAAAGGTAGCCTGACTCTCCTAAGATACCCTACATATCAACATCAGGAAATGCTGTGCTCGGGAAATTCTTGTATACCCAAAGGGCTGTTAACTAAATGTGGTAAACGAAAGGTCAGACTGAGTCCACAATGAGCCAAAAATAATTTACATGAGAAACTGATCACTCTTAGAATATCAGGAAAAATGCAAAGGTAATCTGTCATGAGGTGACTAGTTACAAAGGATCATCTTTGAAGTCATTCTTTTAGAGTTGTACTATGGTTTTCCCATTGATTCGTGTGTTTCCAGACTTCTCACAATAAGACACCCAGCAGTCATCTTCATCTATTTTTTTTTTCTGTTTGTTAATCCTCACCCGAGGAGATATATGTATATCTCCATTGATTTTAGATAGAGTGGAAGAGAGGGAGGGAGGGAGGGAGAGGGTCGGGAATGGAACCACACCTGAGTTATGTGCCCTTGACTGGAAACAAACCCAAGACTCTTTAGTCCAAGGGCTGACGCTCTAACCACTGAGCCAAACTTGCTAGGGCATCTTCATCTATTTTTAAACCTAAACCCAGATCCAGAGGCTCATGGAATCTCACAACCATCTCTAGTCTAGGGATGATGGTCTTCCTGTAAATACACTTGGTATAAGAAAGTGCTAGCACTCAATCAATCAATAAATGTATGTGTGTGTACGTCTGTATTCTCAATTTCTTGAAGCTATAAATAAATAGTTCTTTTATGACCACTTTTCCTCTACTTCTAGCACATGAGAGTTTTGTACATTGAGAGAATATTTTTGGCTCTTACTTTCAAATGTACTGCATTGCCTTCTGACCTTTTCCTAAGAAGATTCAAAGCCCATAGACCCATTTACAAAAAAAATGGCCTTCTGTTGATTGGGCAGGTATAAATAAGTTTTTTTAAATACTTCAAAAACACTCAAATACTGACTGGTTTGGATTAGCAGAAACAACAACCTCTAGTCCAAGAAAAAGAGGTGTTGGAGAAGGTAAGAGATTAATTATAACTTTTTCTATTGGTCTTAGTGGTATGGAGAGAATATGGTTACCTCCTCCACATAAAAAAGCTAAATATTCTCAGGCGAATCTGTTTGGTGTTAATGCCATAGACCAGGGGGTTGAGAACAGGGGGCACAAGGAGATAGAGATTTGCAAGTATGATATGGACACGAGGAGGTACCTGGTGGTTAAAGCGGTAGGTGAAAAAAGAAAAAAAGGCAGGGAAATAGAAGACAAGAATCACACAAATGTGGGCTCCACAAGTGCTAAATGCTCGGAACTGGACATCCTTCGAAGGCAGCCGCAGTACAGCCTGCAGGATTAGGCCGTATGAGATGGCGATGAGGATCACATCCATGCCAGTGACTGAAAGTGCCACAGTGAGGCCATAAATGGTGTTGGGCTTGATGCTGGCACAGGCCAGCTTGGCAATGCCCATGTGCTCACAGTAGGTGTGGGGGATGATATGATGTCCACAGAAGGGTAAGCGTTCAATGAGGATGACAAAGGGGAAAACAAAGAGAAGGCCACGAACCACACATGCCAGACCAATCTTCCCAATCACCGTGGCATTGAGGATGGATGTATAATAGAGTGGACGGCAGATAGCCACATAGCGGTCAAAAGCCATGGCCAGCAGAACAGCTGACTCTGTGGCAAAGACAGTGTGAACAAAAAACATCTGGGTGAGGCAGCCATAGTAGGAAATTATGTGGGACCTAAGCCAGAAGATTGTTAGCATTTTAGGTAATGTGGTCGAACAGAGTACCAGGTCAGTGATGGAAAGTAGACACAGGAAAAGGTACATTGGCTCGTGTAGAGTTCTATCTGTCATGATGATGTACAGGATGGCACTATTGCCAACCAGAGCAAGGATATACATGGAGCAGAAGGGGATGGCAACCCAAACATGCTGGTCTTGCATCCCAGGGATTCCAAGTAGAACAAACGAGGAAGGGTGGAAGGCACTGTCATTGGGGGCCGATGCAGAGATCATAATGATGCAGAGAACGGAGAGCTTTCTCTTCCTAAAAGTGGTTAGAAAATGAAAGTCATCTCGATAGAACTTATTCTATGTACTCATTCAACTTCTTGCCTTTCATTTCCATCAATTCTATTACAATTCATGCCTTCCTCATTTTTGCCTGGATTATTAAAATAGCTATGTAACTAATATGCCTACTTTCAGGATTTCCATCTTCCAGTGATGCCTCTATATTGCTGCATATATACATGTGTATATACATGCTAAAATACAAATATAACCTTTCTTAGTGTACACAATGCAGTATATTTTGCCTTAACCTCCATTGGTCTATACTCCGTCACTTTCCATTATGTGCTGGGCCCTGGGACACTGGACTACTTCAACAGACTCCCCTACTCTCTCACTTCTGGTTGGATTTGGCAATAGGAAACACCAACAGGAGATCGGAGGAAGGTCGGGGATTCTTTCTTCAGCTCCCTCCTGTCAGGATTGCTGCAAGCTGGCTGCATCTCTCTGTAAACAGCCTTCTCTGGTCTGGTTTCCACTGGTCACTACATACTATTCTCTTCTCTTCAGTACTAGGGTTGTAACAGTGTCTGCTGTCACTAACCCAGGGACTTCCCAAGCACGAGTGATTTCTCTGTGCTGACCCACACCTTTGCCGTTGGCTTCTGCACCACGCTGTACTCAACTTACCTAATATGAGCATGCAATTTGTTTCCCACTAGTGTCTTGACACAATGGTGTGAAAAGCTCTTCATGATCTTTTTCTTGCTCTTGACCACCTTTCTAGTGTTATTTACCACCACATTCCCCTACATGCTTTATGTTTCAGCCATATGTAAGTCTATCTAATTTTGGACATTTTGAAATATCCCAAAGCTTATTTTATCACACCTGCATGCCTTTTCATACAATGGTTTGTATTTTTTTCCCCACAAAGTTGCTGTTCTCATTTGGTTACCTACCAAGGGGCTAACAAATCATTCAAAGCCCAGCTGAATACATCTTCCTCTATGAAGCCCTTCTAAGATCCCTTCTGCTGTAGTGGGAGAGCCATACATCTTCAGTATAACCTCCTTAGGAAATATAAACTTGTTTTAAAATTATGTGTATATCTCTTGCCCATTACACTATGAAATTTCTGCATCTCATTTATTTCTCTATATTCAACACCATTGCCTTTTATACATTAGGGCAATAAAAAATGTTTACAAGTAAATGGATAAAGGATTGGGACACTTCCTTTTGAATCAGACAAGACCTCTCACAAGATCTACAATGCCCATTATGTTTTTTTCACTCTATATACTCCAAGAGGTGCTTTTTTATAAGCCCTTTAATACATTTCTAATCTATATAATACATTTTTGTCTGCTTTCTTGAGTGGCCAGATGCATTAGTTTGATTATAAATCATAACTGCCTTAGTCCCTTTTGTCTACTTTGAAGTGTGAGCCCTGATATGATAGGTCAGGCCAGGAGCCACACAGGTGTGTACTCCAGGAAAACTTCAAGATGAAGCCTGCCATGGGAAGGAAAGAAGAAATAAAGAGACTAGAGTGTTAGTGGTGAGTTAAATCAGAGTATGTTTCTTGGGGTGACTAGTCCATGAATTTAAGATTATGCCAATAGGAAAGAAGAAAAGAGAACTATTTTCCTTGGAGCCTTGAGAGATTCCTGTAGGTGAAGTCAGAATCATCATTCTTACCTTAATGAAGTTCAGTCTTTGCGACTCAAACACCCTTGTGTTTAGAAGAGACATCAATGTTAAGTTCATTCACTTGCTCTCATCTAAAAAGATTTTTAGAATATGGAAACACCTAAAATAGGATAAAAATACTATAATAATGAAAAATAATATTTTTTAAATTCTCAATTTATCTGCAATTGCATTATTAAAAGACCAAATCATTTTGTTTATGAATTGCAATACTGTATGCATTTCTCATATACTATTACAAGTTTACTACTTTAAGTCAACAGTTACTACAGCTATAAATTTTATAGGTAATAATGTTATTATAAATATTAATTACTAATACGATTATTATTTTGTTTGAATTTTAAAGCCAAACAATAGAGTTTATTGCCAATTCTACTATAATTTTGTATATCCTTAAAAATTCAAACATCAAGTTATAACAAAACAAAACAGAAAAAGATTGATTATAAACATATCAATGCCCATGGTGGAAAAGTTTAAATATTTTTTACTTCTATCCTGGAAATACCTGAGATATTTTTAAACTATATATAAATTGTCTGGCCAGTGTGGCTCAGTGGTTGAGTGTCGACCCATGCACCAAGAGGTCACTGGTTCGATTCCCGGTCAGGACACATGTCCAGGTTGTGGGCCAGATCCCCAGTGGGGGGCATGAAGAAGACGGCCAATCGATGTTCTCTCTCATTGGTGTTTCTATCTCTCTCTCCCTCTCCCTTCCTCTTTCTCTAAAATCAATATAGGAAAAAAATTTTAAAAAAACAATATATAAATCAATGGAATATAATATTTTAATACAATTGGGAAATAAGCTACAAGGCATATATAGTTAAATAATTATGTGATGCATGACTCCTAAATGTGGTATCTTAAAAAAGTGTGCATTCTTCTAGATATTTGCTATATACTGAAGAGTAAGAACATGCATGTTCCATGATATATTCAGCTCATCTAATGAGAAGACATAATTAATTGAATAGTCTCCAATATATGTGTTAAAATGTTACACTGATATATGCTATGAAGAAAAGTTACATAACCCAGTACTTAGAGATGGAGAGTCCATAAAGGAGCCACAGGCATGAGTCTGTGCTGTCACTAAGAATGAAGGAATGTGTATCTTATTTCTGCTAAAGAAAAAAACATCTATTAGGCTGTTCAGTTGGCAGTCACCTGATTCTGACCCAGAGAAGATAAACAGAACCTGGGGATACTGAAGCAGGAATTCAGAGCTTGGCGGCTTCTAAGTTTTCTGTATGTGAAATTATAGGAGGAAATTAGGGAATTAGATTTGAAAGATCCAGGTTGTATTCAGATACTAGGGAGTCTGGAAATCACATGAGTGAGTTTTCTGACCCTCCCGTCTTTCTAAGGGCACTGTGAAGGTTCTAGGTACTCAAGAACAAGGTCACTCTCTAACAAATACATATAACTTTACGCTCATCTGTCTGGCCAGACCAATATAAGTGAGAATAAAATGCAATTAGTCTCAAGAAATTCTGACCTTATCAATATTCTGAAGAAGAACTGCTCCTGGAAATCTATTTGACTGGCTTGTCTTGAAACCTTAAGGACAATGGCAAGAGACTAAAATCTCTAACTGTATCAGAAAGGATTCAGGTACACAGAAAATAAGAACATGTTGATGATAAATTTTGGTATGCAATAAGGCTAGCTAAATACCTGAGGGATTCAAGGAACTGTGGCTCTTATAATAAAAAGCAGGGGATAATTTGAGATGATCTCCTACTCAGATTAGCCAAGGACATCAAAATCTTTGTTTGACTGGCATCCCTCTCTATCTTCCCTTATCTCTACTCCTAGCTTTATAGAACTGTCTGTGACCTTAATTTTCTGTTCATCTCATTCATTCAATACTCACCCCAGCCTCAGTGGTCAGCAACACTAGAAGAAACTTGATCCAGCACAAGTTGCATAGATCTTATATCTGATATTTGCCCCCACTTATCTCCACCCACTGAAAGATTTTTAGCCCAGAGAGGCTGTGGTTGGCTCAGAGCACCAATGGTCCCAGCTGCTAAAAGTAGAGATGTATTTTTAAATAAGATCTCTGGGGAGATACATCAGTCATATCAGAGTCTTCTCTTAAAGGTTAGGAATTATCTAAGGCAAGAGAAAGTTTAAAAATTATGAATAAATCTCTAAGGCAGGAGTCAAAGCTTGAAAGAAGAGGTCCACACTGGAGATATACATTTGTTAATTAGCATTATCATAATAATATTTAAAGCTCTGGTGTTAAATGAGATTTTTTAAAAAGAGTGAACATATTTAAAGAGCAACCAAAAACTAATTCCCGATAAAGATTATGTGACAAGGAAGAATTAGTAAGAGACAAGTAAGGAGTGGCTGTAAGATAGGAGAAAAAAACCCATTGCAGCCAAGTAAAGAAAGTGGCTCAAAAAGAAGGAAATGGTCAACTATATAAAGTACTGATGACAAATCAACAAATATGAGGACTGAGACCACCATTTTTAGTAATTACAGTCATTATTGACTTTGACAGGGACAGAATTGTACAGTGGTAATATTTGAGTAGGAATGAGTTAAGGACAAAATGAGAGGGAGGAATTTGAACTAATAAATATAGATAACTCAAGGAGCTGTGATGCAAAAGGAACTAGAGAACTGGGATAGGAAGGGAACCATTGTCAAGAATAAATTTTAACGTTAGATAGATACGATTAACTTTCTATATGGAAAGAGAAAAATCCACTCTAGAGAGGAAATTGATACTTAAAGAACGAGGAGAGAATTGTTGAGATGATTGCTTTAAGTAGGCATAGACAATGGAGTTTAGTGCGCAAGTGAAGAGTTGGATCTTGGCATTCAAAGCAACCAGAGGGAAAGCAGAAATGAAAGTGTGGCTATAGACAGATGGGGAGGTGTAGTTATGGATGTCTGTGGAAGTTTTCTCCTTTTTTCCTCTGTCTCCAGGCAAGTAAAAGCACGGTCATCTGTGACTGAGAATGATAATGGGAAAGAAGGTATTGGAGGTTTGAGGAGATAAAAGAAGATATAAAATAATCATCTAAGGAGTGTGAGATAAAATGAAAAGAGAAATGTAGTGTAAGTGTCATGAAACACAAAATATAGGTGGCCATATATCCCAATCTGCTCAGAAAAGTCCTAGTTTATATTTGTTGCCTAAGTGAAATGATTAATTGTATCCTTTTTTATTCTCAGATTATATGCTATCTAACTAAACATGTTCTTGAAATTAGCAATCCTAAATTTTAAATATGGTGTTAGCAGATTTACACATTTTAATTTCCTGGCAACAGGCACAAAATGAGTGAAGAGTTAGATTGAGAGAGAGTTGTTGAAAAAGCACAATAAAGTGTGTGTGTGTGTACACATGGTGTATTTATGTTTGTGTTACCATGGGAATGAGGGAGAAGGGGGAGAGAGAAATAAAAGGAGGAAAAAAATTTGTATTAAACAGTAATTCTAAGTGTTTTATTGACTATTACATCACAAAATTACCCTAAAATATAGTGGTTTTAAATATTTTATTATCTCTTATTACTCTATAGATTTACTGGGGTCAGATAGGCAGTTGTCACTTAGGGTCTCTCTCTCGTGTGGCTGCGATGGATTTTGGATGAAGATGTAGTCATCTTTAAGCAATTGATTCTGGCTATTCACTAGGAGCTCAGAGAAGATGTCAAGCACTTGAACTCTCCATGTGGCCTTGGAATCTCACAATATGGTGACTGTGTTCTAGGAAGAGTGTCCAAAAAAACCCACAAAAACCCAAATGTCCAGACATCAATGAGGAAAACATAGCTTCTTATAATCTAGCTTTGAATATGTCACATTTGAATCTAGCTTCTGAAATGTCACATCAATTGCATTCTTTTCTCAAAAAAAGTTGCTAAGGCCAGCCCAGATAAAAGGAGAATAGAATTAGATGGCACCTCCTATAGGAGTGGCAAGATCATATTGCAAAAAAATATATAGGATGCAAGATATTATTTTGGCTATATTTGGGAAATAAAACGCTCCACCCTCTGGCCAGAATAATGCATATATCCTCCTGTATGCAAAATAAATTCATCTCTTTCCTAAGACTCCAAAGTCTCATTGTCATTATGCATCTAGTTCAAAGTCTAGGACCTCAGTCTCTAAATCAAGACAAGGTGTGAATAGGGCTCATTGGGATCAGGTCCTTGATTACAGCTCCTTGAATGTGGTTCCTCTCAACTTAAAGACCTGTATAGTAAAGAAACGAGAAAGAAATCAGCTGCCTACATACAATGGTGATACAGAGATAGAATAATTGCAAAAGATACTCCTTTGTAAAATGTTGAGAGTCATATTACCCTCATTAACTAGTCCATTAAAGATTCTAAAATACAGCCAGAGATATATTGCCAGTTTCTTAATAAGAACCCATTCCTGCTCCCTGGAAATGATTCTCCATGGCTCTTAGCTACAACCTCTAAGCATTGATTATATAGTCTATGTCATATTTGCTTCCCATGAGAAGTAATCTGTGTTTGCATCTGAGTACCTTTCTCTGCCTGCTTCCTGCCTAATGAAGTTGAAGATTCAATGGTCTCTTTTCATTTTGCACTAACTCTGTTGTTTTTAGTCCAAGCTAATGGTGCTTACATCTGAACATTTATTTTAAAAACTGTGAGTTCTGCCCTGGCTGATTTGGCTCAGCAGTTGGAGCGTCGGCCTGCGGTCCAGAGAGACCAGGGTTCGGTTCCCGCTAGGGGCACGTACCTTGGTTGCAGTTTGTCCCCAGCCCTGGTTGGTCGTGCGGGAGGCAGCCACTCGATGTGTCTCTTTCACATCGATGTTTCTCTCTCTCTCTCTCTTCCTCTCTCTCCCTCCCACTCTATCTGAAAAAAAAAAGGAAAAATGTCTTCGGGTGAGGATAAAAAATAAAATAAAAATAAAAACTGTGAGTTCTACATAAATCTTTTAAGGTTTATTTCATCAGATAAAAAGTCCACCCAAAGGTATCTTCCAAATTGCCTCCTATCTAATTTTGGCTGGAGTTGTGATTATCTGGAATTTTTCCTTAAGATTCTTCGCAGCTTCTTTTCCTAATTGAAAAGATTTATTAGGCATACCC
Source organism: Tadarida brasiliensis (assembly GCA_030848825.1). NCBI lineage: Eukaryota > Metazoa > Chordata > Mammalia > Chiroptera > Molossidae > Tadarida > Tadarida brasiliensis. The sequence continues at coordinate 45,739,676 of CM061268.1, forward strand.
TCAAATAGTTCTCTACTCTTAATTCTTTGTCATTTGGAGAGGCTAGGGGAAAGGTCATTTTTTTTATTTGAACCCAAACAGCCATGACTTCTTTGTATTTACTCTAAATTCTGCTTGAACATTAATTAATTTAATTTTAACTCATATCTCTTTATCTGTACCTTATCATATTTGGCATAAAATTAATGTTGCTACTTTAGGTACTCTCCTTCAAAATCTCCTTGTCTAAATGTATTGGTTAATTAGGTATCTATTTTTGTATTATTGTAAGCTATGGTATTGCTAAAGTTTCTACAACTGTATAGTACTCGTACCTTTATCTGCAGCCTCCAGTGATAATTTTCTTACTGTGTTTCAAGACTTCGTCAACAGCCTCCTCAAATCCCTTTTAGATTCTGCCTGCTGGCTTATTGCAAAGTTATTACATGTTTTAGGTTTTTGCTACACCAACATCCCACTTCCTGTTACCAATTTATGCATTGTTTATCTATTGCTATAGCTAATCATCCTCAATTTTATTGGCTTTAAACAGCCAAATAGTATTACTTCTCATAGTTCTATGGATTTATTTCAATCAGTTCAGTGGTTCTTTCTTTGACTTTCTCATTCACTTCAGTGAAATGTCAGTTGAAGCTACAGATATCTAAAGTCTCAACTGGACTGGATGTTCAAAATGGCTTACTGATATAACTGGCAACTGTTGCTGACTGTTGGCTGGGATTTCAACTGGGGCCATTCATCAGAATATTTAGACATGGCTTCTCCATGTTACCTGGGATTCTTATAGCAAAGTAACTGGGTTTCAATAGGGAACGTGCCAAGATCAAGCCTTCCATGAGACTCAGGCAGAAGCTGCAAAGATTTTTATGCACTTCCACTGAATTCTTTGTCAAGAAATTTCTAAGTCCAGCCCAGATGTAATAGAAGTAGAATTAGACTCCAACTGTTGATATGAGAATGGTAAATTCACACTGCAGAAAAGCATGGAAGCTGGAATATATTATTGTGGTCATCTTTGGAAAATACAATCTACCGCATCAATTTATTAAAGAATAATCTACATGGGCATTAAAACCACCCAAAATCTGACAAGAATTTTGTGTGTGTGTGCCAGAAGCCAAAATTATTTAAAGGAGGAAGTATAACTCAGGCTGAGAAGATTGCAATTTATAGAGATACTTGATAATATATTTTTATAATATTAAAGTAAAAATTGCTGAGTTTTCAGATGGATTATTAATACTAGGAAGAAGCGGTTATGTGGAACATAAAGAAGAGTTATGTTATATTTAGACCCAGGAAATACTTTTCTGATTTGGAAAGAGCTAAGTTTCTTAGGTATCAGAATCACATAAATAACTATTAAATAACACAGAGGTTCATTGAAATAAGATAGAGCTTAAAACTTTACATTTATACAAAGGTGATTCTGATACCCATCAAAATTTGAGAACTGCTTTCTTAGATTAACAATTTTCTTGGCTGATTCTTAAAATAAGGTAATCATTTGCTTTGCAAACTCTCCTCTGGAAAGTGTCCTACAAAGGTATCCCAAATTGTTAGAATTTGACTCATATCTTTTAACCTATTTATAAGAATAATATTCTATCCACATTATATGTGATCAAAATCTTATTCCCTAAGTCTTGAAACTACATCTCCAAATGAGATAGAAATTTCCCTCTGATTTATCTTTTCAGGCAGACATAATCTTCTTTAACTTCTTTGTCACTTCTCTTGACATCTACCTCCTTATCTTGTCTCATTGATCCTATAACACACAGTGCATTTCTAGGATTTCACATATATTTAAGTCATCATTGCAGAGACTCTAGCTTTTAAAAAAATGAACAGTATTCCAAAAATCAATATGCTTACCTATTTTCTTTCCCATGCTCTCAGTCTCATGTCACCGGGTCCTTTTAAGGAAGAAGAAAAGGATGATTTTTTCCCGAATCTGCTTTGTCTTCACCCCATAGATGATTGGATTGAGTGCGGGAGGAATGGCTACATAGAGGTTGGCAATTAGTATGTGGAATGAGTGAGGAATATTGTGACCAAAACGATGGGTGAGGACAGAGAACATGGCTGGTGTGTAGAATATAAGAATAACACATACATGGGAGCCACATGTATTAAGGGCTTTTTGGCGGGCATCTTGGGATGAAAGATTAAAGACAGCACGAAGGATAAACGTGTAGGAGATGCCAATGAGGACCAGGTCTGACGTAATAGTCATTACAGGCACAGCAAAGCCATACCAGATATTGATGGAGATGTCTGCACAGGCGAGTTGGGCAATACCTATATGCTCACAGTATGTGTGGGGAATGATGAGTGTTCTGCAAAAAGGCAGTCGCTTTACTAGGAACACACATGGGAAGATAATACAAAAGCTCCTGCTGACAATACCCATTACAATCTTAGTAATAAGCTGACGGGTGAGGATAGTGGTATATCTTAGAGGGAAGCAAATAGCAACATAGCGATCAAATGCCATGGCCAGGAGGGTGGCAGAATCCATGGCAAAGCTGTAGTGGAGAAAAAACATCTGAGTAAGGCATCCAGGAAAGGTGATTTCCTGAGGACCTAGCCAGAAGATGCTGAATGTTTTGGGTACACAAGTATTAGAAAGGATGAGATCGGTAGTAGCCAGCATAGAGAGAAAAAAGAACATGGGCTCATGAAGGCTGCGTTCCATGGAAATAAGGTAGAGAAGAACACTGTTGCCTGCAAGGGCCACAAGGTAGATAATAAGGAAGGGAATTCCAATCCAGACATGGAACTGCTCCATCCCTGGGATTCCCAGGAGGATGAATGGGCCTGGATTGAAGCTGCTCAAGTTGAATGTGGTCATCATGATCTCGGATTGGTTGTGTCTCATAGACTGAAAATAAAAATGTCATAGTTGACTGTTACAATAATCTACAGACACCCACCTCTGAGCCTTTTCCAATGTTTCCACCTCACTTTCAGCACTAGCAGGTGATAAACTGTCTGTTTCTCTTCTCTATTTATAAAGATCTGCCCAACTTTTAGTCACAATTTTAAGTCACAATGAGGTGGTATCAAAATATTTTTTCCCCAGAGACACAAGTCATATAACTTTTAATTCAGTCCTGCCTAGTTACAGCAACCCAGGAAGTTGTCTAAGAAAAGATGTGTCAAAATAACATTAGGCAGAGAAAAGATATAGCTAGATGTGAGGAAATGAATGGCACTCTCCTCACTCACCTTCAACATTCTATATGCAATAAAAATGTCCATGTCTTCACATTACCATTCTTTGTTGAAACTTCTCAGTTGCCACTCACTGTACTTTCTCTTTCATCTACTAACACCGTCTCTATCTTTGATCACAGAATCCTGAATAGGATTTTTGTCTTTAGCAGGCATTCTACCCCCATCTTATTTACTGGTCTCCAACTGATTGCTGAGCATTTTTCTCTTCTCACTTGAGACTATGAATATTGCAATAATATGCCCTGTATATCTACATGTTTCATCTCCCTCAGCACTCAACACAGAACTGGTCCTTCAGTAATATCTTGATCATGAAGTACTGCAGTCTATACATTGTACTTATTTCTTTTCTTTTTATTCTTATTGTATCTTTGAGAAGATCTCTCCTCTGCCCCTTTCAGGGAAAGAAATAGCCATGGTTTGTCCATGGGTCACAGAAGGACTGTTGTAAGACCCAATCCAGAAAACAACCATTCAACTCCCTGTGGTCTGTGCTTCTCCATGGTGTAGAGGGTGAGTGGGTATCTTAGCACTTGCCCCTGTCATCCCAAAAGAACAACAGGACACTCATTCATAAATGCACTCACAAATTCAAACCCATGCTTATACATACAAGATAACCTAAAATTCTCTGAAGTGGCAAAGCAAATTTTAATCCCCAGATTGCTGGTCCAGTCTGGTACAGCTAGCCTTAAATCAATCTTTAAGTTTTTTTTTGTTTTTGTTTTTTACATCATTAGCATTATAAATTTTGAGCTTCAGAAAAACCTGGAATCATTTTGGGGAGTTCAGTGGAAGAGGCTCAAAATTAAGCTCCTGATACACACAGAATCTGTATTCAAAGTTCTAATTTTGGCTTTTCTGATTTCCTGTAACCCACTCTTTTCCCACCTCTATTTCCCCTCTCCACAGTTCCATTTCTCATCAGCTCTACTCCCTATAGACTTTACTCCTTAAAAATTGTACATTGCTCACCACCGGTATATACCTTGGAGGTCCTGGTCCTGGAAATGTTCTGCAAAGACAGGGTAAGGACCAGAGAGTGTAGAAATATAGTAGGCAAAAAACAGACCAAAGATCAAAAGAAGCAGTCCTAGGGTCACTAAGGACAGATGCAGGAACAAGAGAGACAGACATAGGATCATGCTCATAGTAGGGAAGAATAAACACAGACTGGGGGAGTGGAGTGGAAATGTACTTCCCTTGTTTTCTCCAGGGATTAGAGACAAGTTAGAACAGAGGACCTCTGAACCAGAGGGACCCATGGGCTTCAGGTCCCATGGTCCCAAGTCAGTGTAGGACATGAGCAAGAATTTGACAAATTAACACTTTCCCAGCTTAGAAACTTGCACCTCAGCTCATATTAATGGTGGCTTGGGAATTGTGGAATCCAGGATGTGTCAACAGGTTCTTAATCTAGCTTGATTAGTAATTTGATTTTTACAGAAACAACCCCTGGCAAGAGTGAGCTCTACCATGTCACCAGGTCTAGTCTAGAGCTCCTAAAACTTCTGCAGAGACTGTTTTATTTTCTTCTGAATTCTTGGCAGAGCTTATTTTATAGTGGATAATCAATAAATGTCTGTGGAATTAAATGAATCTGTTTCTAGCCTTAGATAAAACTTTGGAGACATTTCTCACTGTCACTGCCACCTCCCCCATTCAGGTGTGAAGAGACCTTTTTTCTCAGATCCTTATTTCAATGTTCAGTCTTGCTTGGCATTTCTCTTCATCTTCCCTCCATGGTGAATCTTCACTAACCTTGTGTTTAGGTCATTTCTTAAAGTGCAGGCTAGTAATCTATTTGTGTGGGGCAAATCTCTAACACAAAGTACATGCAGGCCTGAAAACCATAGATATCCAGCCTGGGTTCAGCATCATCCTTCCAACAGGAAAATCCTTTATACAACTTTTTGTTGGTTTAATGAAAAATTCTATTTTCAATGTCAAGTGACAAAATATCTGGGATTTATCTCTTGTTTTACTCAGCCTTTCCTTTATGCTCTAATAAAATACCTGTTTTGAAAATCAGTTTCTGTATCTATGAAAAGGGAATAATAACTTGGAAATGTTTAATTTAAAGAAGAACTCTGAGGAATAGTGGGAAAACAACTATTAACTTACTATATAGAAAATAAGTCTCTAGGACTCTCCATAATTTTTTCTCTGATTAGATAGAGTCACAAATCCAGGCAGCTTCCCATCATTCAAAATAGAGATTTTATTCATTAATTACAACTCATTTGTTTCAGTTCTTAACAATCAGAAAATATTTATTGCTTGCTTATTATGAATTAGGAGCTTTGCAGGTGATAGGAATGTAATGGTAAATGAGGCAGACATTAACCAGGTCCTTGATGACATAAGGGGTGGGGAGTGTAAATGACTATACAAGCAATCACCTTATTAAAGTTGTGATAAGTCCTGAAATATAGTACCTGTGCAATGAGAATCTATGCAGGAGATATAATCTATATGCGTGGTTAAGGAAGAAATAGCTGAAGAAGGATTGTTAACTGAAGCTTAAATGATTGCCAAGCAAAAAACAAAGAGAAGGCACTAGTGGAAGAGACAAAAAAAATAAAAAAATGATGCCTTGAGAAGTTGAAGCTGGGCAAGTATGGTGTCATTAACAGTAGTGTCAGTCAGTCCTGTGGGGTCATTTTCTCCAACTTCCCCCAAATACAAGGGTAATTTCATTAAGATTTATGTAATATATGTTTTTTTATAAGTATGTAGAATAGATGGTTGAGGTTAGGACAAATTTAGCTTAGGATAAATTTCACAAAAATAATATACCATGGAATCTAAGCTGGATAGAGAAAGAAGAAAGAAAAAGTTAGGGTTGGCATGGAGGAAAGGGTTTCTGATGAAGTTTGAATATGTGTGAAACCTTTATTGAGAATACATGGTATGCCAGGTATTTTCATAAGACAAAGTATAAAAATATGCCTAGGACTAAGTTTGTGCCTTCCAGGAGCTCATAATATAGGTGTATATAGGTAAACACATAAGCAAAAAAGTATAGAATTATTAGAATAGTGGAATGAGTAAAATAGCACCTTGATGTGTATCTTCTGAACTACCTAAAGGTCATTAAAGACATTAAAGAAAATGTCAATTTTGTTGCCTACAATTTCTTCTAGGATTTTTATGGATTCACGAGTCACATTTAAGTCTTTTATCCATCTTGAGTTTATTCTTGTGCATGGTGTAAGTTGGTGGTCTTGGTGGGAATGCAGACTGATGCAGCCACTATGGAAAACAATATGGTGTTTCCTCAAAAATTTAAAAATTGAACTGCCATTTGACCCAGTGATCCCACTTCTAGGAATATATCCTAAGAAGCCTGAAACACCAATCAGAAAGAATATATGTACCCCCATGTTCATAGCAGCACTATTTACAGTTGTTAAGATCTGGAAACAGCCCAAGTGTCCATCAATAGATGAGTGGATAAAAAAACTTTGGTACATATACACAATGAAATTCTATGCAGCTGTAAGAAAGATCTCTTATCCTTTGAGACAACACAGAGGGACCCAGAGAACATTATGCTAAGTGAAATAAGCCAATCAAAGAAAGACAAGTATCACATAATCTCACTTATTTGTGAAATATAATGGACAAAATAAGATGATGAACAAAATAGACACAGATACATAGAAGTAGGGTTCAGAGTGACAAACTTCAGAGAAGGGGGGCAAGGGGGAGAGAAGAGAGAAACCAAAGAACTTATGCATATAAGCATAACCAATGGACACAGACAACAATGGCGGAGAGAGGAGGAGGGTGTCAATGGGGGGAAAAGGAGAATCATATGTAACAAAAATAAATTAATTAATAAATAAAAGAAAAGAAAGAAAATGTCAATACACACACACACACACACACACACACACACACACACAAAACATCTTATCTCATTATGTAAATTTTACTCTTCATATTTTATTGTTGTTACCTGGTGTCTAGTCAACTCTGACTCTTAGTGACCCTATGAATGAAAGAACAGTTTCATCATAGGGTTTTCAAGGTAAAAAGATAAGAAAGATAGAGATGGAGAAAAGAAAATAAAGCAGTGTTTTACCATTGCTTTCTGCTGAAGAGTGTGTGGGTCCAACTCACAGGTGCTTAGGTCCCTGGTGTCACAAATCACCAAATGCCTACAAAATATAAGTGCCCTGTGAAGTTTTACTTCTTACTTTCAAGTTAATTTAATGCATTCTTTTTTATTAAAAGTATGGCTTCTTCCCAGTGGAAATTTTAAGAAATAGATATTTCTTAAGAAATTTTAAGAAACAGATGGGATAGTTTCTTAAGAGAAACATAGATGGCATCCACACAACTCCACCTAGTATATACTCTACCCACACCAAGTTTTGTTTATTTTTTGGTAAAATAACAGAACACTTTGTAGGACAACACACCAAAAAATCAATTCTGTAATTACTTGCTCAAAGAGTCAGGGGAGTGAAAATGAGATGAAAATAACAAAAATGATTTGTAAATAAATGTAAACTAAGTGCAAGTCTCTGAGTCTCATGGAAGATTGTTTTTTCATGAAAGCCTTTAATTCCCTGCTGTGATCCTAAGAACAATACTTATGTATGATCTTGAGGACAATGAAATTATTAAAGTTTCAAGGCACAAAGTGACACAATCATGTAAATTGTAAAAGTATCACTCTGGCTCTTATAGAGTGAGTGAATTGAATGGAGCAGGGTTGGAACTCCTTTGAAAAGATGACTTTGAAATACTCTCCTAGAGACAGATGATAGATAAGGGCCCAGACAAGTTTGGTGGCCATAATAAAGGTGAGAGTGGGATGTATTTATCCACTGGAATGACTTATAAGCACTTCAAAATTCAACATTCAACTCACATATTGAGTCAATTTTGTCAGAGGGTGACGTAGGGTAAATCAAAGAGAAGCCACAGGTTTCTGGCTTTGCAATTCATGTTTCTGATCGTGCCATTTACCTTAAAGGAAGACAGAAAAGGAAGAGCTCTTTTTATGGAGGAAGATAGTGAATTTCCAAGTCAGTTTTAGAGAAATCAAGTTTGAAAAGTTTGTGAGCCATTCAAGTGAGTAGATATCTAGGAGGCAATTGGGTAAAGAATTCAGAATCAGATAGACCTAGTTTTAGATCCTGAATCTACTAATTGTCTCTCTGTCATCTTTATAATTCTCAGTTTCCTCATCTGTGAAATGAATGAACTAATATTACCTTCTCATAATTATTTTAATTAAATATGTTAATACTTGTAAAATATGGACCAAGGGTATAAAATTTTCCTTGGAGCATGCAACTGAAAAGAGATACAAAAGATCATCAACTCTGTGTAATCTGAGACAGGTAGAAAAGAAGTAGAGCGAGTCAAGGACTCAGGAGGATGAATGAACTCTGGCTAGAATCAGGACCCAAGTGTGGAGCAATAAATTTGATAGTTGAAGTAGAGAGAATCAACAGATACTTCAAGAGGAAGGGCAAGATACTTTTTCTTTAGTTCAGAAACTGAGAAACACAGGGATGAGTTCCATGTTAAGAAATACCTAACCTTCGAATATCTCAAAATCAGCAATAGGAAAAAGGTAGACCTTAGTCTTCATGCTCTTTTATACCCATCTACCATCTTGACACAAGTGGGAAGAAAACTAAACCAAGAAAGCTCTTGATGTTCTATAAGTCTTGATTTTCTTTCTCCCATCTTATTCTTGCCTATATTTTGCACATGGGTAGAACTCTATATTTTTATATTAATAGGAGTTACAGCTTTGCTTTTATTTATTTTTAATTGTGTCATTTTTTAAAAATTTATTTTTATTATTGAGAATATTACAGATGTCCCTCATCGCCCTCCCTTCCCCGCCTCTACCCAGCTCCCGCCCCACCCCAGGTCTTCTTTTTATGTCTTCCTGTGTTATATAAAATTTCACCTAATCAATTTTAGCCAAACTTTGCCTTCAGTGGCCCTCCCTACTCATTGTGTCTTCTTCAAAGAAAAAAGGAGAATAAATTTTTCTTGAATCTGCTTGGTCTTCACTCCGTAAACAACAGGATTTAGAGCAGGAGGAAGGGCCACATAGAGATTGGCAAATAGGATGAGGATGTTTCGAGGGACACTGTGTCCAAAGCGATGAGCAAGGATGGAGAAGAAGGCAGGTGTGTAAAACATGAGGATAACACAGACATGAGAGCCACAGGTGCTGAGGGCCTTCTGGCGGGCACCCTGGGATGAGAGGTGAAAGACAGCACGGAGGATGAAGATATAGGAAACAGCAATAAAGATCACATCTGAGATGACAGTCATCAGAGGCACAGCAAATCCATACCAGATGTTGATGGAGATGTCAGCAGAGGAAAGCCGAGCAACCCCGATATGCTCACAGTATGTGTGTGGGATGACACGTGTTCTGCAGAAGGGTAACCGTTTCAGCAGAAAAACATCCGGCAGGATTACAGAGAAGCTCCTCACAACAATGCTCACCACAAACTTGATGATCACCTGTGGAGTCAGGATGGTGGTATATCTCAACGGGAAGCAGATGGCCACATAGCGATCAAATGCCATGGCCAGTAGAATGGCTGAGTCCACCACAAAGCTGAAGTGGAGGAAGAACATCTGGGTGAGACAACCAGAGAAGGTTATGTCCTGTGAGCCTAGCCAGAGGTTACTGAGCAGTTTGGGCACTGTGGCAGTGGACAAGACGAGGTCTGTGGCAGCCAGCATAGAGAGGAAGAAAAACATGGGTTCGTGGAGGCTGTGTTCAACTGCAATGAGGTAGAGGAGGATGCAATTGCCCACAATAGCCACAACGTAGATGACACAAAAGGGAATCCCAATCCATATGTGGAACTTCTCCAGGCCAGGTATTCCAACAAGGATAAAGGTACTAGGGTTGTAACAGCTCAAATTATACATGGTCTCTGCAGTCTGGGATCTGCTGGTTTTTGAGCCCTGAGGACAAATCAGCTGTCAGAAAGGGCTATGAAAGATACTCCCACTCTGCTACTGCACATGGTTGAGGTCTGCAACTGTCACATTCAGGCTTCCTACATGAGAAGCACCCCCTGGCCCCTAGATGAGCTGGCTCCTATAGAATTGACTTGTTATTGCCCCATTTTCTTTACCATTAGCCCTTCACTTATTTATATATTATGTATTTTTAATAACTCATAGGAAATGGTTATTTTTGTACATCAGCAATTTCATGTGATTAAACCTAAATAACTATGTCCCTTTCTTAAAGCAGATTATATAGAATAGGTCCAGGTTTACATGTAATATATATATAGAGAAAGAGGTGTATGTGAGGGAGGGTAAGAAGGGGAGAAAAAGAGAGAGACTAAAAATATTAAATGGTAGTGTAACTGACTTTTATAAAGGAAATACTATTGTTTCAGACAATAGATTTGATTAACTAAGCTGAAGAGTTTCAATAAAGCAGTAGAAAAAATATAATGAAAAAGGAAGGAAAATAAATGACAGACTCCAGTACTGTGGGCAGTATCAGACCTTTTTCTTTTTCTTTTTTTTTTTACACAGTATTAAAATACAGTTTTGGTTAGGATAGATGCTTTCTGGGATGTGAATGAGAGAATGCACCTACCACAAAATGCACACGGGCAAGACAGCTGCATTCCCCTGACTCAGGCAGAGAGCAGTGAGCTCAGGGGATAATTTATGGCTTCAAGGGCAATGCCCTCAACCTTGGAGGATCTCTGTTTCCTGACATTAGTAGGGGAGATAGCTCTGCCCATTAGTCACACTGCAATGCCTCCATAACAGATATTAGCCAGTGTGATTTGGCTTAGACAAAGTCAAGTAGAGCAAATTCTCACCTCTTAGAGAAGAAAATAAAGAACATTAAAGAAGTTTTACCCAATGTTTTCATTTATAGTCTGTAGTACTTGGGAATCTCTAGCTTTACAGTAAATAGAACCTGCCTTTGGAGATGACTTTTGCATTAAACATATCCTTTGAGATTTAACTCCATGATGTGGTCTATTTTATAAGTACTTTTGAGAAGGGAGACAATAACGCTGATACTAGGGAGTGAAACAATGGAGAAGCCCAGCACAACTGAGCCATCCTCAGACCAGTTTTAGAGGTTTAGTTCTTACCGTCCCCAACACATTTACAGTCATCCAACAAGTCTTTACAAAAAGGAAGTGAATTTTGTGGATAAGTCATAACAGCTCTATATTATTGAGTTTTCCAGGAATCTGTAGTGTTGTACACAAAGCGGGAAGACTGGATTGCGACATAGGATTTGTGATATCTTTGTCAGAAGCCAGTCAGAGCTTAACCTAGCGAACTTCTCTCATTGAGGGGATGGTTTGGCCATTGTTAGAGTCCTCAACTAGCCAAAGTGAACAAAGTGTCTAACTAGGAGGAATGTAACCAGCTCCCACTGTCCGGAGGCAGTCCTTGCCCCACCCACAAACCCCTGCTCCCCCATCCATAAGAATAAGTAGTTATATCTCCAGGTTTAATGCAGACTAAACTCCTACAGACACTGAACTTGTTAGAATTATAATAATAGAGTTAATGAAATCCTGCCTAAAAGGATATGATACCACCTCCTGTGGCACAAAAAACAGGTAGACTGAAGAAGCCCAAAGCTCCATAATTTAGGCTGGATTGCAACTCCATCTCTTAAAGCACAGATTCACTGCCTCCTGACAAGAAGCACATTTCCTCAACGTTACTGGGAATATCTTTAAAGGGAGAAAAATAAACCACTAACCGTTAATACCACAAAGGAGGGAGTTTCAAAGGAAATGATCCACACCAAGGTCTGCTGCCTCAGTTACAATATATTCTGACCTCAGATCTTTTACCCCCCCCCAAAAAAAAAACTCTTCTTTTCTGCTCAATTCCCTGCTGTATTAATGGTCATTTTAGTTGATCTATGCTTGAAATCAATAGTTTTCTGCCAGGATCTGTGAACTTATTATGGAATCATTGCTGTCAGAAGGGTTCCTTCCTCTAGAGTCACATTTCCAAGGGCACAGACCCTACTTGGCCACTGAGTAAATGCAAGGCTACCTTGCTTGATAAATTTCAGTGCCAGTGTAGGGTTTTCCTCTTTCCTAATTGACAGTAGTTTTCAACTCACCAAACTCTGTCTTCTGTCTCTTGCTTTACAGGAGTAGTGGGAATTATCTTTTTAGAAGGAAACAAGTAAAAGTTTAGGTTGGGAGAAGTTCTGGAAGAGGTGAAATGAACCTTTATGCGTTCCTGTATTCCTAGGAGGTAGAGTTCAGATTATATGGGCCCTTCCATTTCTCATTCCCAAACAAGGGATGAAATCAACCATATTAACTCCCTGCCCTTGAGATGGAATGTGGCCTGGTGGGTTTAGTAGGCTGTGGATATTGGGTCCCTAGGAGATTCAGTCTAGGCAATTCAGTCAGTCAGTTGAGACAAATTCTCAGAGGCCTAAGGATGTTCTTGTATTTGAGGTATTCTTTAATTATTCTATTTGTGTAAACTTGCACTGATACTGAAAAATACAATTAAATTTTTCTAGTCTTGATATTGGAAAGACCTCCAACTTGTACTTCAAAAATTTCTTAGCCATTTTTTACACTTTGCGTTGCCATGCAAGTTTTATAAACATTTATCAGTTTACACACACACAAACACACACACACACACACACACACTAACACATTTTTATTTTGTTTGCATTGAATTCTATATATTAGTATGAAAATACTTGATATGTTTATAATACTATATGTTTATATTTATTATAAATATATGCCTCCATTAATGTAGCCTTCTTCTAATTTCCTCAATAATTGGTTAAAAGACTAACTTGAAAAAATGTATGTCCCCTGCATATTTACTGTATTTACAGTAGCCAAGATATGGAAAACAACTTTTTTTTTTTTGTAATTTTTCTTTATTGATTTTAGAGAGAGAAAAGGAGAGGGAGAGAGATAGAGACGTCAATGAGAGAGAACATTGATTGGCTGCCTCCTGCATGTCCTGACCAGGAATTGAACTGGCAACAGCTTGGTGCCTGGGTCAATACTCAACCATTGAGCCACACCAGCTGGGTGGGAGACAACTTCTGAGGCTCTTTTAGTAGCTAAACTTAACGGGAAGCCAGCAGGTGGCGCCAGGTCTCCAGGAGCCTTGAACCTTTTGCTGACCTGCCCCAGGCCCAGGACTGGTGGCATCCAGTCTTGTTATGCAGTTTGACCCAACCTACCTGCACCCAGACCCAGCACAGTCAGCTGTCAACCATGGATCTCTTTGTAGCTCCTAACAGGTAGCCCAGGGCAGGTCACAAACTGTGTCTGAAATTGACTTGCAACAGAATCTCCCACAATTCTGTATACAGTAAAAATATTGATAATAAAGACAAAATACTTTTTAGTAAATAAAAACTATATCAATTATAGCCAAAAAGTCAGAAGAAAGGAAATGAGTATTCAAGTTAAAAGTTTTTATACTGTACATAGAGCAGTATAATATTATTTGAAGGTACATAGAGATAAGGAGACCAGAGAATAAGCTATTTCTGTACTCAGCAGTGCAAAGCAGCTGAATTTTTTAATGAAAAGATCTGAGACCTCTGAGAACATCTTTGAGAGCACAGATGCCATTGCAGTGTATCATCAGTTTATTCTAGCTTTCCTACACTATAGTAAACACCAAAAAAGTACACATGTTCCACATTAAATATAAATATTATAAAATTGCACGAATTTGTTAAAGATGAACCCTTGGCCCTGGCCGGTTTTGCTCAGCGGTTAGAGTGTTGGCCGGTGGACCAAAGAGCCCCGGGGTTCCATTCCAGCCAAGGGCACGTACCTCGGTTGCGGTTTGTCCGAGGCACCAGCTGGGGTCGTGTGGGTGGCAACCAATTGATGTGTCTCTCTCACACTGATGTTTCTCTCGCTCTCTCTCTCTCTCTCTCCCCTCCCACTCTGTCTGAAGATAAATGTAAAAAAAAATATCCCCGAGTGAGAATTAAAAAACATTAAAAGAAAAAAGATGAACCCTTGGTCTAATGGCATGTTTGTCAGAAAGATAATTAGCATTTATTTATCTGCTGTGAGGGCTTTTCCCCCATACCTTGAAGACATGGGGTTTGTCTCACTGCCAAGGGAGACTTGGATAAGAGGTTCCCTCAGTTTTATGAATGGGGGCACCAGAGGGAGCTCCAAAAGGAAGGGCTAGGAGTGAAAACATACTGAGCACTGATCAGAGTGGAGAAAAGTGCCTTCAGGCTTTCCCCATAAGGAGACCTCCTGTTAGAGGGCCTGGGCTAGGAACATGACTGTGCAAAAGAGTATGACCTGAGCCGCTGGCTGCCACTCTCTCCAGAGACAGCGATGCCCTGGCTGTGCACCAAGTCTGATGTAAGTGGGCAGCTTGGCCTTGTGATGCTTGCCTTGTAAGGTAAAGCGTTTTGTAATTGCCAGTGGCTGGGCCTAAAAATTATATGTACATTGTCAGCCTGGAGCTGGACTCTTCAACTCCCCTTGATAACTCAGGATCTGAGCTAGAAACACAGGCTACCTCGTCATAAATCTGAATGGGCCCTTGTAAGTTTGCCCACCAAATTCTAGATGTCAAAACTTTAAGAGAAGAATGTATAATTGAAGGAAGGGAGTAGAATGCCTGATCACACGTGGGCACAAATGACAAGTGACCTTTTGAGGAATCATTGCCTTGAGACCTCAAACTGCTGACCTGAGATGTGTAGTGTAGCCTGGGGCTGTCTTGTCCTCCCCCATCAGCTGCATAAACCTGTCATTTAATTGCCCATTAAAACGCTCAGTTTACCCTATGGTTTGGGTGTGAGTTAAAGCATGAAGAGTCCATCATACATCCCTGTATTCAGCTCACTAATGTGTAGCTTGGGCTGCAAATCTAGAGCCATTATTAGATTCAGTATGCTCAGGAAACCAGAACAAGAAAGAAACAAGGTATTGTAGGGCCTGGATAGTGTGGCTTGAGTCAGTGGAATGCCCAGGATGTCTGGACCAAATACAAAGGAAATGTCACCTGCAATCAGGATATAGTGAAATCTGCTGATGGGACAAGAGGCTCGATGTGAAGCAAGGTGCTCTACCTGCCAAGAACATACTTGCCCTTTGGCTGGGGAATCTTTCCCTGGGCAGTGATTTTAGCCTTTGCCTGAATCTGACGTATGAGACAGATTTTTTATGCGATTTTAGCATCTTCTTACCACAGTGGCAGTCATGTGTATAGGCCCAATCTGAGCTAGTGTCCAGATTTTCAAGGGTCCTCCTCTCATGAATTCAGGTGATTGGTCACACATCTTTGACTCTGGAGTGGAGGACACTTTAGTCTCCACATTTAATTAACAAGCATGGTCTGCTCATTGATTACGTTTTTGTGGTCAATTATAGGTGCCTCTCTGGTGAGCATCCACATGGGTAACAAAATACTTATTAGGAGAAGAACTGACTTTTA
Organism: Tadarida brasiliensis; assembly: GCA_030848825.1. Lineage (NCBI taxonomy): Eukaryota > Metazoa > Chordata > Mammalia > Chiroptera > Molossidae > Tadarida > Tadarida brasiliensis. Next base: position 45,755,387 of record CM061268.1, read on the forward strand.
TCCCAGTGTGTTCTCTCCACAGGAGGGCTTGTTTTAATTCCAGTTCATGGTTCTCCAGAGGCCCAATAAAACAGCCAGACCAATAGCAATATCCGGGTCATCAGGTAGGTTCACAGTCCTCCACATGACCCAGGAAAATGTCTCTCCACAGCAATCCCCATCATGGATTGGGGGCAAGGTCAGCAAAGGTACATGGATGATTTATCAATACCGATAATATATTCAGCAGTGGGGTCATCACAATAGATTCTAAAACACTTCACTCATGGTCAGGTTTGGGCAAGGGCCTTGGTGGTGACAAAGATTCTCTGTTTCACCAAATTTTAGTCAGGCTCCTCTGAACTTTCTACTCATTGAGCCATAACTTTTAGGCTTCTGGTGTCCATCTCTGCATTGTCCACTTTTAGCCAAAATCCTGTTGACTCAGTTTAATGAAAATTTCTCACCCCTGTTCTGAACACACTCAATATCTAATCACCCTGGTCTGCCTTCAGCAAAAATTCTTTTAGGTGAGTTTAGCAAAGAATTACCTTACTTCTTAGTAATTTTTCATTCACCAACCTCTGACCCTGCTCCTTGGCTACAAATCTCCCCTTTTTCTTATTATATTCAGAGTTAAAAAACCAAATCTCCTCCCCTCACCCCCCCCCACCCCTATTTTGGTTAAGCCACCTAGTCTGTGATACACTGTTAGGGCAGCCCTAGAAAACAAATTAATACAAAGTCATCCTAAATAAAAGGAGAAAGGAAGGAAGAAGTGGTGAGATGGTGCAGATGAACTCAGGTGCATGAGAGGAGCCCCAGGACAAGGAGCACTACAAGAATGGGTGAGGGGAGGAGAAGATTGAGAAGATTCGGGGGTGCGAGGGACACAAGGTGATGGGGCCTGAAGAGTTCTGAAGAGTGAAATATGGATAAGCAGCCTGACAAAATTGACATTTAGAGAACTTGTAGATGAGTGACCCATGGTTTGTGACGCATGCTTCAGAGTCTAGGAAAACTCCAACTCGATGGGGAGGAACAGCCATGGGAAGAGTCAAGACCTTGGGATCAGAACGACATCAAAGTTACAACTAAAATACAGAACAACCATCATTCAAAACTGCCTGAAATCAAGCTGAATGGAAGTCCTACAACTACAAAATTAAAGAAGAAGCTGCATCGAGACTGGTAGGAAGGGCGGAGGCGCGACGGGCTGGTCCCACACCCGCATGTGATAGATAAAAATTAGGAGGACACCTTGGCTGGCTGGGAAGGTCCTCCCTGAAGACTGAGGAGTCCCCGTCCCACACCAGGCGCCCAGCTCAGGGTTTCAGTGCCAGGAAGAGAAGTCCCCATAACTTCTGGCTGGAAAAACCAGCGGGAACTGAGGCTGAGGTGGCTGGAGCCCCCGGCAGCTCCTCTTAAAGGGCCGGAGCACGGACTTAACTCAGACTCGCTCCCTTCAGGCTCCAACGTGCGGGAGGCAGCTTGAAAGGTACCAGAGTCATATGGGGAAGAGCTGAGCTGTTTGGCATTGGAGCCAGGGCTGGAGAGACAGCTTTCTCCTGGACAGACGTGCTATCAGAGGCTTTTGTTCCTTTGGTGAGCCCTTCCCTGAGCCGCCATATCTGGGACTCCAGCAACCTAGCTCAAACTGTTTGCCCTGCCCTGGTGATTCCCTGAGGCCCTGCCCCACCCAACTTCCAGGCCCACCCAAGCTGTTGCCAGTTGCTTTACCATAGGATTGGCCTGTCTTGGAGCCTGCTTCAGCTTTTCCTAAATTCTTTCAAACAAGTAGCATCTGGTCTCAGCTAGCCCTATACCTCTTGCTAAGTAATACATAGAAACAAACACAAGGAGGCAGCCAAAATGAGGAGACAAAGAAACAGGTCCCAAATGAAAGAACAGAACAAAACTCCAGGAAAAGAACTAAGTGAAATGAAGTTAAGCAACCTAACAGATCTTGAGTTCAAAATACTGCTTATAAGGATGCTCAATGGACTTAGTGAGAACCTCAGTGATCTTAGTTAGGGCCTCAAGAGCATAAAAAAGGAGCAGTCAGAAATGAAGGAGGCACTAACTGAAATAAAGAATAGTTTACACAGATTCAATAGTAAAGTAGGTAAATCCAAGAAGTGAACCATCGATTTGGAATGTAAGGAAGCAAAAAACACCCAATCAGAACAGCAAAAAGGAAAAAGAATCCAAAGAAATGAGGATAGTGTAAGGAGCCTCTGGGACAACTTCAAGCGTGCCAACATTCACATCTTGGGGGTGCCAGAAGGAGAAGAGAGAGAACAACAAATCGAAAACCTATTTGAAACAATAATGGCAGAAAACTTCCCTAACTTGGTGAAGGAAACAGACATACAAGTCCAGGAAGCACAGAGAGTCCCAAACAAGATGAACCCCAAGAGGCCCACACCAAGACACATCATCATCAAAATGCAAAAGGTTCAAGACAAAGAGAGAATCTTAAAAGCAGCAAGAGAAAAGCAGTTAGTTACCTACAAGGGAGTTCCCATAAGACTGTCAGCTGATTTCTCAACAGAAACTTTGCAGGCCAGAAGGGAGTGGCAAGAAATATTCAGAATGATGAAAAACAAGAACCTACAACCAAGATTACTCTATCCTGCAAAGCTGTCATTTAGAATCGATGGCCATATAAAGAGTTTCCCAGACAAGGAAAAGCTAAAGGAGTTCATCACCACCAAACCATTATTATATCAAATGTTGAAGGGTCTTCTTGAAGAAAAAGATAAAAAAATATAAACAAACAAAATGGCAATAAATGCATATCTATCAACAATTAAATCTACAAACAAAATGAACACGCAGAACAGAAACATTCTCATAGATACAGAGAACTTTTGTTGGGTACCAGATGGGTGGGGGCTGAGGGGATGGATGAAAAAGGTGAAGGGATTAAGAAGTACAAATTGGTCGTTAGACTGACAAACCTCAAAGAGAAGGGGCGTTGGGGGTGGGAAGAGATAAACCAAAGAACTTATATGTATATATGCATAACCAATGGACACAGACAACAGTGTGGGGAAAGGCAGGAGGGGGGCAGGAATGGGGAGGAGGGGGTCAATGGGAGAAAAATGAGGAACATCTGTAATACATTCAACAATAAAGATAAGTTTTTAAAATAATGGGCAGAGGACTTAAATAGACACCTCTCCAAACAGGACATAGCCCTGGCCAGTTTGGCTCAGTGGTTAGGTTTGGCTCAGTGGTTAGAGCATAGGCCCTAAAAAAAAAAAAAAAAAAAAAAAAAAGACCTTGGGATCAGAGGTGGAAGAGTCCTCAAAGGCATTGTACTCTGATTTGTTCTGTAACCCCACCACCCAGTAGCCATTTGCAGGTCTGAATCTGGAGTAAACATTTGATAATTTATGTTTGGGTTAAAAACAAACCCAGAGTTGTTTTTATTTTTTATTTATTTGTTTATTATTGAGGTTACTTGTTTTACTGTATTCCCCTAGGATCCAGGCAGTCTTCCCAGAAAAATCAACTTCCTCGTAATATTTCCCCAAGGAGAAATTTTGGCTTCTGAAGACATCAAAAGCAGAAGAATTACATGGATATACACTCCTAAACATATAATGATTCCCAACTGAGACTTTGATCCACAGAAATGACAACATTTGAAAGAGCACTGAATGGATTCAGCATCAAGTTCACTATAGGAAAAATTACACAGTCAGGTGAATTAAATAGGACGTGTGTCTTGTGACATTGTGAGGAGGGATATTGGGAATTGACTGGGAGGAACATGAGTCAATGGGTCTGTGATGAGTAGATCATTTAAGAACTGTTGTATGTATGCATGTTTGGGTGGGACACATTAACTAAGATTATGGGACTTAATAGTAACCAGAACTTCTGAAGAGGGATCAGAACATGGTGATTTGAAGATCCCATACGTTCTCACCATAGTAGTATTAAACCTCTTTGACATAGGAAATGACAAAGTTTCAATGATGTTGTTAGAAGCAAGGGAGGAATCACTAACACCTGTCTTTTCTCTTGAGTTAAGGACAGCAACGGGGAGTCCTGTGAGGCTGTCAACTGCCGAAAGAGAGAACACTGGGCCATTCCCACTTAGATATGATCCCATGTTCTGCACAGGGTAGCTATCTCTCCTTTATCCTCATCTAGAAACAACATCCACTTTCCTATTTTGCTCTGATACTACAAGAGTTCCACACCCACACCCTCCCCCTAGCTCTCCTCACCATTAGTCACAGTGTCTTTTCAGATCAGGGGCTCCTAAATGTCTCCTTTGTTTCTTCAAAAAAGTTTTTGGCGTTGCTTCTTGGAAGGTACTGATGTCACTTTTAACACATTATCAGTTTACTTTAGTTTTCCTGCAATATATTGAACATCAGAAATGGACTCACAACCCACATTAAATATAAATACTATAAAATTCATGACTTTTGTTAAAGATGACCACTGGGCATTACAGCTGTTTAGGATCAATATAATTATCATTTATTCTTCTACTATGAAGGGGTGTTTACCCTATAACATAAAAATGATGTTATGATTTTCCAATATTCTCAGAATCAAGAGAAAACAGTGTGTATGATAATTTTTATGTGTCAGGTTGGCTAAGGTACAGAATCTAGATATTTGGCCAAACTCTTGTCTAAATGTTGCTATAAAGGTATACTGTAGATGAGATTAGTATTTAAACCAGTGCACTGAATAAAGCAGATTACCCCATAATATGGGTAGCCCTTGTCCAACCAATTAAATGCCTTAAGAGAAAAAAAAAGACAGGACCTCCCAAAAGAAGGAATTCTGCCTACAGAATTGGGGCTTCAATATCAACTTTTCCCTGGACCTCCAGCCTGTCAACCTGCCCTAAAGATTTTGGACTTGTCACCCTTCACAATTGTGTGAATCAGATCATTAAGATCAATCTATCCATCTATCTATCTATCTATCTATCTATCTATCTATCTATCTATCTATCATCTATCATCTATCTATCTATCTATCTATCTATCTATCTATCTATCTATCTATCTATCATCTATCTATCCATCTATCCATTCATCCTATTCTGTTTCTGTGGAAAACTCTATTACAGGGCCTACAAATGGACCTGTATAGTCTTAGTGACAAAGCAACACTAAGGAAAATAACTGTCCCACATTCTTCCCCAGGGAGATAGATGAGTTACCTAGAGATATTCAGTAATGTGAGAAGACAATACTGGACCAAACAGCACCTTTTTTTTTTTTTTTTTATAGCTCTGAACTTGATTGGGGAAGAGTTGGAAATAAAAATGCAAAAAGACATGAGGGTCCCATGCAGTCCTGAATGAGCATCCATTGTAGGAAATATGACCCTCCTATCTCATTGGAAGGAGAATGGGCTTTTTGTTCTTTGGAACTTTCAACTCACTGCCAATGTAAGGCTGACTTGGGCAACAAAACACTCACCTACTCCATTGTCATGAAATCCCACAACTGTACTTCTGCCTCCTACTGTATCACTGTGAATAATAAGGTTTTAAACCTAAGAAATAGAGCTAAGATTTAAATTCAATTTCAATGAAGTAGAAGTACTCCAGAAAGAAGGAAAAAAAAATGACTAGGCAGTTAGAAACATTTATTTTACAATTAGCTAAAATGTAAAGAAAATTGTCATTTTTCCATCATTATTTTATTTCTTAAAACAAAGCAAGGGTAATAATGGTGAAAGTAAACTAATCTGTATTCTTAAATCATTTATTTCAGTCACAGTAAAAGGCAAACAAAATAGACAGTATACTCGTTTACTTATTATATGTTAGAAATGACAGAAGTTATTGAAAACATTCTGCTAATTTTCACAATAATACATCAAGTAAATTCCTTTTTTTTATCCTCACCTGAGGACATTTTTTCATTTTTTGTTCAGATAGAGCGGGAGGGAGAGAGAGGAAGAGAGAGAGAGAGAGAGAGAAACATCGATGTGAAAGTGACACATCGAGTGGCTGCCACCCGCACGACCAACCAGGGCCGGGGACAAACTGCAACCGAAGTACATGCCCTTAGCGGGAACCGAACCCGGGTCTCTCTGGACCGCAGGCCGACGCTCTAACCGCTGAGCCAAACTGGGCAGGGCTATAGTGTAGTTTTTATACCAAGACTATTTTAAAAAAATAAAGTCAGCATTCAAGTATTTTATTAAAAGTTACACTGCATATTTGGAGACACTTGAAGTCAGACACTATGGATACAAATCTTCCCCTTCATAGATATTATTCATGATATACTCTCCTTCACTCCTTGATGCATAAAGAACATCAGGATAAACTGATATACCCCTGAGGATTCCTTCTGTAGTGGATAGCTGTTATACAAGGTCTTGAATAATATACAAAAGTTGTTGAAAAACTGTCCTTATACTTCTCAGTGGCAGAGGAAATGATATTGTAAAAATTTGGTAGAGATGTCACTGCCACACAGGTATTTTTTTATGAGGCATTAGTTGTTTTGCTTCTGATTATGGAAAGTGGTGAATAAAAATTATCTCCTAATACAAACAAGATATTGGGAAAAATATGACACAAGGCAACTTGTACACTCTCCTGTTAAATGAAGGATGTTGAAATGGAAAAAAAAAAAAAAAAACACGGGGAAGGCAGCCAAGCTCAGCATGTAAGGTACACACCAAGGCCAGAGGCACCACAAAAACAGCAGATGAGGGTGTAAGAGATTTAAGAGCTTGGAGAGCACAGTGTCATGCGGCCAGTCCATATCAAAGGACTGAAATACGGATAAATTTCCCAAGAAAAGTAACATGAAGAGAATTTATAGATTAGAAACCCACAGTTTGTGACATTAAAAAATGGGACAGTGCCAGCATTATAGTCTAGGAAAACCCCAACACGACGGGGAGGAACAGTAAGAACAAGGGAGGGGTTGGAGGTCCAGGAATTGACCAAATCCACGAAAGCCTTATATTCAAACTTATTCTGTAACCCTATAACCCAGTAGCCAAATCTAGGTTGATATCTATAGTAACCTTGCTGAAAATTGTAACCATTAAGTTCTGCACTGTATACCCCCAAGATCCAGGCATGCTTCTCTGACACATCTAACTCCTAGTAATGTTTCCCTGATGTGATCACTGGTGAGCCCAAGACATCATAATCACCGTTATGACAATTAACATTTGTATTCCAACGTAACACTCTCACTTCTCTCCGATCCTAAGAAATGTCAACATCTGGAATATTCTTGGGAAGGTTCAGGGTCACGTGAACTGTAGAAAAATGACAGGGTTGGGTGAAGAATATGATATACCTTTATTTGTGGCATTGTGGAGGAATCTTCAGACTAACATGACTGGGAACTGGAAATAACTGAATTCTGTTCTTGGGGAGAGCTATAACACTGCAGAAATACAATGTGTTTGTGTGTATATACAGAGAAAACATGGGACTTAAGATATGAGACCTAGTAGAAAATGTGAAATTTGAAAGAAAGTGACGAAAGGGTGGCTTCATGATGCTGTGATTTCTCCTTACCCCAGTAGCGTTGCACATCTGTGATAAAAATCCATAATATTAAATGTAAACAAAAGAGTCAGCACTAAAATCTATTTCCTCTCCAGATCAGGGGAAAGACTGGGGTCTTTCTGAGGCAGTACACAGAAGAATGAGAGGTGAATAAGACAGCTGGCCACACCCCATTGAATAGACCATGTCATCATTACAAGATATCCATCCTCCTTGTCTCCTCTATCCACACCCAGAAACTGAACCTTCCTCCCTCTTTAACTCCCACCATCACAAGAATCTCACAGCCACCCACTTGCTCTGGCATTCCTCACCATCAAATGCTTGCAGCATCTCTCTCAGATCAGGTGCTTGGAACACACTCCTTTGTTTCTTGCAGAGAGCTTCTGGCTTCTTCAAAATGAAAGTCTTACTCCTAGGGATGACAAATTAAACCCCACACCTCTGAATTTTTGTCTCTCTAAACCACTGATTTCTATCTATTCACCCCACTGAGCACTTGAGCCCCATTCCATGGACCCCTGAGAAAGGGGAGCATAGACTCTTGACCTTAAAGTCAGAAGCAATGTGCTCATGTCCAGCTTTACAATACAGTCTGTATAATCTTAGGAAGACCTTCAACTCTCAGAAGCACAATTTATTCCTCCTACAATTATAACTAACCTCTAACTCTATCTCCTAAAATCATATACAATTATATGAAATTAATTTTTTTTAAAAAAGTAAACTTTGGTTCACTAAAATAAATTCATGTGAAGAACAGTCACAGTAATGATGTGGAGGGATATTAGATGATAGTGAGGTTGCAGAGTCTGGCTCCTGGTGGTTTGAGAAATATTGAGTGTGGGAATATTTTCTGGGGAGGACCAACACCTTTAAAGTCTGCTCTCGGGTAGACAGGCCCTCAGAATAACATCTGAGATTTCTGGTACTCTGGGAAAAAGTGTAATGCTTGGAAAACAAGACATTATAAATACCATTCTAATAGTGATCTGAATTTCATGTGTTTGAAAGCCTGATGCAGCCAAGTAGTTGTGTAAATTTATTCTAGCTTCAGAAGTACACAATCAAGATGGATCAATTGTTTGCACCAGGGCCAAAATCGTCTTTGCAATTCAAGTTTGTTTTTAGAAAATAAGGAAAACTGTATAGAAGGCCTTGGTCCTTGTATTCCCAGGGGACAAATTTAACTATAAAGGAGTCATCCCCAATCCTGGGTGCTCAGCAGGTAAAGAAGAACCAACCTACCCACAATAGATCAAGCAGCAATGGAATATGGGAATCTGAGCTAGATACAGGCACACTGGGTGAATAAAATATAAAAAGATACCAGGGTCTAATACTGTAACACCTTATTCCTAATTGCTACTGACCCAAACTTTGTGACTTCTCCCCACATGAATTCCCTACCATAGTAAGTGCTTCATTCCAAATAGTTGTAGAACACTCAAACCATGATATGTGAACAGAAATTTAAGATAACTACACCCAAATGTCCCTGCCCTGAGCAATATTGTATTCAAATTAACTACCAGATAACTTTAATGGTGTTAAACATCTTTCACAGCCTGAAAGGAACATCTCTGGTCTCCCACACATACCTTTCCATGATGCCATTCACATCCTAGGGAAAAAAGAGAAAACTCAGGTCAAGAAGTAATAAGCCCTCCTCACTTACAAAAATTCATCACATCCCTGCCACCCCCTGATGTGGTGGGACCTAAAAAGTAAAGAGCCAGATCAATCACTCCAGGAGACTCATGTGAAATTGTCAGGTTCCTAAAATATAGAAACAACTTTGACCCCTGTGGAAGCACAGCTTGAACTTCCAGTACCTGGAGATGAGACATATTTGTGAGAAAAGCATGAGGCCCATGATATTTTCCCCATGTTCAGGGAGAAATGAGATGATTTGAATAATGCATGGGTTGTTCATTTATTCAACATGAATGTAAAGTGATGTACGATTACTTGTCAAGCATTATGCCTTAACTAAGAGAATCAAAGGTGAGTAGTTATAGTGTTCCTCGGGGAGTTTACATGGCTTCTGCTGAGGGTACAAGCAAACAAATGTATTAATGTCAGCGTTTCTCAAGTCTCGCCTCATTTTATACACTATCTATAATTGACTTCATGAACTCCCTAAATTCAATACGCACATTACAATTAATTTCAAAGTCTTTATATTTACTCAATCTTGTCTTTTAAATTCAGTTTAACATATTCCCTAGTAAAGACCCCAGAAGAACCAGTAACTAAGGATGTCTTATCTGTACCTTATTCTTTGCCAACCAAATTGTCTCCTCCCTTTACCCCTTGGTCCATGTTACCAATATCCACTCGACCACTATCCTAAACACTACAATATTTACCTGCATTTCAGTCTCTACCAAGTCAGTTTAATTCACATCATTAACAGTTTATAGTTGTCTGAACTTCTTTGAACAGATATGAATCAATATATTTGGTCTTTATCTCAGACTAACTTTTTCCATGATACCCAAAACTAGGCCAACTACTGGGTCTACATATGCAAAAAAAAAAAAAAAAAAAAAAATTGCTTTGCTCTCTGTTATTAGGGCTTTTTTGTTGTATATGAAAACAAAACAAAACAAAAACAACAACAATTAAAAATAGATGAATTACAGAATAGGAATTTGGGGGACAGTTGTAACTTCAATTAAAGTTTAATTGTGAAGTTCAAATACTGTCATCAGAATCTGGTCTCTGTCATTCTCCAAATTCTATTTATGCTCTATATTGACTTCATCTTCAGTTCATGAATGAAACATGGATCTCTTCACATAAATTCTCCCAAATAGGGAACTTGTCTTCCCAGTTATATAAAATAATTCTGAGGCCTACATGGCCTTGGCCTGCATTGGATCAAGTGCCCATATTAAAAGCATCACTGTGTTGCTGTTAGAATAATAAATGATGTTGAAGACAGCTCTCCCAGGGACTAAAGTGTCAGTAGTCACAATTTTTCTCTTGTTGAGCCCTTCCTCTATACAGCCTGAAGACACAGGCCAGAAACACATCCAATTCTCCATTAACCTGGCTAATACCACATCTGGTGATATTCTGAGACCCCATTCTGCCCAGTTCAATCCTCTGGCCAAATCTGTTTCAAAGCTTAAGCCACACAAGTGGCTGGCCTGCCAGTCTATGCTGCAGACTTTCCTAAAATCTCTCAAAGGTCTACAGACCCCAAGCAAGCAGTGGCTGACCTCATCATGCCCTTTACCTCTTGCTAAGTGGCTCCAGTCAGGCAGTAGTGGCAGTTATCCTTGGTTAAGAGCATATCCACTCCAAGGCACCTCCAAGCCCAGCACAGGCAACCAGGAACATCAGATCACTTTGTAGATTCTACTAGATGGCACTATACCAGACACAGGGAGTGGCTGACCTTGGCCTATACCAGAGCCCTTTCCGGAAGCCCCACAACTAATATGCATGGTGGCCAGCTCCAGACCCCATACCAGAGCACCACCCAATTAGCACCACAAATGACACACCCAGAAGGTGACTCAGCAGGAACTAGAGACCCATTAAGGTAAATCTCTCTCCAAGGAGTCAGTCTTTGTACAACACCTTATTCACTGTAGTCAATGCCATTCCTATCAGCCACTTTGACTGAGGGTCAATCCCACCACCGAAATGCCAACAGCAATCAAGGCTCAACTACAACAGGAAAGCACACACAATCCACACAAGGGATACCCCTGGAGCATACGGCTCAGGTGAACAAGGTAACTGCACCACTGGGCCCTAAAGGACCTCATATACAGAAGGCCACTTTATCAAGAGTAGGAGATGTGGCAGACATAACTAATACATAAAAATAAACATAGCAGTCCTGGCCAGTTTGGCTCAGTGGTTAGAGCATCGGCCCACGGAACAGAGAAACCCAGGTTCGATTCCCGCTAAGGGCATGTACCTGGGTTGCAGTTTGTTCCCAGCCCTGGTTGGGGTCGTGTAGGTGGCAACCACTCGATGTGTCTCTCTCACATCGATGTTTCTCTCTCTCTTCCTCCCCCTCTCCCTCACACTCTGTCTGAAAATAAATGCAAAAACATCCTCAGGTGAGGATAAAAAAATAGTAATAAAAACAAAACAAAACAAAACAAAAAACATAGCAGCCAAAATGAGGAGACAAAGAAATGTGTCTCAAATGAAAGATCAGGAAAAATACTTCAGAAAAATAACTAAATAAATGGAGGTAAGCAATATGCCAGATGCAGAATTCTAAACACTCATTATAAAGATGCTCAATGAACTAAGGAGATGTATAGATTAGCTCAGTGAGAACTTCAACAAAGAGATAGAAAACATAAAAACAAAGCTAGAAGGCATAAAAAAGACCAAGTAAGAAATGAAGAACAAAAAGAAAGAATGTTGAAAGCAGCAACAGAAAAGTAGTTAGTTACCAAAAGGGGGCTCCCATAAGACTATCAGCTGATTTCTCAACCAAAACTTTGCAGGTCAGAGGGATTGGCATGCAATATTCAAAGTGATACAAAGCAAGGACCTACAACCTAGATTACTCTACCCTGCAAGGCAATCATTTAGAATTGAAGGAGACATAAAGAGCCTCCCAGATTTAAAAAAAAAAAAAAAAAAGCTGAAATAGTTCATCACCACCAAACCAGTATTATAAGAAAAGTTAACGTGACCAACATTATCAATCAGCTCAACTTAACTGGCATCTGTAGACCTATTCACTTACACATTCTTTTCAAATTCATATAAAAAATGTTGGACATACAATAGTTTAAGCCATAAAGCAAGTAACAATACATTTAAAAGATTGAAATAATAAAATATATGCTTTCTGATTAGAAAGGAATTACATTTATTATACAGCGATCTCTCTTTTGTTCCTCTGTGCTCAACCTGACCTTCCTAAGTGTCTCCACTATGTTGGCCACATGCCGATTTGGCCGCAGGTTACCAGGCTGGTAACTTAGCCTGCACACAGGGCAGTGTCTCTCCTTCCTGGCCCATCATGGACTCCCTGTTGTTGACAGTGATGCAGGCTTGGCAGAAGTTGTGCCCACAGTCCAGACTCAGGGGTTCTTTCAAGAGATCCAGGCAGATGGGGCAGGATACCTCTTCCTTTATGTTCACCAGGATTCCTGAAGCCATTGCAGCTGCTCCCCTGCTCCTACCTGTTCTGATCTGAGGCTCTTCTTGCTTACCAATCTGCCTGATGGGAAAGGTTAAAAAGGGGCAGAATAAGAATGGTAGTAATAAATGTTGCTAACTGTGTAGAAATCAAGGATGGGGCAAGAAAAAATATAGATGAACAAAAAGGAAAAAGTAGGGAGACAAGGAAAGGAGTATGGTGACCTGGTAAAAAGGACTTTTCAAAACAATTTTCAATATTTTAAGTTAATCTGACTTCAAAATTTTCATTTTTATCTCTGTAATGGTTGTTATTATCCTTTATTTTTACTGAAGAAAAGGATGACTTGAAGTCTTTTCTACCAAGAAAAGATATTTGTGTTACCCAACATCTTTCCTGCATCTTCTTTCCTGTGTCAAACACATCCTCAATGATAAAAGCACTAAACCACTGATGGGTCTGGGCTTTTACACCTGCTCTTCTCTCAGCAGGCAATGCTGTCCTTGGTATCAGTACGACACACTCTCATCCTTCAGTTCACTCTCTCCTTACATGTTCTTTAGCGGAAAGACCTTCTCTGACTTGCTTATTTACAGTGTAACCATTCCCATGATTTACTATATGTTTGAAATGATTTCTCTTATTATTATGACATAATGTGTGACAATGTGTTTGTGAACATAGCAAGAGAAAACCCTTCATCAGATGCATACATAAAGTTAGTGAGTGACTTACAAAGATCATTTTCTTTAGTACACACAGTTGTGATGAACATAATGTATTCAGGGTCCCCTTTTAGTGGTCTTTTCCTACCTTACTGAGTTAATCAAAGACAAAACAGTTAACTTAGGAGGTTCTGGGGAGTTTTGTGTTGATAAATGATAAAATTTCACATTTGCCTGGAAATACGCCAAAGACATTGATGGGAGCCTAAAGCTGTGTATGTATGTTGATAATGGGGAGGGTGATAGCATAAATATACTCATAGGATCACACAAGTCACATATATGAAAATATAGAAATGTAAATGAAATAAATACAGATCTTGCAAAAGAAATCTCAAAATAGTAGGCAGGATCATTCAACTAATTTTTTAATCCCTGTGAATTATATGCTAACAATTAAGCTAATACCAATAAACACAAAAGTGCATCTAAACAGAGAGTTTAAATCACTATGACCATGACATTCACATGAAAAGTAACAGTAAATTAAATTATCAGCCATATATATACAAACAAATGGATGTGAAAAACACTAATAGAGATACATGCATGTAGTTGGGAAATCAAACAACGGATGCAGATAAAGGATTTTCCAGCAATTCCAACTTGAAAACATATGGGTTGAACTGAAAGCTGAAGAAGATGAAGTAAATATGGCATACAGGACAGAAAATAAAATGTTATTAGCTAGAGGAAATAACCTGTTCATGGAAGACACATGCCCTTGTCTAAGATTAAAATGCCAGTGTGGCTGGTGTGAGAAAACTATCAGGCCTTTGGTATCACACAAGCCTGCAGTGACCATGACATGTGGCACTTCCTCAGTTATGTAACATTTAGGGAAATTTTTTCAAGAGCAAAACACATTGTCAGTGTTGGGCTATGGAATGTTAAATGTCAGTGCTGGGCTGTGGAATGTTAGATGGATCCAGTGTGGAATGGAGAAGATGAGTAGGATGAGTGCACAGTTGCCCAGAGGAGAGATGATGACAGCTTCCAGGACAAGGAGATGAAGCAAATGGAGAGCAGATGATGAAAGTGAGACAATGCATGAGGTAAGAGGAAAGGACTGGCAGTTCTAGTAGACACCTGAGAACAAAGGTTCAATAGGCCTGTGCTCTTTCTTCTTATAAAAGTAATATTGGCTTACTCTTCTAATAAGTTGGGTTTTTGTTTTTGTTTTCTGGAAAATTTATGAGGCGACAATAAAGTGGAAGGTCAGCTGCCTTCAAGGCCACATTACTGATAGCAAAATTAGCCTGATGTGGAAAGTGCATTTGGATGAGGAGGATTTCATATAGACATCAAATGACATTTAATAAGCTTGGATTTCATTTTTCATATGGATATTGTGACTTTTATAATCAATCGTGTCCCTTTTAGGCCATTGGACACCGTGCTTATGGGCTTTCATTAGGTAATTAACACTCTGTAGCTCTGGGCTTACATAACTTATGGTGGTTTCACACACATCCACTAAGTCTAGTTTTTTAAGAGGCTGAGAACAGGAATAAAGTACCTTCCATAGCACTGTGAAGATCATCACTAAGAACTCACCTAAGGCAGTCAATGTCAGGATGCTGGTTTCCTGCACTGTATCCACAGCTAAGCTATATCTGGCAGTTTATATCTTATCAGGTTAAATGAAACAGAATGAACATCCAAGTTTGAAATGATGTTGGTGGTCAGTCAGAGAGGGTATCACAGAGTGGTGACACAGTGATGCTCATTCTTCCACTGGACTCAATATGGCCCTGTGGCCACATCTAAGCTTAGGAGTTCTCTCAGGAACTACAAGTAAATGGGGTTATAAAGCAATAAACAAAGAAAGAAAAGATCTCAGTAGATATTCATGTCTTGATGGTTGCCAAAGTTTGATGGTAAAGAAAGATCCGCAGTATGAGATAATAAGTTTTCCCTTTGCTAGGTGCTTGGAAGGCAAAAGTTACAAAGGTTGCATGGAGATGGATTTAGACCTACTAACACTGTTCACTGGTGCCAGGTTCCTACATGAAGGGAAGCTGATAAAGAACAAGGCTGACTGAGAAGAGGAAGTGTATTCCAGCTCATGGCCCAGATACTGAAAACAGCCCAGAGGGCATATGCAGTTAGCCCCTGGCTGCAGAAACTGTGGTCCAATTCAGGCTCTGATGAACAGCAAGATCAAAGGTAGACACTGTATCAGGGTAGATACCATTTAGTATCTACCTCTGTTTTGTGACTCCAGCACGATCCAAACATGGGTTAGGAACCTACACTGATTTCTCATCCATCCAACCAATCTTGAGACCTATGAGGAGCCTATAGAGGAGGGAAGAGCAGAGCATGCATTCTGCCTTGGGGCTGCGAAACTGAATTTCAATGGGGCTACAAGGAGCTAAGGTCAGAGCAGCTGCTGCCACAGGACACAGAAGAGGAAAGTACAGTGGAAATTGAGTCCTCACACATGGAAGTTGACACCACCACCATCTAAGCAGTGACCCCAGGGCTCCAAAGCAGCAGGGAGATAGATATGGGAACATGAGTAGTAGCTGCGCTGGAGGGATTTCACAAATGCCTACCCCATCCTTGAGGACCTCCGGTTTGTGCCCTACGTTAGGGTCCTTAATCCTGGGGACGTGAGCCAGAGAGCAAAGCCCACAAAATGTATTCCTTCAAAAACCAACAAGGCTCTGCCCAGGAGACCCCAGTGGTGTAGGGAACAGGAGATTACTCTCTGAAAGGGCTCCCACACAGGACTTAAAGGACTTACAGGACTTGCCCCAGGACCCAGTGCAAAAGCAGAAGTTTGAGAATGTCAACATAAGAAACATTCAAACCTATAGAGAATTTTTGTGTGTTTATTTGAGACAAACTGTAGACCATTGCCGGGAATA